>VDFB02026320.1:21315537-21354210 GCA_007258455.2 Sequoia sempervirens | reverse complement strand
TGATGTAAGGACCCAGCTAGTTGGGCTCAAATTTTCCTAGCTTCTCCCTATCCAACTGATTCTTGGAATTTTGCATGAGAACTAAGTCACCAATGTCAAACTGTCGAGTCATCACCCTTTTGTTATAGCCTCTACAAAGACGATTTTGGTATGCTCGTAAATGATTCAATGCATTGTGTCTGCGTTCATCTAGAATTTCTAACTCATGTAGTCTTGATTGTCTATATTCTTCATCAGTGATGAGGCCTTTCATGGAGACTCGCAAAGATGGAATTTTGACCTCTATGGGCAAGATGGCTTCAGCTCCAAAGACAAGGGGAAAAGGAGTGGCACCAGTGGGAGTACGAATGCTTGTGCGGTATGCCCACAAAGCAGGGTTGAGTTGGATGTGCCAGTCACGACCAACGTCATTGACAGTCTTTTTAAGAAGTTTGATAATGGTTTTATTAGATGCCTCAGCTTGACCGTTTCCTTGTGGGTAATATGACGTGGAAAAGTGGTGGCTAATATGGAAACGTTGACATAATTCACGGACTTCATGGTTTTTGAAGGGACGACCATTATCTGTGATGATGGATTGTGGAATGCCATACCGACAAATGATATAATTGAGGATGAATTTGGAGATTTGTTTGCCAGTAATGTAAGTGAGTGGAATGGCCTCGATCCACTTAGTAAAATACTCAGTGGCAGTGATAATGAATTTGTGTCCATTGGAGGATGTAGGGTGAATCTTGCCCACGAGATCAAGTCCCCATTGTGCAAAAGGCCAAGGAGAAGTGATCGGCCTCAACTCTCTTTATCTTTGGGCGTGAATCAAAGGCACTATAGATGTCGACATGGTGACAAGTTTCTTACAAATTCTAAGTGCATCCTTTTTCTAGTGTCGGTAATAATATTAGAATCTCATAATATTTTAGCTAAAGGTTGAGGCACTCGAATGGGACCCACATTCCCTCATGTACTTCACCTTAAGGTCATTTTGCTTCATTAATGTTGAGACAACGGAAGGGTGTTATCAAGTACAATGAGCAAGGTGTAAGCTAATGATGGTATAACATGCAGCTTTGCGGATAAAGGACTTCCTTTGGTTATTAGAAAAGTTTTGGGGAAGGATCTATGAATTAAGGTAGTCAAAAATGTCCTTGTACCAGGGGGAACTGGAACCAACAAGCTCACAAACCATTTCTGATTCAGGGACATCATAAGCCAGAACCAATAACTGCTCAACCAAAAACTCAAACTGTGGGACATTGCTGGGAATATCAAGCAAAGATCCAATAGTTGCCATAGCATCAGCAGCCTTATTCTGTGTTCTTGGAATCAATTCAAAGGATAGTCTGTGAAAATATGTCAGGAAACTATCAACCATTCGTTTATAAGGAATTAGCTTCTCATCTTTGGTTTCATATTCATCATTGACTTGGTTTATAACTAGCTGAGAATCGCCAAGGACCTGTAAATTCCTAATTTTCCACTTGATAGCCATTCGAAGTCCTGTAATTAGTGCTTCATACTCCGCCATGTTATTAGTGCATGGAAATGCTATGCGGAATGACCTTGGGATGGAGTCTCCTTGTGGGGTAATGAATAATATTCCAGCTCCTGATCCATGATTAGTGTGAGATCCATCAAAGTATAATTGCCAAGGTTGTTTAGATTCTGTGTGACATATAGAATCATCTAGAAATTCTGTTGTAAGAGGATGGTTATCTAGTATTGGTGCATCTGCGAGCTGGTCTGCTATTACCTGTCCCTTGATGGCTTTTCGTTCCACATATTGAATATCATATTCACTGAGGATTGTAATCCATTTTGCTAAACGTCCAGTCAATGTTGCTCGACTCAAGAGGTACTTCAAGGGATCGATCTTAGCTACCAAATGTGTCTTATGGTTTAACATGTAATGCCTTAATTTTTGGGCTGCAAATACAACTGCCAAACAAGAACGTTCAATGGGTGTGTAATTTAGCTCATACCCCACCAGTGTTCGACTGATATAATATATGGCCCTCTCTTTTTCTTCATAGTCATTTTGTGCTAGTAATGCCCCCAGTGCTGAAGTAGTTGCAGAGATGTACAAAATTAATGGTTTTCCTTGGATAGGAGGCATGAGAACTGGAGGTGACAATAAATACTGTTTGATCTGGTTGAATGCTTCCTGACACTTATCTGTCCACACAAAGGGGATCCCTTTGCGTAGAAGATACTGGAATGGTTGACACCTATCTGCGAGTTGAGCAATAAACAGTCTGATGGATTGAAGTCTACCTTGTAGCGTTCTTAGGTCACTGATTCCCTTAGGAGGAGGCATATCCAATATAGCTTTGACTTTAGCGGGATCAACTTCAATTCCTCTACGGGAGACTATGTATCCCAATAACTTGCCTGATGCTACACCAAAAACACACTTTTTCGGGTTTAACCGGACCTTATACTGTTCCAACCTCCTAAAAACTTTGTCCAATATTGAAAGGTGGTCTTTTCTTGTCAATGACTTTGCCAAAAGGTCATCTACATAGTCCTCCATTAATGTGTGTATCATGTCGTGGAATATTGTTGTCATTTCCCTTTGATATGTAGCACCTGCATTTTTAAGACCAAATGGCATTACAGTCCAACAATATGTACCCCAAGGGCATGTGAAAGTAGTTTTGTGTTGATCTTCAGGGGCAATACGAATCTGATTATAACCTGAGAAACCATCCATAAGGGACAACATCTCATATCCAGCTGTAAGGTCCACAATGATGTCAATGTTCGGTAGAGGAAAATCATCTTTAGGACATGCTTTATTGAGGTCTCGGAAGTCTGTGCATACACGAATCTGTCTAGTATACTTAGTGACAGGTACGAGGTTGGATATCCACTCAGCATAGTCAATTGATTTGATAAAACCCACATCCAACAACTTTTTGAGTTCAACTTTAACCAACAATGCCACTTGCGGGTGCATTTTTCTTAGCTTTTGTTTTACTGGCTTGGCATCTGGCAATAATGGCAAGTGATGCAATACTAACTCAGGATCTAATCCTGGCATGTCGGCATAAGACCATGCAAATTTTACCTTGCGTTCTGAGAAGAACTTTTGAAATACTGGTTGTTCAACCTCTGTCAATGATGCCGCAAAGAGGACCATTTTGGGGTCTTCCACAGTAGCTATATTAACTGGTATGGTGTCTTCTACAAGCATTGCTGATTTTTCTCTGTCCACGGGGAGAAAGTCCAATCCTCCACCCTTAGGTGCCTCAGGGAGGTTTTCACCCTCGGATACATCCTTTATTTTTACTATTTTGTCGTCAGAAGGTGCCTTTCGGTTTTCACCTAGAGACGTATTATTTTTTACTTTATTTTTCTTTTTAATTTTGCGACTAGAGGATGGCACAGTCTCCCCAAAATAAGCAGCACAATCCAAGTCAATGGAAAATCCAGCTTTGTGATCCCCATTTGGAATGCCCTCACGTAGTCCGAGAAATTCTGCTAAAGCCTCATCATTTTAAAAGTGTCCATTACTGGTGGGCCTTGTTGGTTCCAGTCAATTAGGTCAGGGTAAACTAAAGATATCCCATCATTAGCATTTGCAAATTGAGGAGATGACAAGGAGAGCATGCAAATGGATGTCGAGACATTAAAAATGAAATTGTCATCATCTGGCTCTATGTCGGATTCTATCCAGTATTCTCCTTCGCTTGTTTCATACTCACTAGCAAAATAAGGGACAAAGGGAGTAGCATTAGAGTCAGGATCAGTAGTGGCAAGTGACGGTTCAGGTGGTTCTGAATGATTGTCATCAATTTGGAATGACTGGGTTGGTATGTCAGGACTGGGATGAATGGGAATAGAACATGATCTAGACTTGACATCATTTGATGTTGTATCGATCTTAAACATTTTCCAGAATCGTTCCTCAAATGTAGGCTCGCTAGGTTCGAGGAATAATTCGTCAAGGTAGTAGTCACTTAAGGATCGCTGAGAGCCAAATTCCCATTCGTGAGAGTCAGTTTCAGAGGAGGTGTCCTCAGTTGTCTCAACACAGTCTGAAGCATACACTAACTCACATGGAAGCACATTGGTACTTGGATCGCCAGATTCTCGTGGACCTAACCCTAACCCAAGATGTTTTGGTCTTTCTGAAACTGATAGTGGCTCACGCCTTCCATTTTTATCCTTGCCAAGACCACTTTTTCCATCATAACCTTTTGCTTTTATCATGCTGTATCCTTTTCCATATATTGTTACTAGCAAGGGAGTTAAGTCTCGTGGTTCTCTATAAATCCAGGATAGTATATCATCTGTGTCCTCTTGACTCATTTCACCCCACTTTATGAAAACTGTATTTGGAGGAACCCTAAAAGTTTCTTTTGCTTGTATTCTAAAACAAGGTTTTCCATAGACTTGGGGAGACTTGGGCATCTTGGTTATGCAATAGGTCGTATTCAGCTTGTACTCTCCACATCCTTGATCCTGAATCTGGAACCTCAAGTCGACACTTGGGGTGATAAATGAAGTGGAAGGTGTTATGGAAGTGGTCATGGTGGTCAAAGAAGTAGGAGTGGAAGCGATGGATGAAGAAGTGGAAGATTTCATGAGTGTTGAGGGATCAATGAATTTAGAAGGCAAAGATGTCAGAGCTTCCCTATTGATAGGGACTTGACGTTCCGAGACACCCCGTAAGTTGGTACAATATTGGAATGGATCAGGGTCTCCGTATATAGTAATCTCAGTTCCTTCAAAAGGAAACTTCAAGCACTGGTGATATGTGGAGGGAATGGCTTTCAAAGCATGGATCCAAGGTCGACCGAGTAAAATGTTGTATGGCAGGTCCAAATCTAGAACTTGACAAGTGGTGTCAACAATGACTGGCCCGATCCGAATTGGGAGTGTAATTACGCCCCGAGAGGAACGTTCTGCATCATCATATGCCTTGATAACAATGTTTCTTGTGGCGTCTACGCAAGCATCAGAAAAGCCTAGTGCCTTGACCAATTTTAAGGAACATATATTCAGTCCTGCTCCGCCATCTACTAAGACTCATCTGACCTTATGTTTATGAACAAAGACTTTGATATGAAGGGCATCATTATGGTTGGATTTGGATGACGAATAGTCTTGGTCAGAAAAGGTGATATGGTGGGGTGTCATGAGATATCCTACCATGGCTTCAAATTGGTTGACATCAATATCTTGGGGAACAGAGGATTCTTGCAGTGTTTTGTCTAGGATGGCCTTATGGGCAGGCGAGATGCGTAACAACTCAAGAATAGAGATTTGTGCGGGTGTTTTTTCAAGCTAGTCAATAAGATTAAAGTTTCCTTTAGGTTGGGATTGCTTGTTTTGTGGACGGGATTGCGACTTTGAAGTGGACGGGCCAGCTATTGTTACCTTTGGTTGTCTAGGGGGAGGAGGGTCGGCTATGGTGATCTTTCCACCGCGAGTGGTGACATTGCATTCAAGGACCTTTCTAATGGTGACTGTGCAGACATGTTCCTCAGTTGTTCTAATGTGATGTATAATAGGTCCCCCGGAATAGTCATATGCAATACGGGCATGGTTGGCTTGAGTATTGTTATTAAGGTTTGACATAGAAGGGTTTCCTGAACCATGATCCTGCAGTGGGTTCTTGTGTATTGTATGATCCGCATTAGAGGAAAACTGTGGCCTTCCAACTTCAATGATACGTTTTTCAATAAGGTCTTGTACCAGATTTTTCAATTGTTTACAAGAAGATGTTTTGTGTCCTTTTATTTGGTGATAGTCACAAAATGCATTATCATCCCACCAAGATGGTTTAAACTGTCCAGGGTCATATGGTTTGGGGTCCTGAAGTGTGATGACACCATTTTGAATGCATTTCTTGAGTACTTCATCAATAGGTTCACCCAAAGGGGTATATGTGCGATTTCTAAGGAATTGTCTTGGTTGTCTAGGCTGCCCTTGAATTTGATTGTTTTGATTGCCTTGGTTATTCTGATTTGTCTAGATAGCATTAGCAGCATAGTTTTGTGTCATCATTTGTGTGTTTTGTGGTTGTGTCCCTTTTAGAGTAATCATAGGACCCATAGTGTTGACAGCCTTAGCATCGACTACACCATCGTTGGTAACATGTTTGTTCTTAACCCAGAATTTGGTTTTGTCAGCAGAAGGAGGGTTTGCATTTGTGTTTTTAGGACCGTATTTTAGTCTTCCTTCAGCTATGAGGGCTTGTTCAACTTGGACACCTCGTTCAACTAGGTCTGCAAAATTTGTGCAACAATGAACACGCAAGCCATTTTTTAGTGGGCCCATTAACGTTTGTACGAACATGTCAACTTTTTCCTTTTTAGGTATGTCTATATGACAACGACTCGCTAGGCCCCTCCATTTTTGAAAGAATGGTAAAAAGGTTTCACCTGAATCTTCTTGTGTGAGTTGGCATAAGTTGGTAATGGAGGTGTCTGTGTCAATGTTGTATGTGTAATTTTTCACAAATTTTTCAGCAAGTTCTTTCCATGACTGTATTCCAGGTTGCAATGTATAGAACCATTCTAGTGCCGGTCCTGCAAGGCTTTTAGGAAATAGTCGCATTAGATATGTGTGCTCATGAGCAATATCCACACAACTTGTTATGAACTCTCTGATGTGGTCAAGTGGATTTGTTTTACCCTTGTATTTGTTGAAGTTTGGAGCCACATAACCATGTGGAAATGGTGGCATGTACAAAGTTGTATCAAAAGGATATGGACATAAGTTGTATGGCATTTGTGTCTTCTTGTCAGAGGTTTTCATATTTTCCATCTGTTTTTGAAGGTCATCCACTTTTGCTAGCAAGGTGTGTACGATGGGATCATTGGTTGCTTGAAAGTAAGGTATGTTTTGCTGATATTGCCAGTTGTGATTGGGGATATGTTGTTGAGTATGAATTTGGGACGAGTATGTGGGAATATGTAACCCCGCCATGTTTGTCTGTATTTGAGGTCCCTGACTTATTTGATGTCCAAAGGTATGCATTTGCTATGTCATTTGAGTTCCTTGTCCTTGTTGAAAGAATTGTCCATGTGGCATGGTAGTGTTTGGTCCTTGAAAGTGTCTGTGTGGTATATGTGTATTGTGCCCTTGTCCATGTGGGATGTTCATTTGTGATGATGTGTTAATGTTGTGTTGAGGGCCTTGAATGAAAACGCGTCGTGAGTTTTGCCCAAAGGGATTAAATGAGGTTCCACCATAAGGATGTGATGAAGATGCCCCCATTGTCATAGATGAAGAGCCAACCATAGGATTTGAAGAAGTGGTGCCTACTGATGTGGATGCAAAGGTGGCTCCTATTGTTTGTGAAGATGATGTGGGAGTTGTAGGCATGGATTGTGAAAAGGTAGCTCCTAGCATTTGTGTAGATGATGTGGACATTGTAGGCATGGTCATAGTGGATGTTCCTCCAGTTGCGTTAGTTGAAGAGGAGGTGTTTTGATTTTTGGTGCCACTAGATGTCACATTAATGGTGGTAGTAGCAACTTGCGTAGTAAAAGCAGTGTGATTGGTCGAGGTATTGTTCATGTCATGTTGGGATGTTGTGTTTTGTGTCGTATGATTAGGAGAGACAGGTCGTATGGTATTAATGTCAAAGCCTTTTGGTAATCTTGTGCCTTGGTCTAAGAGCATAGCGAGGTATCGTTCAGGATCGTTTAAGACCAATTCTTCTACAAGTGAAGCGAATTCCGGATTTTGGGCTGCTGCCTCTAAGTTTTCAATGTAAACTTGTCCATTTTGGTCTCTTTGTATGAATTGTTCAAAAAGTGGATTTTGAAAAGAATTTGACATGTTCATGGAAGATTGTGCATTCAAATTGCCAAATGGGTCATCAAAGATCCAGTCATTGGGATTGGTGTTGATGTTGGTGTGGTTGTCAAAGTCTTGTCCAAAGTCTTCCATTTGTTTTTTCTTTCGTTGAAGTCTTGTCTCCACCATCAAAGGAAATTGCTCAAATGAAGATAATAACAATGCAAGTATGACACTAACCTATGTTTTTGTCTTTTTGTGTGATAAAGGATGACAATGCAACAGGATGATAATGTGTATCTAAGGAAATGTGTAATGTCAAAAGTGAAAGTGACAATTAGGACTAGGATGATGAGGTGCAAAATGAGGACTAAGATGATTATGTCAACTAAAAAGGCAACTAATGCAAAAGCCTAGGTTCAAAATAACAACTAGGATGAAATAATGTTTTTGGATTTTTTTGAATAAAGGATGACAATGCAAGACTATTTTTTTGGATTTTTTGACAATAAGGGATGCAATATGACAATGTTGTCTAGAGAAAATGACTAATGCCAAAGGACAATGAAGAATAGGATGACAAGTTATGACACTATTTTTTTTTTTTTTTATTTTTTTGTATTTTTGGAGGATGTCAATGCAAGGTGATAATGACGTTTTCCTAAGGAAAATGAAGGTGAAATTGTTAAGAAAGGATGTCAAATGCCAAGGTGAAAGTGAGGACTAATGTGAAAATGTTGGTTAAGGAAATGACCAATGCAAAGTCTAGATGCCAAATGAGGACTATAATGACAATATTTTGGATTTTAAAGAAGACTAAAATGATTTGAATGTCTAAGGTATGCAAATGCAAAGGTCTAAAATGATTTGGAAGAAGGTTGCCTAACCACCCTATGCTTGATCTATATCTCAATTTTGGAATATCAATGGACTTGTTTGAAGGACTAAATGACAAGGACAAATGACAAATGAGTCTTCCTAACTAGACTTTTGAGTTGGAAGAATCTCACAAAAAGATAATGACTAAAGGAGATAATGATGTCTAAGTCCAATGATAACCTAATTTTGAAAGTCAAGATTTTGCAAAGTGAGGTAAGGTTGTCCTAATCCAAAATATGAAAAATGAGATGAGGACCTAAGTTTTTGGTTTATGATTGAAAATGCAAATGGTGAAACCTAAGGATGAAGCTAAATATTTGCAAAGATGACCCTATGGTAAGATGCAAGCTAAAGTGCACAAGAAATGAGAGATTTGAGCAATTTCATGATTTGGTTTTGACATGAGACTTCTAGGCTGAGACTGTTGTTTTGATGTTTTATTGAAAAGTCTGAGTTGGCTGAGGTTTTGTGTCTAGATTTGTGAATGTTGTGTATATTGTTTGAAAATCTAGAAAACACTTGACAAGCACGATGTTTTGGTGTATGCAAACACACACATGAGACAAGCACAATCCTAAAGGCCAATAGGCCAAGGGTTTGTATGCTTGATATAGCCCACCTATTATACCCCGAATTGGTGATAAACACCTTTCCTTCTCGAGAGCGGATAGCTTAGAATTTTGGTGGCATTGGCTCCCCTCCACGGCTCATTAACGTCATTCGAGCACACCAAATTTAGATTCTTTGGGTAGTGACATCCCAAGAATTGCTATCTCTACTCAAGGGGATCAGTAGTGAGTGTCTTCAGGCATGATACTGTACCCTGCACTATACCAAGCAACGGCCAATAGAACGGTTGGACACTAAGACAATAGGTTTTTAATTCGGGCATTCGTTATGGGGTGTGATCCATGCGGCAGAGTCCCCTTTCGGATCCATCTCGTCGGAACCACGCTCGTGATTCTTGGGTTTCCCAAGAGAACCCACTTTTATATACCGTCTGGAAGTCCCTCGGTGTTCAGGGTGCTACCGGTCTGAGTCGTCCTGGGGTGAGTATTTTTCCCACCAAAAGCGACCCAAGTTCTAGAGTCAGTAACCGTTTCTCTTACACCCAGGATCGCACGAATGTGCAAGGGGAGAGGATACTTCGATATACCGAATCGTGAAGGGTAATTAACAAATAAAGATGGGTCTGGTTTTCTGATCACAAGGTTTTCACCAAGTGAGAGCATACTCACCTACCATCTTGCAAGCACAATCAACCAAAGAAGACATGTGTTCTTTTTATATGCACCAAAATCAAATGTTTGCTAATCTATGAAAGAAAAACAAGCACAATGTTTGTTTATCTTGTCTTCGACATTCGAACCTGCAAAAAAAAGATTAGTAGTTCCTTATGCAATGGTCTTCGACACACGAATAGGGATCGCCACACGCTACAAAAAAAAAGATTAGTAACAAAAAAATAAAAATAACAATTTATTGATAGCAGCAACTTAAAACAGCGATAACTTGCTCAAAACTTCACAAAATTTTAAGTGGTAGATATCCATGGAAAGCTAAATGATAGACCTTGAAAACCCAAATTTTTTTTTTACAAAATTCTACAAAACAAAAATATTATAAACAAAAGAAAAATCGGATTTTAATAACTAAATCTTAAAAAGCTGCGATCAATAAAATAGCCATAACTTTCTCAAATCTTAATGAAATTTCAAACCGTTTAATGTTTTGGAAAGCTGAAAATGAGGCCTACAAAACTCAGAAATGTTTTTAAAATATTCGATATGTCCATTATTTTGTGCTCAAATAAAGATGACGGGATTTCACATGCATTCTTGGCTATAATCTGCAAAACAACCAAAACAAACAAACCAATTTCTCTGCAAGAAAACAAATGTAGGGTTCACCAAATGTGAGATGGGGTTAGAGAATCAAATAGAATAGGTAAAGTGACAGCCAACACTCCTAAACTATTAAACCACATCCAAACAAGAGAAAACAAATAAGATTTCAAAATAAAACAAATAAAATAAAATACTCCCCATATTGTATTGATCCTTCTCTTGCTCTCCTTTTCTCCTTTTGCAAATTGCCCTCAAATTTGTTGAAATACTTGTGCAAGACCTGCAAATGGTAGCAAGAAAGTTGGAGAAGAATAGTTGTTAAGCTGAAAATGGAGAAGAAAGGTTGCTTTTATAGACAACCATTCGAATGGACGGTTGAGATTAATCTTCTAGAAAGATTCCAAGATCAATGGATGAGAATTCATGAGAGGGATGTTATGAAATGGATGGTTGAAATTAAGTCTCAGAAAAAGATGCCAAGATCAATGTCGAGAATTGATGCACAAAATATGCCATGCATGGAAAATCTATGGCCCTTATGGCTTGACACAGCGACTATAATGAGACATGAAGACATATGAGCTATGGAGATGAATGTTATGATAAGGAGATTATGACAAAGGCATCTTTGACCAAATTATGCATAAATAATTTATTTAAATTATTTATTCGAAAATGGAGGAAATGGACAAGTGGAAAATAAATAATTTATTCAAATTATTTATTTGAAAATAGAGGAAATGGACAAGTGGAAAATAAATAATTTATTCAAATTATTTATGTGGAGAAAATGAAAAGAGGAACATTTAATTAAATTTATTAATTTAATTAAATGGAGAGATGGAAATTAGACCTTAAATAATTAATTTAGATTAACTATTTAATTAGGAGAGGTGGCATGGGATAGTTAAATGATTTTAATAATTATTTAACTATGGAAGAATTAAAGGACCATGAATAGATAAATAATTAATGGTAATTATTTAACTATAGATGAAAGATGAGAAAATAATTAAATAAATAAATAATAATTTATTTAACTATTGAAGAAGAGGAAGAAATTAGTGATGCAATTAATTTATTTAATCGGTCGGGATAGAATAAATATTAGAAAGTGAATTAATTAAATAATTATTAAAAATTATTTAATTAATAGAGGAATATAATCAAACATGATTGAATAACTAAAATTATTATTGAAGGACAAGGATGAAGAAAAATGACACTCAAAGGCTTAGGACATTTTATGTGTCTACATATACAAATAGGAAAGGATCAATAAATACAAATAAAGGAAGGTACATGATTTGGTCCTAGCTTGCTCTATTGTTAGGGGTCATGCATATAAAAAGATTCCATGACCATAGGCTAACAATTTTTGTTATGAGAGGTGACCATGAGTGTGATAAGTAAAGACCACATACTAGCAAGTTGTGTTATGGTAGGTGGCTTATAAAGTACACAAATTCATAGGCTATCAACTTGCACTATGCTAGGTGATTGTGGATTTTCAACGCCCTAGGAAGCATACAAATGTTTAACATCTTGGGGGACAAAAATGTTTAACGTCTTGAGGGACAAAAAATTTAGTGTCTCAAGGGATAAAAATGTTTAACGTCATGGGAGACAAATTGTTTAACATCTCGGGGCACAAATTGATAACCATGTGTCAAGGGGAATTATGATAAACACCACTATAGAGGGGCCACATCAATAATTCAAAGCTCAAGAAACATGAATGGATGTGTGGATGCAAAAATGGATAGGTGATATGCCCCCCTTAAAGTGTTAGCATATTTACTATGCTAATATTTCAAGGAAAATAAGGGGAAGGTAAAGAATAGATGGTATCCTCAAGAAGAATTACACCTTAAAAATTGGTTATCATTGCCCCTCAAACATATATGCAAGGAAAACCATATTAGAGACCATTTTGTTGTTTTTTTTTTATAAGGGGTAAAAAATTTATTGCATTAGGAAAGCATTACAAAACCAAAAGAGAGAAGCCCACCACAGGGCCAAACAAAACCAAGAATTAATTCTCACCCAAGAAACACCTCATATCCTCCATAACCATTCATCCAAAGCAAGAGCCAAATCACCAGGAAGGTTGCCCCAATCATCCACACACCAAGAACCCATCCTCTTAGTAGCCCACCTAGCCAAACCATCAACCAACTTGTTCCATTCCTGAGGAACATGGTGAAAGTTAGTTAAATCCAAAATAGAACACAAAGAAATAATCTGATTAACCACCACAACTAGCTACCAATTCACATCCTCCAAATGTTGATTATGTAGCATGTTGAACAACTTGAGAATTAGATTCACAAATAATTTGTTTCCATCCAAGGTTAATTGCACGCTCCACTACCAAAAGAATAAAAAGAGCCTCCATGAGATTATTAGTATGCAATCCTTTATACATAGAGAAGAAAAAGACCACCACTCCCAAGCAATCCCTGCCAATGCCCCCAATGTCTGGATGACTAGGATTTCCCCTAGAAGAAACATCCATATTAATTTTCAACTCCCCTTATTCAGGAGGATGCCAAAAACCACCATGATCCACCCTCTCACTACCTCGGCCATGATGCATCCTACTCCCATTTCTCCTACCCCCCTCGATGAGGCCCAAAGCTTTAACCAATCCCAAATCACCATGATCAACTGGTACCAACAAGTCGCACTTCACATTCAGAGTATCCTTAAGAGCTCCCAAAATTATCATCCAAAGTTGCCAAATAAGCAACTTCTTATCTAAGAAAATCTCCCTATTAGGCTCCAACCAAATGTGCCAAACAATCAAACTAGGGCCAATGATCTAAACAATACCTATAAAAGAGGTCTTACCAAGAGAGGATCTTTGTCTTCTCCAAAATTCATCCAAGGAAGTAGCATGACTACATGGCAGGCTCTAGATCTTCCACCATAGATGCCAAATAGCTTTCGCAAAGGAGCACTAGAAGAAAAGATGTGAGAGCCATTCTTCATGTTTAGCACACATAACACACATGGAGGGACCCTAAAACTCCCACTTCCAAAGATTCTCCCAAGTGAGACACTTAACTTGCACCACCAACCAAGATAAAAAATTGCACTTAGGCCAAGCAAACTTATTCCAACCATGCTTCCACCAAGAAACCTTAGAGATCTCAAATAATTTCTTATCTAGAACTTGATACCCAGAGGAAATAATTTTTTTTCCCTTTGGGTCAGGGCCCCAAGCCAACACATCTCTCCCAGGAAGATAATTGTAGACATGATATAATAAAATATTAACAAGCTCTTGAAATTCCTCCACCATACCACTAGGAGGAAACTCTAGAGGATCTTTCCACTTGGACACTGTAACCTAGCCTATGGTCTATTGAGACTAAAAATCAGCCACACAACACCAACCTGCATCCATAAAAACCTAGCACAAATCTTGCAAGTGAGGATGAGAAGACAAAATGGGAGGATGCCCATCCCAAGAATCATGCCAGAAAAGGGCATCATGACCCCCATTACAAATCCAAAATAGCTCCTACTTTACTAGCTTAGCACCCCTTTTGAGAGTCCCTTAGATTATAAAACCTTTCCCCTCTAGGCTAAATCTAGCAACCTTAGTGCTCTCGACCATACCCAAATATTTGAAGGTGAGGATTTTAGCCCACAATAGATATTGTTGTGAACACCACTGCCAATATAATTTAGTTGCTAAAGCCTACCCATTCAGATCAGTCCAACGTAGACCAAGACCACCTTCTTGCTTTGGCATGCAAATAGAATCCAACTTAACCAAACTCCACTTTCTATGAAGCAAATTTCTAGACCACGGGAATTGACGAGACAATCTCTCAAATTCCTTTATAAAGCTGGAAGGAGTACAGAGAAAAAAACACCTATAAAGAGGAAGAGCCTAAACCATTGAATTCAAAAGAGTCACTCTACCTACCGAAGAAAGCCACCTATAGGTCTAATGACTAACCAAACTTCTAAACTTGTCAAGAATCTCTTGCCAAAAATACTTAAGAAGTGAATGAATAACTAAAAGGATTCCAAGGTGGACAAAAGGAAGTGAACCAATCTGGAAACGAAGAATGCCTGTTATTCTCTTCTGAATATCCTTAGGAGTATGGAAGAATTAGATGAAGGAATTTCCCTCATTATTGTGCTACTTAGAGGTAGCCAAGTAACTATCCAACACACTATGCCACCTAATAGCTTCCTCAACCTTTGCCCTACCCATTAAAGCAGTATCATCCACAAACTGAATATGAGACTAAGGGGGAATATCATTTCCCCAACTCCAAACATGAATCCAACCACTCACAACCTAATAACAAACAAACGTCCCCAATCCTTCAAAAAGTAGGATGAACAGGTAGGGAGACAGAGGATCCCCTTGTTTGAGTCCTCTAGAAGCACCAAACAACTCCATGGACACACCATTAATTAGCACTGAAAAGGATGAGGAAGTAACACAACTCCTGGCCCATTCAATCAAGTCACCAGCAAAGCCAAAAGCTTCAAGAATCTTAAATAAGAAACTCCATTTCACCCGATCATATGCTTTAGCCATATCCAACTTAATAAACATAGCTTTTTCCTTAGAAGACTCCATAGAATGAATGGTTTCCGCAACAATAATAACACCATCCATGATCTATCTACCAACAATGAAACCCCCTTGTTCCTCAAAAATTAACCCACTTAGCCAAGGCATCAGGATTTCAACAATCAACTTAGTAATAATCTTGTAAACAACATTGCAAAGAGCAATTGGCCTAAAAAGATCTAGAGAATTAGCCCCCTCCTTTGGAATAAGAGCCAAAAAAGTTGTATTCAGAGATTTCAGAAATTGTTTACTCATCAGGGATTCCTATACAACCTCTAGGAGGTCCAATTTAATCACTTCCAAGAATTCCTAAAAAAATTCTACTAGATATCCATTAGGTCCAAGAGCTTTACCTTTCTTCATCTAAAACACCACATTTTCAAGCTCTGAAAAGGTAATAGGTGAGAGTAGAGATTCATTCATTTCATCAGACACCAGCTATGGAATACAATCTAGGATCCTAGCTTCATCCTCTTCCGTAGGAGGTGAATCCTCAGAGAATAAGGCAGAAAAAAATGAACACATTCAACAGAAATAGAAGCATTGGAGGAGAGAGATTCTCCATCTAGAAACAAGAGAGAGGAGATAACATTACCTTGCCTCCGATATTCGACCGAATTGTGAAAGAAAGAAGTATTTCGATCACCAACCTGAAACCACTCAATACGGGATTTCTGTTTCCAAAAAACATCTTCTCTCAAATCCCATTCCTCAACATCATTCACCATAGTAGCTTCCAACAAACCAAGCTCCTCAGTGAGGCTTTGATCCTGAATCCGCCTGGTGATCAAGTCCAATCTCTCTTGAGCCTTCTATTTTGCATGAAACAACTTGCCAAAGTGTTTCCTATTCCAACGCTTCAACCTGAATTTCACATATTGAAGCCTCTTGGAGAAAGAGTACATAGTTGTGCCATAAGCTGGCTTCCCAAGACACCACCAACCAAGAAGAAAATCATGAAGAGACTCATCCCTAAGCAACATAAGTTGAAACTTAAAAGACTGCTTAACACATCATTGGGGTGACTCAGCCCCAAGCTTAATAGGCCAATGATCAGAGCCCTGACCATCCAATATCTCAGAGTTGGTCACCCACTTGTCCCCTAACCAAAAACTAGACACAAAAAATCTATCATCTTTCAGAAATAGCTACCTCTCCACTTCTCTTATTACTCCAGGTAAAGACTCCATTAGCTAGCTTAGTATCAAATAACCTCAGAACAATCATGTTATCCTACAAAAGCCTCGAGGAAGGCTCTAGGTCAGCACTACCTACCCTCTTCTCCTCTAGGGAAATAACAACATTAAAGTCCATAGCCAAGATCCAAGGCAAATACAGATCCAAAGACCTCACATGTTTAACATGATCCCATATCCAAGCTTTACCTTGAAAGTCAATCGACACATATATATTAGAGAAAAGAAAATTTTCCTTAGACTCAAGATGAGAAGCAATACAAGAAATCGAGCTCCTATAGGAGATCCACACAAAGGGATTGAATTTTTGAGGATCCATAAACATTCCACTCCACCAGAGCTACCAAGCACTCCCATACATTGACAATGACCATGAATCCAAATCTTTGAAGCCACCCACAACATAAAATCAACTAATAGCTTAGTTTCCTAAAGGAAGACCATATTAGGAGAATGAACACAAACCAGATCTCAAATAGATTTTTGTCAAGGGATGATATTCAAACCCCTCACATTCCAAGAAAGCACAATCATCGTTGAGGTTGGAAAAAGTGAGCATCAATAGTCTTCACCAAACCAACCTCAACCAATGTCTCCCTAGCTAGCTTCACCTTTGCTTGATCCTTCTTTTGACCAACCTTAGAAGGTTTCTCAAGAGCCCACTTGATCTTGAAAGTTTTTTGTTGTAGGCCCAAGGTAGATGAAGAAGGCTTATTTTTCCCTACAAAAAATCACTCCGCACCTCCGAGATAGCCCCACCCCCACTAGGGGCACCCCCAAAATCTACAATCACCCCACCTTCCTTACCCATAACCTGAGCCGAAGGGGTCAAGATAGAATCAAATTGAGGACCATGAAAACTAAGTTGATCCATCCTAGAAATCTCTGAAGGTTGCACATCAGGTGCCTCTTCAACACAAACACCAACTTCCAACTGCATGTCCACCAGGAACCCTTCCTCCTTCACTAACTCATATAAAGCCTCAAATCTATTAAGAGTTTCTTCCTCTTTCCTATCCTTGAAAGTTTTATTTTGACCCCATCCTCGATTGCGAGACTTAACCAGAACAAAACCATCTTTATCCATTGCCCCCCCTGCATGGGAGTCTTACCTTTATCCACCTTAAGATTAGATTGGGGGGGAGGATTACTTACACACCAACGTCAAAAGCACGAGGGAATCTCCACTGAAGGTGACCATATTCATGACATAAACACCAAAAAGGTAAGGTCTCATAATCCAACGACCGAGTCTAAGAACATGAACCAATAGTTAAGTCAATAAAATCCTATAAAGGCTGACTCAAATCGATATCAACACATACCCATGCATAACAGAAGATCCTCTTATCCAAAGTTTGTTGTGAAGGGCCAATCGATTTTCCCAACAACAAAGCAATTGACTGCAAGATATCACTTCTCCAACATTCAAGTGGCAGCTGAGGGAGTCGTACCCAAAATAGGACCTTAGAAGGTAACTCCTTTGCTAAATTAAAACCAACATGCCATGGTTTGATAAAGAGGCCCACATAGTTATAAAATATGGTCCCCCCTTCAAACACCTTGTTCGGATTTGAAATGCACGAAAAATACACTAAAAAGAAATTGTTTGCATCCATCAAAATATCAAATTCACCTTCCGAGTTCCAAGTTATCAAAATATATGTATCGAGGAATGGGAGAGAAACCCTCATTCCCATAAACTTACATTTCAAAACATGACTGGAGAAATAAGCAAGATCCTCAGCCACTGATTCAGGTTGAATCAAAAGATGTGATCGTTCTCATGCCCTTTCTAAACATCTGTTCACCGTGCAATTTTATAACTCCATTTTGGGTTATACCCAATCCAGATAAAGCAAAGTTTGAAACCCTAGATTTCACACCCACCATGGAAGGGACCCTTGCAGCCACATCGTTGGGCACATGCAAATCCATCCAGACTTAAGAATTAGAAAAAACACAGGCCGAGATCTTCATGTACCCCACACCCAACCTGCAACAACCCCTCACATAGCTAGCACCCCAAAGGAAAAAAGGAAAAAATGTCACCGAGGAATGCCACATCCACACACTGAACATAGAAAGAAGAAAGGGCCGACTCCACCAAAAAAATCCCCAAAAACCAGTACAGAGAAGGAACAAAACAAAACAAATGGTCCCAGGAAAAGCACCAACAACAGAAACAAGAACAAAACCTGGTCGCCAAGACCCCCCACGCACGATCACCACCCCCTCACACTGAATCCGACTAGGAATAGCCAGCTAGGGAATGACCACCCCAACAAGCGCATCGACACACAAAAGCTCCATCTTCTCAATCTCCTCGGTGCATAAACTAAATTTAAGCTATTAGAGACCATTGTGTTGTTACTACTAGAATATATATCTTAAATTATTAATCTATATAAAATATGTTGAGATATATCATTTTTGAGGTGTATTTTTAATTATCAATAATACTATTTTGAAATTTTGAAAAAAGGAACCAAAAAGGATATATCTTGGTGTATTTTATATAGATTAATATTTAAGATAGTTAATAAATAAATAATATTTAATTATTAATATAGGTAATTTTTTGATTGATAAAAGTGGTTGCAAAGGGCCACACCCTATTCATTAATTTCAGTAGAAGAAATAAATATATTATATGCCCATCTACAAGTAGCTGGTGCAATTTTGGCTATCTTCCAATACAAAATAAAGCCTATCCCAAAATGACTTCTAAGTATCTATCCTTAGAAGCAACATTATATCCTACTACCCATATAATTATGCAAAGATCTTAAATAATTATGACACCAAAAAGAGAAGAAACAAAATAAACAGAGACCACTTCAAGCATTCCCCAACCCCCTTAGCTAGCTCCCATCACCGTTTTCAACCTCCACCACAATAGACAAAGTCACAAATGCAAAGGAATAGTCCACCACACCATCCACGTTCTCCCCCATAAGGTTTTTGAGGAAGTTAATGCCTAGTCAAGCATGGTGGCGATACTAGTTCACATTCATTCCCAACCCCCATTTAATGAAGGGAACCCAAGCTAGGTTTAGTTTCTTATCAATCCATAACCAAATCCATCACCTAGGTATGAGATCAACCCCAGGAAAGGCGTGACATACAATATCTTTTATTCCTCATTGCAAGCATGACCACACTAGAGTTTCCATGATCTTCTCTACAATCCTTATTTCTTCACCCACGTCCAACAACATTGCCATGAACATCGATGCCACAACTATATTCACCCATTATCACATCGCCTCATTTATGTACATGTCACCCAAGACCAACCTTATCACATGCATCACCACCTCATAATTAGATTTTAAAATCGCCATCAACCACCTCTCCGATAGCTTGCCCAGGAAGGCTATTTCTTCTTTTTTTACTTTCAGACACATTGTGGTATCCATTATGGCTCTACGGATTTGATAGTTGAATGTGAAAATGAGTCACCTATCTCTTGCTTTAAAGCTTAGCTACAATAATTCCTAATTAAGCTTCAATACTTTTACGCTTCTTGTCGTAAGGGATCATGATTTTTATCTTCCCTTTCACATTAAAGCATTTGCAGGAATTTGCATTCTCACACATCTGGCAATGTCGAAATGTGCCACTTTGCTTTTGAATATAGCATAAATTCATTTAAACCCATCATGTTACCTTCTTGGTATATGTGGGAGATCTTAAAGCCTTTGTAGCTTTTTGAATAGCCAACGATCACCCCCAACCATTTATTCAGTTTCTATCTTGGAGTATGATTTTTTGAATTGCATTAATAATATTTTGTGAGTCCCCTTCTAAGTCTAATACTTTGGAGGTTTAATTTTTTCCCCATCTCTAATCCTAACAGGTCTACTTGAAATTCTATCTCATTGTTCATTGCTTGACCTAATTTTCTTGTTGCCACCAACATTATTTTCTCATCTCGAATTCAAATAACACACCTAGCTCATGCTTCTCCAAGATTTCCTTGTGAATCCCCACAAAGTTTATTTTAACCCATCCTTCTTTTAGAGGAGACCACTTTACACCTTTCCATGGATGGGAAGCTAGATGAACCCACTGAGCCCCATAAACGAGGGACTAATAAAATATTATTATTATATTATTTTTAATAAATTTAAATTAATATTATTATTTTGATTATTCTTATTATTTACATGTAATTAAAGTTTTTTATATTAAATTATTATTATTTTATTATTATTAATTTTATAACTATAATATTATAATTACTAAAATATAATTATTCTTTTATTTATATTATTAATATTAATATTATATTTTTATTATTATGTTTAGGGTTAGGATTACAATTTAGGGTTTAGTTTTTGGCTTCGATTTAGGGCTACAATTAAGGTTAAGGTTAGGGTGAGAGTTAAGGTTATGGTTTAGGATTTAGGGTTAGGGTTAGGGTAAGGCTTAGGGATATAGTTAGGATTAGGCTAAATTTATGATATTATGGTTTAGGGTTTAGGGTTAAGGTTAGATGTAGGCTTATGTTTTAGGGTTAGTGTTAGGGTTAGAGTTGTTGAAAATAAGGTGAAGGAAAGCTACAATAAAAACTTATGCAAGTGAATTCAGATCTAAAAATTAGATTACCAAATCATATTTAAACATTTCATTAAAACATCACAATATATAAATCATCAAACAAAATATGATACTAGATTTATATGGAGAAACCCTTTAGAGAGAAACATGCACATAAGAAAAGAGGGAAAGCATATTATTAATCTTAAAATGAGAGTAGACAATAATACACCCCACTAATGATCTCTAATCAACCTAAGAACACCTAGTTACCTACAATAACTCAACATGAAAATACAATCTCATGGATCAAATTTATAAAAATTGTGGGAGGTAAAACGACGAATGGTAAACCAAAACAAGAGGTTCAAAACCACATGCAAAAAATGATACCCCTCTTCACGGACAACCAAAAGACAATAAAATATTATATGGAATTACAAGGCTCTAACATGGGTTCCTATCCCATAGCCTATCCAATTCTTGACTTTTTGGATGCTTCGATGAACTTTTCAATCCCTCATGGAACACCATAGACACCTTTTCTTCTCTAATATTGGGTGCCCCATCCCACACCTTCCAAATTCTAATATGGATGCCTAAGATATATGCCTTATCCATTTTTTTTGTGTAAATTGTTGAAATGAGCAAGACAAATAAGAAGGGGGGGTGAATCAGTTGTAGCAGTTTATATCTTCAAAACCCTCAACAACAATTAGATTCACAAATATTCATTCAACCCTTATTATGTTAGTTTGACTAAACGTGAAGTGAAAATAATAGAAATTGAAATCACAACACCATACACATAACAACACCATATTTATGTGGAAAAAATAATGAGGGAAAAAGCATGGTGAGGATTATCTCACAATATAAATAATTCTAAAACCGAATACAAAGGCTCACTGCCAAAGAGGCTCACTACTAGAATAGGACACACTATCCAAAAAGGCTCACATTGAAGGCTTATTGCCAGAAAAAGAATACAAGAAGATAGAAGTAGAATGTTACATAGAGAAACACATCTCAATGCAACAAGGAGTCCACAACAATTGCTCGCACAATTTTGCAATCTCACATGAAAGATAGTGGATGCCTTTAACTCACTACCTTAGGAACCCTAATATGAAATTCACACCGCTCTACTCAAATTTGCATCTCATTACACTTCACTTGCAACAATATCACATCTATCTTTCTTTTTACTCTTTCACCATAACTCTTGCATCAACACCATACATATTTATATCAACCTCTTATTCAAAAAATTTGAAACCGTTGGAGAAAGTCAACAACTAGTTGTTATACATTCAAATTTGAAATAGGTCGACACCCAAACATTCCCATGGTGGATAGGAAAAAAAGGTGACCTACATAAATTTTATAATTGTGAAACAAGAAAAAACCTATGAGACACATGATCAAACAAAAAACAATACACCTTCTACGCAAGAGATCTACAAACAATATATGCAATATTCCTCATCAAGAAAAAACTACAGAAGCAAGAGACTTTCAAGAAGATATGAAAGCTCAAGATATTTACAATGAGGGTTGAGTGCTTATAAGACCAAAACCATAAATTAGAAAGGGATTGGATCATGACAAGTGTCAACATCACATGAGATGAGACATAATGATCTAATATTAGCTCAACTAATAAAAGCATAAATCACTCCTAAGTTTAGCTTAAGTGCATGAGAATAAATTATAATAATAATCAATTAAAGATTAATTAATTATTAGCTAATGCATGATTACTCTAAAACCCCCCCTTAATTTGAACTTAGGGAGTAAGTAAAAACCCTAAAAAAATAGAATTCATGATGGGTCCCAACAAACAAGGCCATGTAAAGTACCCATGTACAAACAAAAGATCCCTATAATGTAGAGAAATAGAGAAAAACTCATGGGAAAAACTCTACTTCAAAAAGAGATGTAAGCCAAGTGAAGGACTGAAGAATCCTCCAACCAAGATAATATCCCAAAAAAGAGGAACATGTAGAACATCACAAAAACACTAAGAAGTTGTACAATGTTGTCAAATGAAGACTAGTATGGTGCTGAAATGAAGAACCTCCTCTGAAACAAATGATGATCAGGATCAAGATAAAAATAATTTGCATGAGTTCCCTTAATGACACTACTTGAATCAGATGGAAAACAAAGGCAAAACATCTAGAAATCCAAGATACAAATTTCAAGATCTAAGGAGACTATACTATATGAGTGCCCCAAATGACACTACTCGAATCAGATGGAAAACAAAGGAAAACATTTGGAAGTCAAAGATATAGGAGGTACATGAATCTGCATGAGTGACCCCAACGACACTACTCAACATGTAAGATGCAATTCAAAAATATAGGTACCAACTAGTCTAAAGAACACTGATCACAAGAGACAATAATCTACATGAGTTTCCCCAATGACACTACTTGAGTCAAATAAAAAACAAAGGAAAAACATCTGGAACTCGAAGATACAAATGGTACATGAATCTGCATGAGTGACCAAAACTAACACTACTTAACATGGAAGATGCAAGTAAAAAATATAGGTACTAGTAGTGTCTAATCAAATGAAAATGGAAGGTTGCCTCTAGAAATAAGAATCAAAGAATGTCCATATGGTAAATGCTCCATCTCACTGAAATGCATGTAACTAGCAACTGATGTATGCTGCATCTAAAAGTACATAGGAACTTGAACTAGATACATAGATCACTCCAATACGAAACCAAGGAAGCATTTGCACCAACAATAGAAACCCCCCATAATGCTGGAAAGGGAGAGCCATGACTGCAAGAACAATGGAACTATGTGAAACCAAGAAGTGCATGTAGGAGAAACAACCTACAAATAAAAGGGTGTGCAAACTAAGACACACACACATGAGGAAAGAATCAATACAATTCATTGCTGTCGTGGAAGGGACACTCAATTGAAAAATGTGTAATAGCAAACTAAAGGAAAAAATCAACCCCCATGGCACTTTATATCATAGTTAGAATACAAAAGGCACAACAAGATGTGAGAAATCCTCAAAAAGTATACACTAGAATGGTACTTTACCTCAGTGTGTCTACAAAAGAGAATGTGCATGAAAAAGATGTCTACAATACCTAAAACAGATAGAATACTGGAAATGCATATAGAAAATCCAAAAATGAGTCATCCCACGAAAATGAAAATTTTTAGGAGCTAAAACGTCCAAATAATTCACCAGAGTGCGAAAACACAAAAAAGTGAATAAAATATACCTAGAGAACAATATGGAAAAAATTGCAAAGATGGAATTGAAGAGCTCTGAAAGACGGTTCCAACACCTTTGGAATCAAGAAAAATGGAGAAATTGGTCAAAAGTTACGAGCTCAGGCTTGAAAATAGCTCCTTTGACTGCAATGGGCTATAGAATGCATGAGATACAAAATAAAGCAATGAGACCCACACCACTAGAAAGCTGGTGGAACCAACTTTCCATCGATATCTCGTTTGTAAAAATCTAACATCGTATGCCCAAGTTATGGAAAAAAGAAAAAGATCGCTTCTTGGAAGCCAATGAAGGGGACTTGGGGCCCTATCAACCATCATAGCATTGACGTCATTCTGAAGTCATCAAAATATTTCATGAATATTCCCCTGTGCCGAAAAAAATATCTATCCCTCGGGGAAGAAAAATTCACTGGTAGAGTTTGTTGTCACTGGTAAAGGATGAGCACCCAAAAAAGTAAAAGGATGCCTAGTGCAATTTTTGAGGAGGCTGACGTAGGCCAGAAAAATGTATGTTGCTGCTTGAAAAACCAAAAAACCTGTCGTAAAATGGAGGTCATTAGAGTTGGAAAGCATCGAAGTTCATGGTGCGATCGATCAAAGCAAAGGTGGTCGGTGGTATGGGAGGTTGTGTCAGGCAGGGTATGAGCCTGCAAGTTGGTACCTACGGGTATTGCCCAAAATAAATGTGCCCAGTAAAAAGCAAAAGCTCCTCCAATAAATTTGAAAAATTTTCCCGACTTTTAAAAGCTTTTTAATATCTTTTTCAATGATTTTTTTTGAAAAAATTTCTAATTCTTTTAAAAACCAAAAAAAAATTCTCAAAAAACTTGTGAGCAAGAATCCGTATAGGGGCCATACGGGCCCCTGTACAATTTTTTTTCCTGAGATGCTCTCGACACCAAATATAGGAAAAATTATAGTCAAAATTCGTGCAAACGACCTACCGAAGGCAACGACAAGGTCCATTTCATGCCAAAATTCTTTGAAATAATGGCTATCCCCTAGATCCAGAAAAAAGCATTTGCTTCAAACCTTCACAGATTTGGCGCCAATAACCCAAATTAGGTGAAACAAATGCCAAATTTAAATTTCTCGACAGATTTCAATCCAATGGTGAAGTTATTTTTGCACCAAAATGCACCTAAAAACATCCACCTCCAAAATAAGCAAGAAAAACAAAAAAGTATTCAAACCTAAAGCCTACAACCCTTGAAGAAAAAAACTTCATAAATCGAGAAGGGGTTCGCTGAATCCATGCACTGATACCATGTTATAATTTTGAAACAAGCATAAAACCACAAGCCATAGGATCAAACAAAAAACAAATACACCTTCTATACAATAGATCTACAAACAATATATGCAATATTCCTCAACAAGAGACTTTCAAGAAGATATGAAAGCTCAAGATATTTACAATGAGGGTTGAGTGCTTATAAGAGCAAAACTCTAAATGAGAAATGGATCAAATCATGGCAAGTGTCAACATCACATGAGATGAGACATAATGATCTAATATTAGCTCAATTAATAAAAGCATAAATTACTCCTAAGTTTATCTTAAGTGCATGAGAATAAATAAGACTAATAATCAATTAAAGATTAATTAATTATTAGCTAATGCATGATTACTCTAACAATAAATCCTTAATTAGGACCCAAATAGATCCCAACACACTTCAATATGCTTCCACAAGCCTCACATGTAGTGTTAAACACAAGGTCAGCCAATACTCATGCAAACACATAAAACAATTAAGTATATGCATCCTTGACTTGATCCAATCTTTTTGAACAACAAACTTTACTTGATCACAATCTGGAGTAAGTAATGAACACTTGAAAATATATCCATAAGCTTTGCAACAAACTTCACCTGAAGAGTATGAATATTTTGTACATTTGAATAACTCTATCAACCACTGAAATACACTGTAGCTCATGAACTCATCAATAGCAATACAAAATATCATTTCCTCTTTAAAAAAGCAAGAGAGAAACCTTATCAAATTATTCTTAGAACCACACCACACATAGAAATACAAAGCAAATAAATTTCTCCTAGACAACAAGAACATCACTAAACAACTAGTTCACATACTTGTGAAAATATCTCATACTATACGATGATCAAGAAACCCAAATTCTGGATATAACAACTACCAATAGCCATGAACAATACCTCAAATCCACACAAGCATAGCATTAACCCAAAAGAAATGTGGAGCACATCCTAGAGCATACACTAAATACCTACAAACATTATTTTCTTTATTTATCAAAATTTCCCAAAAGCACTTGGAAACCAAGTACCAGAACCATCATTCCAGCTCATTACTTCATTCCAACACATATCCAAACATATCAACATAAAGATATCTCCATGCACTCACAAAACTTCTTCAACATCTCAACTCTACATGCACAAACAACAAACCTTCTTTATTACAATTTTCCCAATATCCTCGGCATATACAGTCAATAACCAACTTCCTCTACACATAGTTGACATCAATGAAAATACCAACCAGTTGACATCAATGACAACACCTTATACTTCCAACAATCTCCCCCTTTGTCATTGATGGCAACACATGATGTGAAAAACCATCAAAGACAACACAACAGTTCTGAACAACTTTTTCTGCAAATTTTCTGAATGAATAAGCTTTTTCACATGATATTTTTTCTCCCCCTTTGACATCAATGACAAAGGAAAAATATGTTTTGCATTGTTCTCTCCATTTGAAATTGAATTAAGATCTATACCAGCACTGAATAATTCCCCTTAGGAGTACACCCAATTAATTGCATAATGACAACACATGACACTACCTACTCCCCCTGAGAGGCGACCACCAAACATCAATCCAAAAAGAAAATAGATCCATAGATTCACTAGACTGATGCATCTCCATATGCATCTAATTAAAGAAAGGAGGGGTAATAACCACTAACTTCTCCCTGAGATTCCCAAAACTATCTTTAGGAAGAGCCTTAGTAAATATGTCAACAATCTAATCCTTTTTAGGCACATACTCAAGCTTTACTTCATTCTCCATAAATTTCTCTCTCAAAAAGTGATACCTAATCGATATATGCTTTGTCCTAGAGTGCATCATTGGATTCTTTGAAATGTTAATTACACTTATATTATCATAGAAAATAGAGATGGGATCATCATACATATCTATGATATCCTTCAATGTATGTCTCATCCACAAAACTTGTGTGTAGCAAGATGCTATAGTAATATACTTAGTCTCTACATTGGATAAAGAAATTGAATCTTGCTTTTTACTTTACCATGAAACCAATCTGCATCCAAGAAAGAATGCACCACCACTTGTACTTTTTCTATCATTAGCACATCCTGCCCAATCTGCATCTATATAAGCACTTAGTGTAAAGTCAATATCCCTAGGATAACATAAGCCAAGATCCAAAGTACCTTTTAGATATCTAAATATCCTCTTGACAGCTACAACATGTGTTTCTCTAGGATCCTCTTGAAATCTAGCCACAAGACAAATTGCATGCATAATATCTGGTCTAGTAGCAATTAGATACAATAGTCCACTAATCATGGATTTGTAATTGCTATGATCAGCCTTAGGTGAATCATCATATTTAATCAATTTCCATCTAGTTACCATAGGAGTGCATATCGATTTGGAACCATCCATCCCAATCTTCTTCAACATTTCTCTTGCATACTTTGATTCTGAAATGAAAATCCCTTTGTTTGTTTGATTGATCCGTAGTCCAAGAAATAAATTCATCTCACCAAGCATACACATCTCAAACTCTTTTTGCATTTCTTCAGAAGACGTTTTACACATATATTTCACTGCCTCCAAAGATAATGTCATCCACATACACAACTACTATCAAGATCTTGTCATCTTCAATTTTGAAATAAAGATTGTTATCTGTGGTACCTTTGTTGAAACCTTGTTGAATCAAATATCTCTTCAACCTTTCATACCAAGCTCTAGGAGCTTGCTTCAAACCATATAAATACTTTTTCAATCTGCAAACCATATCCAGTTGATCTAATAGCTGGAATCCCTCTGGTTGTTCCATGTAAACTTCTTCCAACTCTCCATTTAGGAAAGTAGACTTTACATAAATCTGATAAACCTTGAAATATTTATGTGTTGTGAATGCAAAAAATATTATGATAGCTTCCATTCTAGCCACCGAATCAAATTTCTCCTGAAATTCTATACCTTTCACTTGTGATTAAACCTTACACACAAGTCTTGCCTTGTTTCTTACCACTTCTCATTCACATTCACTTTGTTTCTGAAAACCCACTTGCTTCCTATTATGTTCTTGTTTGCTGGTCTAGGAACTAATTCCCAAGTTTTATTTTTTTCAATTTGCATAAGTTCTTCCATTGCTTTCATCCAATGTTCATCCCTACATGATCACTCACAGTCTTAGGTTCAACTTTAGAAAGTAAGTAGTAATTTACCTCAACTTTAGCAACTTCACTTATTTTCAATACACCTTTCCTCTTGTCTTCAATGATCTGATCTTTAGAATGATTATTTTTCACATACTTAGGATTTTAAGAGCTTTTTCTAGAGCTTCTTCCTCTTTGTTTTGTGTTTCTTGTTCTTCAAAATTTTCTTCTTCTCTACCATCAGGTTCATCTGACACATATCCATCAAATTCAATTGAATTCTTCAATGCTTAATCAACCTTGACATTTGTGCTTTCTACAACCTTTCTCACCCTTTTATTGTAACATCTGTAAGAGTAAAAGCACAAACCTGTGTAACACTTTATAAAGGAATCAACCAACAACAAAAAAAATTCTGAACTTCGACCACATAAAAGTGGTCTTTATTTTTTGAATTTCAAAATGGTGTAAAATAATGAAATGTAGAATTTTTGGTGTAGTTTATTCCTGTAATTTTTAAATTTTTAAAAAAATCTGTTTTCATTATGTTTTTATCAATTTAAGGACAAATTTTGGAATGTTGAAAATTTCATAAAAGAGTGACTTCACGGGCCGTAAAGAAACAAATTGAAAAAAACTTCATTTCTCCCTATTTTTTTTTTTTTCCAAAAAGGTAATTTCAATATCTTGTGCATGGAAAATAAAAATAACATTTTGATGTATATTTTTCTCGTAATAACATTTTAAAGTCAAACATGTCAGAATTTGACAGTTTTCATGGACCGTAAACTAATTTCAATTTTTTTAATCATTTTCAAAAAAAAAAAAACATACACTTTTGAAGTAGACTCTCTCCTCTTATGCCCCATATAAGATTTAAAACATTTTAATAAGTTTTACTATTTTTTTTTAATATCTAATCAACCTCTTTTTTTATTTTTAAAACTTGGTTGCATTTTTAAAAAAATAAAACATATTAAAACTAATCAAAATATTATAAAAATTATATATTTGGATTCTATACTTCGAGCTCTACAAAAGGGTATTTTTATTTTTTGCAAAAAGATCAATCTAACTAGAGAAATACTCTACCAAAGATGAATGTTTTAGAAAATTCTGAGAAATGATGAGTTGGCTGCCATGTAGGATGCCAACTAGGCATTTTCGGCCGACAGTGTTTCGACCGATAAGATTTCGGCCAAAACCCTCTTGACTGGTAATGGATAGGTCAAAACTAAATCAGATGAAAACCTATCGGCCGATAACAACTCGACAAAAAATAACTGAAATTAAAAAAAAAAAATTCTAATTTCTCAAATTTTAAAAAATCAAAAATAACAAATATTTCAAAATATTCGACTATTTTCGATTAAAGAAGGTTTATTTCAACATTTTAGAAGGTTTATAATTTCTAAAATTTAGAAGATTTATTTCAGCAAAAAAAAAGGCATTTGGAGAGGAGGAGAGATATTTTTAAGGTATGTATTGATCTTCAACTTATTTAATTGATTATGTTTTTATGAAAAATGCATTTGAAGTTTGTTTTCACTATTTTTTTATTAAAAATATTAACATCAAAGAAATATTTGTAGAAATATATTTATAAATAATTATATAGAAAGAAGATTATTTTATTTTATTTACATTATTTATTGAGCAATTATTTTATTTATTTAAAAATTGTTTGAATATAAATGCATTTGTTGTTTTCACTATTTAAATTCTTAGATTTCATTATTATTGATCACCAATTCTATGTTCTTCCATTCTTGTTCTTACATGTCCTCCTTAAATACCTATGTTTTATTAAATTTACCTTTGCTTTACTTTTATTTCCAATATATATACATAAAATTAGCATACTTATGAAATTAGTAAATTTATATAAAAAACATCAAAGATATCATTATCAAGAAGTTTATTTTTTATTTATTTATTTGAGAATTATATATAATTTTAAGTGTCTCTTATGTAAAATTATATATTTATAAAGAATTATTTCAAGAGAATTATATATAATTTTATTTGAGAATTATATAGAATTTTATACACATGTAAGTATTATTCAATTAAAAATATTTTATGTTTTGCATGTTTATGTTCATTAAAGACTTTGTTTAAATATTTTATGTTTATGTTTTGCATCTAGTTACAAGTTTTTTAAAATATTTATGCTATATTACATGTACATGTTTCGTGGAAAGCTCATGTGTGTACAAATTTGTATGTAGGCACAAATTCAATTTGAGTGTAATTTGCGATGAAAAATCCAAGGGCTAGATCGAGGAAGTATGATCGAACATGAGTAAGACAAAGAGAAAAATGGATGAAGGAACATTTATTGAACAACAACCCATGGAAAATATTGATGATCAAGGTGACGTACAGGTACAAGAACAAACTAAACCTAGTACTAATATAAATTTTTTGGACTATGGTATGAAAAATTTGATGGAGATGGAGGAAGATTCTCTTTTCAGTAATATTTCATCTGAAGATATGTTATCTGAAAGAACATTAAAATTACACTCTAAAAAAATATGGGATGAATTTTTTGAAGAGAAATCTCTAATTGGAAGAGCACAGTTAATTGCAAAGTTATTTAGATGATAAGAAATGACCCCTGTTTTGGAGTTGTTAGGGGTTGATAATAGGAAAAGGTCATCATATTTAAAACAAACAATTGTTGAAAACCTGAAAGAAGCATTAGAATGTATTGAAAAGAAGAGTCGATCTAGTGATTTAAGTGTTGCACGTAGAGCATTGATGACTGTAATTTCTAGTAAGAAATTATCACATAGAAGACAAGTTCAAGCAATTTTTGAATTACTAAATGTTTCTAGGAGAACTGTTCAAAGATATATTGAAAAGAGAGATGAAATAGATGGAAAATTTGAGAAAAATTAGGTAAATATTTGTAGGGTTCCTCGAAAAGATAGAATTTCAGAAGATGTAAAGAAAAGAGTAGTTGAATATTGGACCAACCACTCTCGTGTTTCTTCCAATAGAAGGGATACTATACAAATAATAGGTGATGATGGTACAAAAATTTCTCATCCAAAACATTTTATAGATATAGCACAAAGTGAACTTTTTTAAGCATTTAAACAAGAATTTTCAAATGTGAAGATTTGTCAAAGGATGTTTGAACATTATGACCATCATTTGTATGTATAAATAAAGTACATGAAACTTCTTGTCGAAATCATGCTGAATTTGATCTACACCTACAATCATATAGAAAATTTATGGCAACTATTGATCAAAATTTAGCCATCCTTGGAAGCACAACACAATTTGTGAAGTCTCTTCTATGTGAAAAATCAGAAAATTCAGATGAATTCAATGTTCAGTGTATAAAAAATGTATATAATGATTGTGGAGATTTGAAGAATCTTTTACATGTTGACAATAATGAAATGCAAGTTACTTGGAAGAGATTTGAATATGAGACATACTTAACGAAGTCAGGAGTTGAGGCCAAAAAAATTGTTCTCAAAGAGAGTGGATTGCCTTACAATGAATTCATGAGTAAATTTCACAATATCATATATCCACATATCCAGCATTGTCATGGTGCAAGGTGGAAAGCTAAGCAATTTCGTTATTCAAAGAATTGTTTTCCACTAGGTTGTATTCTCTCTATTGTAGATTTCTCTGAGAACTATACATTTAGTCCTCAAATTGAGATCCAAAGTCAATATTATCATTCAGAGAAAGTTGCAATCTTCGTGCAAGTTTGCTACAAGCATGCAGAGTTAGCGGTCGATGGAATACAAAGTAGCAAAGATGATAGAATTATCATCAAAGAGGTTCACTTTTATATTAGTGATGATACGAATCATGATAGAATCTATGTAGCTCATTGTTTCAAAATGTTTTTTGAAGACCTAAGATGACATGGTATAAATCAAGAACAACACTGGATATGGTTTGATGGATGTGCTGGTAAGTACATTATTTTTTAAATTATTTTTATTTAATTTATATTTACTTTTAACTTTGAGACTTAAATTGATTGATTGCTTAAATCTATATATATAATTACTTTTTTGAAGCTAATTTGGTTTTCAAGTGTTTAATTATTTGTAACTTCATAGGACAATTTAAGTTTGCAAAAGCTTTTGTTTGGTTAAGCAGTCAACATGCTAGACACAACACCAATTTTTTGTGGAATTTTTATGAGAGTGGACATGGAAAAGGAGAGCACGATGGAGTAGGAGCATGTGTGAAGCGTGCACTTCGTCAACATCAACTTGTTGGTATATAAAGTTTTCACCATATATATATATATGTCCAATTTAGCTTCATATTTTTTAAAAGATTAGATATATATATTTAATTTAACTAAATTAAATTCTTTTAAGTTCTGTGAAAGTAATAGGTGACAAATTGTGCCAACTTGTAACTTGTAGGTAATGCCATACAAAATGCAAATGAAATTGTTGAATGGTGCAAAATTCATTTTTCTGCTCGCAACTCAACATACAACACAGTATTTTTGGGAAGTTATAGGTACATGTCTAGTCAAAATTTGTTAAAAATTTGAATTTCAAAATTCAAGTACATACATGATTTCAAATTTGAATTTAAATAGATATTGATCGATCAAATCTTTATAATTGTCAAGCAATTCATGGTATTAGAAATCTGCATCAAATCATGACAACGGGGAGTAGTAGGCCTTATGCAATTAATGTGAGAGAAAAATCATGTTTTTGTATTGATTGCATCGAGGAAAATGCAAATATTGATCAATGTGAGAATATTAGAGATGGGTATGTTTCACAATGGGAAATGAAACAATTCATATCAATGCCTCCTTTTGCTGAAGATGACAATGTCGATGTCTACGATCCACTATATTCAGCTGATTACGAACGTGTATCTTATTTAGTTGTTACAAGTATGGAAATTGATTAATTTAGTTAAAATCAAGATTTAAATTTATATATATATATATATTCTATGTTTAAGTAAGTTTCAAATATAAAATATAATTTTTTACAACTTTTAAATGTATAATTTACTTAAATATGTATATATGTGGTGTGTGTACATGAGATATTTTCACTGTAGTTGCAGATCCTAAAAATATGGAAGGTGTAGATTACTATCTACTAAGATGTACACAACCAAAAAGCAAATTGGTCGAATCAATGATAGATGGTGATGGACAAGAGTATCCCATTGGATCAGTCGTTATTGAAGGCACATATTATCAAAAAATAAAGATAGATGAAAATGGTATTATATTTGTTGATTATAGGCCAGGAAAAAAGGTTCTACATTACAGTCACTTAGTTTTGGAAACAAAAATAAATTTAGAAAATTTACCTAAAAGAGGACGTGCCAAACAAAAGTGGAGGTTGCCTATTGAAGATCATGAAAAGGTTTTAGAGATAATTAAAGATAGAGAGGATCCAGATTTTATGTACTAGGAGCTTTAAGTTGTTTTTTGATATATTTACACATTTATGACTCCAAATCTAGATAATATATATTTGTATTGATTGGACATGTGACATGATTTAGAATGGGTTTTTTTTTTAGAATGTGACATGTATGTTAGATCATATATATGCTTGATACAAAATCTAGTGACTTTAAAAATGTTTTCATTTACATTTTGCCTAAATTCCTTTAAATCATCTAAATTTCCAATTGCATTTTTAGCTGTTGGACATGGTTCATTATTTTGAGTTCACTTAAGAATCTCTAGAAATTCCTTTATATCATCTCTCTAGATTCTTTGATTGTATTTTTATGTTTGACATGGAATTGTTAAACTTTCACTTTCAAATCTTTGAATTTAAATATTTGTTCAACTCCACTTATATACATGAGCTAGATTGAATATATATATGTGTGTGTGTGTGCAACAATTTGTACAAAACCTAGTCTATGTTCCAATTTTGCATTTAAATTTATTTATGTTCCATGGAATTCTTAAGTTCACATTCAAATCTTTCATTTCATTTGAACATTCAACTCCACAAACTTATATAATTATCGAGTTGATTTGGTGTTTGAGTGGTGAAGAATCTAGACATAAATGTTGTCTCTAGTTTTCTTTATTTTTTATACATTACTAATGCACGAGATTCAATAATTTTAAATGATCATATGGATTTTCATGTATCCTAATCATCACATCCTAATTTTATTATTTTCATCAGATAAGCATCCCTCATCCTAATCATCAAGTTAAGATCACTTTATCAAGTAATAACCCATTTAACCATAATCATCCTAGAATCATTTAAAAAATATCCATCTAGATCCATCTCAACCATACATCCATTCTCCATCTTTAATAAAAAATCATCACTTGAACATCAAAATTTGGTTACTTGGTCTCAATCTAGTCCATACATCATATTTTCCTTTCGTCATCACCCAAAGCTTTCAACATCTAGGGACCTTATCCTTAATTTGGACTATCATCCATTTCAAATCCAATCTCCTAATAAAAAATCACTTCACCTTATAATTTTATTTCATCTTTAATCCAAACTTTCTTAAGAACATTAGCTCCTATCCTTTAAGTATAGTTATTATTTATCCATTTTGTTAATGCTAGATTGTATGGACAGGTTATCTTGGTTTGGTCTTTCTTATTCACCTCAAGGTGCATTGGAATATATGAACATTGTAGTGAATCATAGTGATGGTGTTTGGGGTGCTTGAGATAGCTACATTTTGGCATCAATTTAACTTTGTTTACCATGTATAGCTTGAGACCATGTATGTAATGGTCCATCTTTCCAGTACAATTAAATATGGATTGATCAATTTTTAATTTATATAGAATTGTCATCAACTTTTAATTTATTATTAAATGTGCATAACTTTCAAGATTTAAATATATATCAATTTTCAATTGCATATATATAAATGTTCCACATGGAATTCTTAAACTTTCAAGAATAGAAATTTGATTTCATTTACATTCAACTCCACTTATCGCTGACATGCTTTCTTTGAATTATATGGAATTCTTAAGTGAACATTTTCAAATATATATATATATATATATATATATATATACATATATATATATATACATATATACATATATATATATATACATATATATATATATATATATACATATATATATATATATGTATATATATATATATGTATATATATAATAATATTATGCTCTTTCTTGTATATATATATATATACATATCTATATATATACATATATATATATACATATATATATATACATATATATATATATACATATATATATATATATATATATATATATGTATATATATATATATATAATTTCATTTACATTCAACTGGAAACAAGTATAGCTCATCATCTAGTTCAAGAATTCTTTGCATGCACATTCAAATGAACATGTGTATTAGATTATATGGAATTCTTAGGTTCATGTATAGCATGATATATGCACAATTTAAATGTATTTAACCTAGACTGACTTTAAAAATGAACATTTAGAGCTTTAAAGAATTCAAGAACTATCATCTATTTCCAATTGCATTTTTATGTTCTACTTTAAAATATAGCATTAATCTCAAGCATATTTGCATTCAATTTTTTCTATTTCTTGACCTATTTATTAAAGACAAATTCATTTGAACTATTTATTTAAATTAATTACATGTACATGTCCATCTTTTTAAATTTACAAATAGAAACCATTAGATAGTGGAGTCCAACATTTTGATTTCACAATGTAAAGTTATCTATATGTACAACAAGTGCATTTGAACAAGTTACCATAATTTAAATTTAAATAAAGGTACTTGTTCCTTGCTAAATAAATAAAACCATAAACTAATTTAATGCACAATGTATTTATAGATGTAATGTAAGTGAGTTCATCAAACCATAATAATGCATGTATATAACAAACCTAGATTCAAACCATAAAACATAACTATATGAATGTGACATGTAAATCATAACAAGTATATATATGTGTACCATAAAACATAAGTATGTAACACGTGCAAATGTTCAATACATAAATCATAAAAAGTGTCTCCAACATGTAATAATATGATCTCAAACATGTAATACTATAAAAAAAATCTCAAAGAGAGGGATGTCTGGTATGAATAGAATCATCAGATCTCTGGCTCGATCTATGGCTCGATCTCTCCCTCGACCTCTCCCTCGATCCATGGCTCGATCTCTCCCTTGATCCACAGCCCGATATCTCCCTCGATCCACAACCCGATATCTCCCTCGATCCATGGACCGATCGCTCTGTTGATCCAAGATGTGTGGATCCATGTCCTGATCCAATATCTCTCGATCTGTGTCTTGAGCCTCGTCCCAACCCCTGCATGTGTTCAAGTACATATATATGTAAAATTATCTAAAATTACAATGTACTTGAGTTCAATGTGTTCAAACTTAAACATCAAGTAATTAGTTTTTTTAAATTAAATTTAAATGTACCTCATCTGCATACTGCATAGGATCACCATCATGCTCCGAATTTCCAAAGTCTGGCAAATCACCATACTACTTAAAATTTTCAAGTACACAATTTCAATCAGGAGTTAAACAACTAGAAGTTTTTAAAATGCATTACATAATTTTTTAGAACACAATTTGAAATATATGTATTTAAATTATAAATTGAAAGTACCTATTGTGCCTGCTTGATGGCTCTACCAATGTCACTAAGATCATGAGAATGTAAAGACATCGTAGGGGGCTTTGTAGCATGTACAGTATCAGTAGCAAAAAGAAGTCGACTATATGTCCCATGGATAGGATCGGGTGTCACAGTAGCCTCAACGTGACCTGTAACATCCTGATGACCACCTGGGCAAGCTAAAGGATCAACAGAAACATGATGTGCACGGGATTCTATAGGCTGATGTGGAATATCCTGAGCTGCATTTGCCACACTGTGGCTCATATGTGTATGAGGATATCGTTGTCTAATAAATTCTGGTACCCTGTCAAGAGCAATCCCATGGTCCTCACTGATAACCTGATATGCTGCTAGTAAATCCAAAATTGAGAGTCTACACGTATTACTCAGAGTCGTGTGGGTCATATGCTCGACATCTACAAGAGTAGGTAGATCGACACTAATAAATGGATCATACGATGCAGATGTAGCCTCAGTGGGAGGAAGGTTGATCCGTGGGCGTAATAAATATCTACCAACTCGATCAGATGAAATCTGATCAATCTGCATCGTAATAGAGGCAATGTTTTCAAAAATCTGACTCTGAGTGGACCCTGTTGCTACCTCCCCTGCTGCTGCCAATTCCAAACGTTTTGGTAAAACCAAAAGGTTTGGGCCAACTAATGCCCTCTTGTCCACAGGCGGTGGCAAATTTGAAGGTCTAAACTGTGGTTTGTCATAAAAACGGCCTTTACCTTGGCCAGCATGCTCAAGATAAGATGTGTAGTCCACCTCTATATGTAAATGAAATTCTGCATATAACTGTTTGACAAAATACAGTGGCAACTCGTCATTGTGAGGCCATCTATGATGCGCTGCCAACCATCTAGGGTATATGAATGGCACAACAAGAGGATCTTCACACCTCGTAACCACATATCCTCTAATTTTATTTTTTCCTCTATAAAATGGGAACATGGATAACACATTTTCACCTGAAACTAATTTGGCAACTCCTCTATGTTTCACTGTGCCAGTAACACTCCTAGCAAGAGAAAAATAAAACTGTTCAATGCTGATTTCATCATAAGGATTGTATGATCGAATTGTCTCAATCATCTTAATAATCTCTTGTCTAATAGTGACTAATCTATCTCGATTAGCCAAATTGGGGGAGTTGTGAATTGTTTCCTCTAAACATTTTAGAGCATTGTCCAATCTAGCAATACTATCCTGAAATATATTTGATCTAGTTTGAGCTTCTCGCTCAGAACGAGGGGAATGATGAGATCCCTCATCAGCCATGATATATATAAATAGATAGAGATCTACATATCATTAAAACAAAATTACATGATGAACTAAACAAATTTAAATTGAAAATTTTTCAAAACTAAAAATATATATATTTAAATTAAAGGTAAAATTTTCAAGTTTCAAAACTAGAAAACATTTTTAAATTTAAATGTATCTAATGAGATCTAGTTCAAAATTTATATCTATCTCTATGTGAACCTATTAAATCAT
>VDFB02026320.1:21145147-21315517 GCA_007258455.2 Sequoia sempervirens | reverse complement strand
TCAAAATAAAAAAATACTCTTCATTACAATTGGTCACACATATAGCCTTTCTTTGTAATCAATTATTTTTTAAATCAAACACTAAATAAAAAGGTTAACATTTCCTTAATTTTTCGATAACTTAAAACATATTAAAGTAATAACTAAAATTCTTTGAAATAAATTCCTTAGGAATAAAATATAAACATTGTACACATGTTTTGTAGGCACAATATCTCCTTTGATGTCATCTTTTTCTTTCATGAAAGATGAATTTAGGCCTCGGGAATGCTATGTTTGATTAGAAACCTTGGCCTTGTAAGCATGGAATGACCTTTATTTCATCATATAATTTATTTTATTCTTCAATGAACTTAACTCAATAGTTCACCTTTTGTAACAACTTAGATAACATGAGAAATTTGATAACTCCAAATCTGAGACTTTCAATACATTTGTGTATGCACATATATATACATTTATGTGTATGTATGTATGTATGTATGTACACATGTATGTATGTGGGAGTGCATGTGTACATGTATATACATGTATATATATGTGTATGTGTGTATGTACATATGTACATGTGCATATATTTGTATGTATGTATGTACACATGTATGTATGTGGGAGTACATGTGTGTACATGTATATACATGTATATATATGTGTATGTGTGTATGTACACATGTATATATACATGTATGTATATGTATGTATATCTATATACATACATGTACACACATGTACATATATATATATATGTATGCATAAATATATATATGTACATGCACATGCGTACATATACATACATATATTTATGTAAATGTGCATACTCAAGTACATACATACATACACATGTATTCATAAAAATGTACATACATGTACATACACACATACACATATATATGCATGTACATACATATACACACATACACATGTATATATATATATGCACACATACATGCATACACACATACACATACATATATATGCATGTACATACATACACACATACATACATATATATATATATATATATATATATACATGCATACACACATACACATACATATATAATACATACATACATACACACATACATGTATGTATGTATATATATATACACATACACATACATACATAATTTACATACATACATACACACATACACATATGTATATATAATACATACATACATGTACACATGTATGTATATATATGTACACATACATGTACGTGCATTATGTACATGAATGTATACATGCACACACATACACATATATATGTACACGTGCATGTGCATACATATATGTATACATGTACATACATATGGTGAACTAAAAATTTGGGGTTTTCAATTTTGAATTTATAGAAATGTAAATTTAGGCAAAATGTATGTATGTACATACACACATGCATTTATATATATTGTACACATGTACATGTATGTACACTCAAGTGCATACACATACATGTCCACACATACATACATATACACATGTGTATATGTGTATATTGTAGTTATCATACTAAAATGTATGTTATGTTTCTTGTGTACTCTATGAATTTTCAGTACAGGGTGAGCTAGCTTAAATCTATCCATAATTTCTTAAATCTCTAGGATCTAACCATTGGAATCTAACAAGATTAATGATGTAAGTCTTGTTGTAGGTCAATTAGCAAATCTCTAGGATCTAACCATTGGAATCTAACAAGATTAATGATGTAAGTCTTGTTGTAACTATCATTCAAATTATGGAATTTTACATGGGTGTCTCATATGCCTAGTAGGTATGTTGATTAGGATGGGAGCTAAACAATTACATTTAGCCTATTTATGAGAACATGAGCTAGCTTAAATCCATCCATAATTTCTTAAATCTCTAGGATCTAACCATTGGAATCTAACAAGATTAATGATGTAAGTCTTGTTGTAGGTCAATTACATATGCAATCATTACACAAGATTAACCATTGTTTCATGATGTGATTATGTAACTACCATTTAATTTTTATTTATTCCACGCCCACTTAAGAGTAGGAATTTACCCATATAAGTAATATGTACACATTACTTATATTTGAGCCATTTTTCTCTTTATTTTCAACATGTTAGCTTTCAACTCAAGAATAGGTTTCATGGCCCTTTTGTTTATGGGACAGCTGTCAAGTATCTGATGGTTAAGGGTGTATTTATGCTTTTGTGCTTTTGTTTCAGCATGTCTTGACCAACAAATTTTTACGAGTATTAAGCTTTCAGAGGTTGTGTCTGTATAGTTCTCATAATTCATGGTTCTCAGAGGTGTGAATTTTCTTCTATACCATACAATTTGGACTTTGAGGGAATTTTTTCTACATAATGCATAACCCTTTTAGCTATTTTACATGTAAATGAAATCTGGCAATGCAAGCCTTTTATATGAAACAATTGGGTGCCTATGTGAAGATTTTAAGAGGAGGTAGTAATTTTATTTTACTGTAGAATTCGTCACAGTGTTTATGAAAATAGGTAATTCTTTAGCAAAATCTATGATTGAATCATGTAAATATGTGATGAGTATATGGCTATCACATGTTACAGTTCATTATTTTGAAACCTTGAATGTGGAAAAATGCCAGATAGACACTTTCTTTTGTGGGATAATAAATTCTTGATAGTAAGTTGAATTGTGTATGCTAGAAATTGATAAGACACATGAATTCACATTGATAGAATTGATGTGCAACTGTTGATGGATAAGTCTTGCTTCTATTGATTTGTTGAGATTAATTTCCAGCCTATTTAGTCTTATAGTCAATATAGTTTTTACGTTGTGCTCTAACAAGATGTGTATATACAATAAAGTATAAACATTTTATTTCACTTTCATCTTTAATCTCTTTTCATTCTTAATTAGATCATGCTATATCTTCATTTCTGGGTCATTTCTGATGGTTATTAGGATTTTCAAGGATTGGCACTTTGCTCTTGACAGTTTCTAGTTGCATGTTTTTGAATTTTTCTGTTTGCAAGAAATGATAAGTGGTTTGGATTTCACACTAATAGGGAATCTCTTTGATCATCAAATCATACTTAATAGTGGTGATAGTCCAAAGCATAGCCAATGAGTAAACTTGGTATGTTTTGAAGCCCAAATATTTCAAAAAATCAAGAATTATAGCTCTATCAATCTTATTAATAAATAAATACGAACATGGCTATCAAAGAACCTCAAGCGTGTAAGGTAAGAGACCTGCTTATTTTACAAGTTTTTAAATCTCTGGCAATGGCCATTGCAAATATGATCTTTTTTATATGATGTTGACATTTTCTGAAGGTGGTGCAGTTGACTTATTTCCATGACAAGATAACTTTCCACTGCAACTTCTACCGAACTTGGCTTTGTACTAGTGACTTCTATCCAAAATTCCAAATACATTTCTATCTAATTAGGAGCAAGACTTGACATATAAAGGGTAGGTGTGGACTACATTACCATGGACATTAATGATTGATTTCTTATGTTGGTAGGTGTGAAAAACTACAAAGTACAAACAGATCTATTCTAAAGTGTAAACAGATAAAATAGCAGGTTGGAAACCAATTTCATTGTTTGCACTTGCCTTCTCTCTGATGACTCCTCTTCTCAGAGTATTTGAGGGCTTATTGGTCATGTTGTGTGTTACTGAATGGTACAATAATTAATATTCAAAAAAATCTATTGTTTATTTTGACTAAAATCAAAATTTGAAGTTGCTTGGCTCTAGTGACATTGATGTGTGGTTTTATTTAATATTTTTGTTGTCAGTAAAGAAAATATTGTGTGGTGTGGAGGTATTTGATATTAGCCAACACACACACACACACACACATATATATATATATACTGTTAACGACCTTTAATTATTTGTTATCAGTCAACTTCAGCATAAGTCAATTTCAATATAAAAAATAGTGAAATATATCATATCAACTGTGACATTGACGGGAAAAATCCATGCATTTTGACATTGGACAACTATGATTTCATGTTGTGAATTCAAGCAATGTGTACGATCATTCTACTTTCTAGACAAAAAGAAAAAATTATAACAATGGTTGGAGGAGGTGCTTTTCATATTCATGTAGTATAGTCAACTATCCCGACCTAAATAGTACGTTAACCAGAACTTATGGTAGATATCTTTATTGAGCAAAGAAACATGATTATTGTTGGGTTGTTTCGATCAGTGTAACACAGGGTTTAGGAAGATTTGTGTTGTTATTTTTGTGTAGCTTGCAAGTCAAGAAAATGAGGTGAGGTGAGCAGGCGTTTTCCTTCGTTAAGTCAATTGATTAGTGTGGGTTTGGGCAGCATTCAAGTTTGGTTGGAGACAAAACAAGAAGAATCCACAAGATATGTTGGCTAATATCAAATACCTCCCAAATATATATAGTATGGATGAATTTGACAATTAGGTCATTGATTGGAAACCAACATAGCAAGATAAATCAGTAATACCCATGAACTCGATCTATAATATCTCACTTTTCTCACAAAACCCCAAATTATTAATCCACTAGAGCAAACTGTTTAAACATCAAAATCTAATAATGTTCCAAAAATCACAACCAAATCTATGTATTTCCTTCATCAAATCACAAACAACACAAACTTTCAAATCTTTCCACCAATAAAATTGATGAGAAAATTTTCTTTTAACATATCAATGAAACCCTAACCCAAAATACATCAAATAAATTTCCCAAACGAAATAGAACACATAGAACGTGAATCAAACAATCCAACAAATGACCTTGGATGAAACCTGGGTATATATGGTTGTTGTTGGTGTTGACCTCGGCCGACAAGCTCTCACCCTCAACCCTTTTGCTTGAGCATTCAAAATGGTTGGCCTGGTTTTTTTTAAATTTTATTTTGATATTTTTGGTTGACACTTTTTCAGTTGAGAAGGTTTCGGCCAAAAGTCACTCGCCCGAAATAGTGGCAACATGTCACTGCCCTGTGGCTTCGGCCAAAATCCTATCGGCCGAAAAATGGTCGGCCGAAAGTAATCCGGCCGGATTACTTTATTTGGCCGAAAGTGTGACATAGTTTTGTGCTTTTACCCGTAAGCTTTGCTTCTTGTAGAGTATCCAAGGAAGATACACTCATCACATCTTGCATCAAACTTTCCTAGATTTTCTTCATCTTTCCTGATATAACATTTTCTTCCAAATACCTTGAATTACTTAATAGTAGGAATCTTTCCAAACCATAGCTCATAGGGAGTCTTGGTGATTTTAGCTTTTGCTTGAACTTAGTTAAGAACATAAACAATAGTGTGAATTGCTTCTCTCTAGTAGACTTTTGGTAGACCTGCCTCTGTTATCATTGTTCTAGTAGCTTCTTGAATTTTCACGTTCTTCCTTTCAACAACTCCATTCTGCTGAGGAGTTCTAGGGGCAGACAATTGTCTTCTTATTCCATGAACTTCACAAAACATATTAAACTCATTGGAGGTGAATTCACCACCTATGTCAAACTTCAAACATTTTATTTTCAAATCCATTTCATTTTCAACCATAGCTTTGAATGTCTTGAATTTTTTGAATGCATCAAATTTCTCTCTAAGAAAAGTAACCCATGCCATTCTAGAATAATCATCAATCAAAAGCATAAAATACCTATCACCTTGTCGAATTCTCACTCTTGTAGGACTACAAATATCTGTATGAATCAATTCTAGTAGTCTGGTAGTAGACTGTTCTTTTGTTCTGAAAGTGTTTCTAGCATGCTTTCCAAACTGACAATTATTGCATATAACATTAACCGGATTTGTGATTCTTGGTAAATATCTCACAATTTGTATTGCATTGATTCTCACCATGTCGTCAAAATTCATATGACACATCCTCTGGTGCCATAACCTATTGTCATTAATCTAAGACATAAAACAATGTCCATCAACACCTTTAAGTTGATAGATGTTTCCTTTTATCCTCTTCGCATCAACAATCATAGTTTCAAACCCTTTTCTGATTTCACATTTTTCATCCTTGAACACAAGATTATATCCCTTACTACACATCTATCCAACATGCAGGAGATTATGTCTCAAACCCTTAACATAGTATAAATCATCAATATTATGCTTGCCATCAAAAGTGATTGAACCTATCCCACATATCTTAGCACTAGAATTATCTCCAAATTTAACTAAGCACACATCATACTTTTAAAGTTTAACAAACTTACTTTTTTCACCGGTCATGTGATTTGATCAGCCACCATCAACAACCCAATAGTTCTTCTCTTGTTTAGCATGAAAAGAAGATACCACAATACCTTCAACTTTCTCTAGAGCACATTCCTTCACCCATCTTTTATTGTTAGTAGGAGAAGATTCATCTTTTAAATCCAAGAAAAAGCATTCATTATCATCAATATCTCCATAATAAGACTCATCATCAGAAATACCAACATCTTCATTGACATAATATGCACTTTTGACCATCTTTCCTTTGTTTTCCTTGCCTTCTCTATGTTTACTTCTTTAAACCCTTTTTGGACTTCTAGAAGCATAATGACCTATATCACTACAACTATAATATTTAAAAGGTAATTTACCCTTGTACTTACCGGTTCCCTTCTTCATCCTTCTTACAAATTTAGGTTCCACTTCATCTAGATCTTCCTTATCTGGTTCTTCAATCTTTTCTGAGGTACTATCTTTAAGGGAAACTTCCAAATTCTTCCTATTTTTCAAACCCTTTTTTCTCATCTCAAAAGAAGTTAGTTTACCAATCATATGATCTCTAGAATAATTATTAAGATTTACAACTTCCTCAATAGTAGAAACTTTTTCACTATAACAATGGGGAAGAGATCTAAGAACTTTCTTTACCACTTTAGATTCTTTAACATGTGCACCAAGGCCTCTCATTCCACTTACTAGCTCATCAATTTTCTGCATGTACATTACAATTGTTTCATCTTCAGACATTTGTAGACCCTCCAAATTTTCCTTCAAGATCTGGAGCCTTACTTGTTTATCTTTTTCATCTCCTTCATAGATGCTTTCAATCTTATCCTGGAAACTTATTTAGTAGTCTTCAAACTCATAACTTTAAGTAATTCAATTTTTGAAAGACCACTCATAATAAGAATTATTTCCTTAACATTTTCCTCATATGCCTTGATCTTTGTACTTGTACTTAGACCATTTTGACATGGAATATATGTAGTCTTATATGATTTTTCAACTTCAAATCCATGTGATAATAGATTTCCTTCCATCTTTGTTTTCCAGAATGCATAATTTGTGCCATCAAATTGAGGCCAATCCAAAGTAATCTTACTCACCATCCCAAATCTACCTTAAGCAGTTAAGCTCTTCTTCCAAGGAACCTCGCTCTAATACCAATTGTTGAAATGAGTAATGAAACTAAGAGGGGAGGTGAATCAATTGTAGCAATTTATATCTTCAAAACCCTCAACAACAATTAGATTCACAAACATTCGTTAAACCCTTATTCTGTTAGTTTGATTAAACATGAAGTGAAAATAATAGAAATTGAAATCACAACACCATACACATAAGAACACCATATTTACGTGGAAAACCCAATGAGGGAAAAACCATGGTGAGGATTATATCACAATATAAAGAATTTGAAAACCGAATACAAAGGCTCATTGCTAAAGAGGCTCATTGCTAGAATAGGACACACTGTCTGAAAAGGATCACAACTAAGGATCACTACCAAAAAAAGAATACAAGAAGATAGAATAAGAATTTTAGATATAGAAACACATTTCAATGCAACAAGGATTCCACCACAATTTCTCGCACACTTTCATAGTCTCACATGAAATATATCAGATGCCTTTAGCTCACTTCCTTAAGAACCCTAACATGAAATTCACACTGCTTTGCTCAAATTTTCATCTCATTATAGTTCACTCACAAAAATATCACATCTATCTTGCTTCTTGCTCTTTCAAAATACTTATTGCATCAACACTATACATATTTATATCAACCTCTTCTTCAAAAACTTTGAAACCATTGGAGAAAGTTGACAACTAGCTGTTATACATTCAAATTTGAAATAGGTCAACACCCAAACATTCCCACGGTGGATAGGAATGAAAGGATACCTACATAAATCCTTAATTAGGACCCAAATAGATCCCAAAACACTTCAACATGCTTCCATAAGCCTTGCATGTAGTGTTAAACACAAGGTCGACTAATAATTGTACAAACACATAAACAATTAAGTACACACATCCTCGAATCGGTCCAATATTTTCGGAAAATAGACTTTACTTGAACATGATCTAGAGTAAATAATGAACACTTACAAATCCATCCAGAAGCTTCACAACAAACTTCACCTAAAGAGTATGAATATTTTGTACATTTGAATAATTGTTTCAACCACTAAAATACACTGTAACTCATAAAATCATCAATAGCAACACATGATCTCATTTCCTCTTGAAAAAATCAAGGGAGAAACCTTATCAACTTATTCTCAAAACTAAAAGTCGTGAAACCAAAATGTGGAGAAATGTGGAGAAAATACATTTCTCTCAAAAAATAGAGAACATCACTAAACAACTAGTTCACATACTGGTGAAAATATCTTACAATGTACAATGATTCAAAAACCTAAACTATAGATATAGAAACTACCCAAAACCATGAAAAATACCTTATATCTACACAAGCATAGAATTAACATAGAAGAAAATAAGATCACATCCTAGAGCATACATTGAATACCTGTAAGACACTGCTTTCTTTATTTATCAAATTTTCTCAAAAGTAATTGGATACCAAGTACCAGAACCATCATTCCAACTCATTAATTCATTCCAACACATTTCCATAGATAACAACATAAAGATAACTCCATGTACTCACAAAACTTCTTCAACATCTTAACTATACATGCACAAACATCAAACCTTCTTTATTACAATATTCTCAATATCCTTGACATATAATATAGTCAATAACTAGTTTCCTCTACACATAGTTGAGATCAATGACAATACCAACCAGTTGACATCAATGACAACACCAACCAGTTGACATCAATGAAACACCTTATACTTCCAACAACCTCCATTGAAATTAAATTCCCTCTTTTAAATATAATTACAACATGTCATAATTTAATGGTTTTCTCTCATGTCTCCTAGAACACATTCCAAGGAACATAGATACATACAAATGACATAGGATTAAAAAAGGTTAATGTCACCTTATCCTAACATTGTCCCACATGAAATTCTACATTGTAATTACATCCAAGAGATTAAAATAATAAAATCAAGTACAGTGATTGAGACCCATAGCCTTCTTGCACTAAGAGAACTTATCTAAGTTCACTAGCTTCATAAGAGAATTTACAACATTATCCAAAGTGTCAAATTTTTCAATCAAGACCTTACCATTCCCAACCATTTCTTGCAAAAAGTGATACTAAACATAAACATTCTTAGTAAGAGCATGTTACTGTTATCAATAGTTTTGCACCCTGCTGAATACAATATTCAACAAACTACTGAAACATGGAAACCTCTTTCAGATGTGGGTGACCTGCATGAAAGAGGAATCTCCAGAGTGAGCTAGTTCTCCAAATGATAAATCCTATTCTAAAACTCCAAGGGAAAAGGGATAAAAGATGAACTGAAAATAAATCTAAATCTAACTGATGATTGATTAAAACTTCTAACAGAAAATTGAATTGTGCCACTCACAACAATTCCTTCACTACAATGATTCCTACAATCTCACCAATACATGATCTCATAATTAATTCATATGAAGATTTAGAACTTTGAATACAACATATAACCTGAAAACATGAAACCTTGTGCAAAAAAACTCATAAAGGCAGGACATTAAGGTTTCAAATTTGAATACACAAAACATCAAACTGTTGTTACCAGTCTTAAGACAAGAAAGTGGAAAGAACTCTGTTGTATTATTGGAACTAAAAGAGTTTCAATTTGTCAAAACTGAGTACAATGTTCACAAGCTCAAAAATGCATAAGAGTAGGAACTTTGATCTGAACTCATGAGAGAGGAGAGCTGGAAAGACTAAGTCTTTGAAAAAGAACTCTCAAGAAACCCTAATTTGAGCTCAGGAAAAGCTTATGGAAAAAAGGCTTCTAACTATCTCAAAAAACTGCTTAAAAGCAGAAAAAAGCACAATGATTTCATGATCACACTGTCAAGCCTGTAAAAATAGGCTAATCTTGCTTTAAAGCTCAAAAACAACCCTATCTCTCAAAGATAGGTCTGAAATCCGACGAAGAGAAAAATTCAACAAAAATCTACTAAAAAAAAATAGCAAGAAAACACAAAGCAATTTATAGAATATCGCTTTTATGATTCTGCTTTACAAGATGCAGATTTGCACAATTTATCTATTTTTTGCAATTAAATATTTAAAATCCGTTGCAAAAAAAAAAAATCTCCTTATTGCTCCATTACATTATTTTGATTTTTTGGTCTTCAATCTTCATTGATTTCTCTAAAATCAACTAAAAATAAAGCCCTAAAATAGATAATTTGATCAAAAAACATTATAATTCATCAACTATTCATCATTACACCCTTATTGTTTTCTCACAAAACAATAACATAAGGTATCCAAACTCCATATTTCACTAAGGCACAACATAAGTCTCAAAGACTTAACATGTCGACCATCCTAGGCATTTGAATTTCAGCCTCACGTAAGTATTAAGCTCAGACTTCAACAAAGTCATAAGGCATAAGCTATAATTTTGACCTCCATTAGACATTCACCACGTGCCTTGATTGAACATTCTGGATGATAATAGGGTTGAATTAGGGCTTGATAAAAATAAGGCAAACCCTAATGATCACTCATTTTACACTCTTCAACTTGAAAGGAAGAAGCTCTGCCGCCACCATGACTGTGTCAAATTTGAGCTCAAATGCTTTGAGGAACCATTTTCTGCCTTCTGATAGTCGAAACTACAATGGGTAAGCTTATTCCACTTTGTATCATGGCTTTCACTTCATTATTGAATAAAAGCAGGCCACTAAGGCCGTGGACTATCATGTTTTCTCCTCTAACCTCTCTTTGTACTTGCTCTCCTTTGGCCACAACGAGCTTGAGCTCGACCTCTGCTAGTTCACTCCATGAAAGCTCATCTTGTACTTCTTCTTTCCTTTACTGTGCAGAGGTAAGCTTTGTTCAATGATTTCATAACCTCTATGGCTCCATATTTTAATATATTTAGGCCCTAAGGCCGCGGCTATGCATACTCCCTAATGCATTTTCTTTGAACTTTTTGTGTCTGCAATAATCACTGTTGTGCTCTATTCTCACTATGAGGGCTCGGTCATTCTTCAAAAGCTCGAAATCATGCTTTAGGAAGCTAAACTTGAAGTTCTGGCCGTGGCTAAAGTTCTCCATCAGAAATATAAATGGATAATTTTCCTTTGCTACACATTTGTTCTCCGGAGACTTAAATAGTTTCTTTTTACTCATGGATTTTGGCCATATCAGGCTGTGCCAAATGCGCACTGTAGGAAGCATTCTTTTGAATTTCGAGCTCATCCCAGAACATCAAACTCCTCTTTATGCCTTTCTGAATGTATAACTACTTATGGGTATTTAAAATTTGAACAAGACTATAATTTCTCCATTCAGTTGTGAAAGCTTGACATGGGTTGTCGCGGTTATTGCACTTTTTGTATTTAAAGAACAAACCCACATGTGGGTATTTGGAATTTCAAAAAAGAACTGTACTTTCCTCTTTCTTGAGCTTGATTCAGTCACAAAAAAATGCATTTGTTGTATATTCTACTATTTAATTCAAGATTTCACATGGGTTATCACTGTAGCTACTTCCTCTGTATTTTGAAGCCAAACTGGAAGTGGGTCTTTGAAACTATTAAAGAAAACTGTATTTCCTTTACCTCTGAAGCTTGAAATAGCACATAAATCTGCATCTTTATATTCTACTGCTGTTTTCATATGAAACCCATATGGGTTCTCTCCATCATTGTATTTCTTGCACTTTGAAAACAAACTCACATGTGGGTATCATAGATTCGAAACCACAAATTTATTTGTATGATTCTATCCTTATGGCTCAACCCAAAATAACCAGTGAATTTCTAAATTCCTGTAACAAAAGAATGTCTTGAGTATTTTACACTTTCAACCTCCTTAGAATCCTGTACCTCTCAAAATAAAAACAACCTCATTGCATCACTGCAAATGACCACAACTGCTCAGAATTTGAACAAATCTGCCCAAATACCTAGTTTGAAACAAAGAAAACTGTCATTCATTGGAAACCCCAACATGGGTATTCACTGATTGCTTTTAGAACACCTCCAGAAAAGAAAACTCATTGAAAGAATAATAAGAATCTATATGTTGCTCTGTAGTTAATTCATTGACTCATATTACTTGGTATTCTGCTTTGGCATTTCTGTAACTCTCTTTGATAGTTGTATAACACCTAAGCTCGATTCATAATTGTTTTTCCCCCTAATAAAAACATCTGACCTCTTGTCACAGAATTATCTTTGACATGGAACTTGAGAATCATTTGTATTTGTCCATTGTGAAGAGAAGGATCTCCATGCTTGTATTTTTCATGTACTTCAATGTCTTTCTGACACTCCTTAATCTTAACATAGCAACTTCTACCTTCTGTTCTTGAACTCCATAGAGATTTTTAAATTGAGACATTGCATCACTTTATGGACTGCACCTTATTCACCAGTTCATATGCATAGTTGACCACTCATAACTCATTCTGGAAAGACAAAGCTTACTCTTACCTCACCATTTTGGAATGATCACTTTGTCATGACACTCATAATGCAAAATTTACTTTACCAGCCAACTAGAACTAGAAATTCATTCAACACTAAAATGCACTGTCTGTCCTTTGTATTCTAAAGCAACATGGTACTCTTCATGCATTTTTATGTTTCACTTATCAAACTACTTTTAAAAAACTGCTTTATTTCGTGATGAAAATTAAAACAAACATTAAGGCATAATGTATGCCTGCTCACTATCTGAGAAAGAATTAATGAACTGAAACTCGCATGACATGTATGATTACGATCAACACAAAACACAAACCTATTCAGCAATATCTGATGTAAATGTACTCAATTAAATTCCTTAAGTGAACTAAACTCATTGTTCACCTGTAGCCTTCAGAAAGCAACCTTGATCATTATGAATGCACAGTTGGTTTAGTTTCTTGATGGATAACTTTGTTTTACTCTTTCAGTTGTTCTCATTTCATTTGATGAATATGATGAAGTATCTTTCAAAAACAACCCATTTAATGAATAGGGTAGCATGCCGAGCTCTACCCTTGTGGGAGCCCGTTTTTCTCCACATGCTTGGTCTTCAAATAATGTTCAGCTTCATGACTTTACCTATACTTGCACATGGAAACAAACAATGTTAGCATATAAGTGATATCATAGTCGGAGCCACTGACATCCCTCTTTTCCTCTTACAGGTTGACGGAGCTCAAGAAGACAAGGTGCACCATTCAACGTTAAACGTTGATAATCAGGCAATGATGATTATGTTGTCACTTATGTGTTTTCCTTTCTGTATCTTCAGTAGTGCAATGTGCTATTAGCAATATGTTGTCATAGTTATATCCACGGCTTGTGTGGATCTTTGATTTCAATTCAGCTTTTCAATTGAAAATAAAAATGCATTTTCATGCAATGTTGTAATATCATTCTAATTGTGAAATCAAATGAAGCCTTGTTAAAATATGAGTTCCCTACGAAATAAATGAAAGCATCTGAAATGCTATTCTGCTCATTTACTCAATTCTATATTTCTTTTAATTATGCAACATTTGAATGGCACTCTGAAACTCTATTACTTCACTAAAATGCATAATTGCTACTCAATGCAAAAGTGATGCGATACAACATTTAAAATTCAATCTGCAATTCCACTTAATGTATAAGGCACAATATTTTGCTGAAAAATACTTGCATGCTTATAGGACACATAAAATTACCTACAACAATATTCACCCCCATTGTCAATCTCAATACTTTTATCTTATAATATGATTACTTTCTAACTAAGGTATTAAATTCCTTAAACTTAGTGAAAAATTTAGATTTTGAATGAATAAAATAAATCCATGTGTATCTTGAGACATCATTAATAAATAAATAAATAATACTGAGATTTACCCAAAGAGTCAACATCTACTAGTCCACATATATCCAAATGAATGATCTCTAATAATCTCTTTGCCTTATTAGTTCCATTAAGAAATGAAGATATATTCTATTTCAAAAACATACAATGCTCACAAAAATCATTTTTTTCCAACATAATAATCAGAAATACTGTCAACCAAATTTTATTAAGAATTGTCTTAAGACCTTTTTCACCAATGTGACCCAATCTATGGTGCCACAACATACATACATTTTTAGTGCTAGTTATTTTGGATGGGTTACATAAAGTAGAGGTATTTAGCCTAAAAAAAGTCCCTATCTGACATCCTTTAGCTATGATCACCAAACTCCCTCTTATCAACCCACAACCAAAATTTTCAAATGTCATATACATTCTAGAATCATTAAACTTGGATACTAGAAGTAAATTTATCACAAGTCCTAGAATATATAAAACATCGTCAAGAGATTTAATCCTCCCATAATTGAAACACAACTTTACCTTTCCTTTACCAATAATCTTCTTAAGGTTTTTATCAACAAGGAAAATATCTTCCCCATTATATTATTTGTAAGTAGTAAACCAATCCTTGTGAGGATTCATAAGGTAGGATCAATCTGAATCAATAAGACAAGCATCATTAGTAATAGAGTTAGCTTAAATAAATAAAGCGTCAAAATCATCATCGAAGGACTTTTCCACGGAGGAATCAACATTAATTTTCTTGTTCTTACACTCCTTCACATGCCCTATTTTTCTATAATTCCAACACTTTGCTCTTTTTGGGGGTCTTAAAACGTCCTCTACACTTATCCCTTTTTTTTTATCCCCTTTAGGACCTTTCTCTTTGGACCTTCCTTGCACATGTAAGACATATTGGGAGCCAACATTCATAGAATTTCTCCTCATCTCCTCTGAAAGAAGTATGGAAACCATACTATCCATCTTTAGTTCTTCATTACCACTAATGACAACAATTATATTTTCCCAAGATTCAGGAAAAGAACATAAGGAACAAGATAAATTTATCTCCATCTTCTAATTTAACATTTAAGATGCAAGATGACTTATAATCAAATTAAAAGGATTTAAATGGTCTACAATATAATCACCATCTTTTATTTTTAGTGAATATATCTGTCTTTTGAGCTATAGTTTGTTAGAAAAACTTTTAGTTTGATAAATATCACATATCCTCTTCCACAACTTGTATGTAGTGTCTTTTTTGGAGACATTGAAAAGGAAAAAATCTATGCAATGCAACCATATGGTTCTTCATGCCTTCTTGTCTAAATGTTTCTAATATTCATTAGACATTGCAATTGGTTTACTCTCTTGTGAAATTTAAAACCGATGATCTCTCTCTTCAAGGAGATCCTCCATCTTCAATTTCCACATCTCATAGCCTATGCCATTAAATTTCTCAATATCTTGGTGAGAGGTAGAATCCATGGTAAATAATCCTCTTCAAAAATATATAATATACCAAAAAACAAAAGCTCCCACTGTAGTAAAAAAACCTCCAACACTTAAGAGAAAGGAATCCCCTTCTCAACAAAATTGTTAGCTCTAATACCAAATGTTGAAAAAAAGGTGAAGGAAAGCTACAATATGAACATATGAAAGTGAATTCAGATCTAAACATGTGATTGGAACATACATCCAAATAAAAAAATCAACAAACAAAATGTGACACCAGATTTATGTGGAGAAACCCTTTCGAGAAAAAACTCCACATGAAAAAAGAGAGAAAGCATATAATTAATATTCAAATGAGAGTAAAAAATAATACACTCCACTACTAATCTCTGATCAACCTGAAAATACCCAACTACTTGAAACAACTCAGTATGAAATTACCATCTCAGGGCTCAAATTTATAGAAATTGTGGGAGGTAAAACAACGAATGTGTAGAGGAGGGGATTCAACACTCCCAAGTCTCTAGGAAATAGAAGAGCCTAAAGGGAGAAAATTACCCTCAAATACCTTAGACTACTAATAAGCTGAAAAGGAAGGGAAAATTGGACTCTAGTTTCTTTATGTTTTATGATAGAAGTTTTCTGAAAATGGGTGAGTAGACCATAGAGGTCTTAGATTGTAGATCGATTGGTTCTAGGCCAAAAGACATTAGCATGTGAGGTGGATGTTAGCATGCTACATTGACATCTCCTACACTGACATCTTGTACAGACGGAGAGTTGGTTTGCAGAATGAAACTCGCAGGGTTTACTAATAACCTAAAAGTTTAAGTTTGATTGTTTAATAGAGAAATGCATAAATGTATAAAATAACAAGAAGAATACTATAAATTATTAAAAATAAACTATTCTAATAACAAAGTGATGAAGAAAAAATGAGAAGAAGGCCACTCACTGAAGGTCTAGTTCTCCAACAAGCTCCTCACAAATAGAGTACATGCACATACAACAACGGGAAAATGTTGCAGCTATGTTTTAGAGTCTACCTCAATCAGACCCCCATTTTGGTGTTTCCACTTCCATGGAAAACCAATAGAGCACAAGATATAGAAATGAAAGAAAATAGAGAGTAGACACAAAAAGTAGAGAGCAAATAAAATCTAGATACTACTTACAAATAAGATAATGCAAATAAGTAAATAGATAGATATTACCCTCCTTTCTACATGCTTGAGCAATTGAGAGAGGAAGGCACAGAGCAAGAAAACTATTCCAATGGAGTAAAGCTTCAACAATCTACAATATCTTTAAAATTCCAGCTAAAGGACAAATTTAGTTACCCCAAAGTGTGTGCTCCAACTTTAGGGGATTTTGTTGAATATTTTAAAATATAAAATATGAGAATTTTTTCATTCTCCTATATTTTATATTGGGGATAATAGTAAATGTATTTAATGCAACCCAAACCCTAAGAGAATATTAAATATTTTCCATTGCTGTTGAGTTGATCTCCATTGTTTATTTTGTTGAGCTCTTCTATAAAAGGTAGCTCCCTCTCATTTGAAGGGTGAAAGAGAATTGTTATAACAAAGCATTTGGAGTAATATAAGAGAAGGCATTGAAGTGTTGGTGAATATCCTTTGTTATTTTTGAATGTATGCATGTTTCCATCTTCCAAGTTTTATATCAACATTATTAGTTTATGTTCAAATTTGATAATGGTAGTGTTAAGGTATTTAAATAAGATTCTTACTCATACCTTCTGTAATTTGCTAATTGTAGATTACTATGTAAGGTTAATTTGAGCTGATTTCATGTGCTTAAGTTCAATTGTGAATGTTTGTGCTTGCATGTGTGGATATTATAGTTTGAAAATATAAAGTTTACCTTAAAATATTGTTCTATCTTTGTGGCATTATAGGTTAGTCCTTGGTTAAGCAAAGATTAGTGGATTGGGAGTTTGTTTATCTGAAGCATCTGCCATTGTCACAACTATCCATGGGATTTCAGACTTAGGGTTTCTCTCAAACCTTCCATCTTTTACAATTTCTTTATAAATCTGAGTTAATTTAAGACTAAAGCATCACTGAAGCTATTATATTTGACGATAAAAGCTTATTTTCAGATTGTTGTTCCAAAGAAACAACTAGGGTTTTAGCTAGTCTTTAGACTTTGTAAACCCTTGTTTTAGTCCCGTAGGCTTCCAGTCTTTGTAAACCATAAGTACCCCTTATGATGCCAACAAATCAAATCAACTACTAAGTTGTTTTTCATCGTCAAGACTTGACATCCATAACCTTGGGGTCATTTTTTGAAATTTTTGCAGAAATTTTCCTTTCAAGAGAGATAGAACACTTGTGTTTTATTTGTGTTGTGCAATGAAAAAAACTAATCAACACAATGTAACTAACTTGTGAATACATAAAATGAAAAAAAATTATTTACAAACACTAAGGACCAGGTGTTCTATTGAAAAATTGAAGCTTGTCTTTTTGAAATAGAGGTGTCATAGGTTGTTGCATAAGCACTAGGAGTCGATGTGCAAGCGCAACAAGTCAGAGCACAAGGGTTGTGAGTTAGCACATAAGTGCAACTATGTACTGTTAAAGCACAACTACACAGTGAATGAAAACAAAAAAAATAAAAATATGTTCTTTAACCTTAATGGTAAATTTTAAAACCCAAAAGAAAGTGTGTTGTGCAACTATGGAAATTATTAGCCTATATTTTTTTGTGTATTTTATGATTTTTTATTATTTTTGTTGTTGTTTTTGGTTGTAAGATTGTTGTAAAAGAAAAAAAAGTATTGTAGATGAAAAAACCTAGATTAATTTAAAAATCCTAATTCTAAAACTAGAAATATTTATAATCATAAAAGAAAATCTACAATCAACACTAGAAAGTTAGATAAATAGAAAAGGTTTTGTATATAAACACAAGCATTGTTCTAGAAGTTGTAGGTGTCACTTGTCTCTACGAAGACACTAGAAGCCAAGGCAAAGGCATGACTTGATAGGATGAAGGAACTGAAATTTTCTACATAGGCATAGCTTGTCAAAGTAGAAGTATCAATTTGTAGATGAAGCATGAAAAAAAAACATGCGCGCACATTCTTCACAAAACTCACACAAAGTTATTAGAAATGGACGTGTGTCCCTCCAGGCATGATTGAAGATGGGGAAAATGGTTAGAAGGATAAATAAACCAAAACATGAATCAAATGCATTCAAATGATTGTATACCTTTGATTTTCCTTCTCCATGGATTGAGCTCCAAGTTTGCACCCTCAACTTGTTGATTCTCTCTTGATTTTTGGTTTGTGGATTGCTCTTAGTGATTATTCCAACATAATTTGGATAAATTCAATTGTAATTGATAAAATGGGATGGAGAGGCTTCAATTTATATATTTTGGATGGAGAAATGGAGGGTCAAGATCTTCCTATGAGATGGACAATTGAGACTGAATGAGATGGAAAGGCTTAGCCTTGTGACAAGTGTCACAAGGTGGATGCATGTGACTATGACATGTGGCATGAGGAAGAGAGCAAGGTGTTCTCACACATGTGTGAGCACATATTGGGAAGAACAAGTGGAAAATGGAGAGAAAGGTGTGCTCACGCATGTGCACACACATCTTTGGAAGAATAAGATTATGACAAGTGGAAGCAAATATGGAAAGGTTTAGATGAGTAGGCTTCGGGAATATGACAAGTGGTGATAAATGGAAAGTTTAGGGTGGCTCTCATGGGGAAGAGGTGTTGGAATATATATTTTGGTATTGTCATTGATGGCAACCTAAGTCATTGATCCTGTCCACACTTCAATATCTGACCACACTAGAATACAAAATAGAGAACAAGGTATCCGACTGAAGTTGAATCTATCAAGTGGTTTGCATTACCAATTTATCAATTTTGGTTGTGGATCTTAGGAAAGATCGTTGGGTATATGAAATGTGTTATTCTTGAGTTGTGTTGTCGCATCAGTTGGTGTATGAGTTAGGAGATCTAATCGTTCAATTTTCTATTCAACATTGCTAGAAGGTTGACTAATTGAATGTTGGTTGTTGCGGTTGTTTAAGGAAAAAAAAATTGGAGTATTTTTGTATTGGAGATTTTTTTTGGATCCTAACTATGCTATGGCCAACATTGGTGGATTCACACTAAATTTTATTCATGATTTGAGCTAATAGTTGGAAAATATTTTCTATTTTATTGAAGCCAACATATAGAGATTGAATCCTTGGTGGCGGATATATATACGAGATCGATTAATTCATTTTGGTATGTGTACATGTTGATGTGTGTGAAAATATCAGAAGAGCAGTTGAGTGATTTTCACTTGTGTAGAAGAGGATTTAGTGAAGTGAATTAAGGAAGAGTAGAGCAAAGTGTAGAGTCTGACAAAAGGTCTAGAATCTAATCTATGAGCCTAACCAGAACTGTAATAAGGCATTTGTAGATGTTATCTTCTCAGTTCAACCTTTTGATGTAATCCAAATATTTGTAAGGTAGTGAGCCTTCCTAATTTTGAGTAGTGAGCTCTAGTTAGTGCACCTAAATGCAAGTGCATTCCCATTTTGTGAAACACTTATATTTTGAGTACTCAAATAGTGGATTGACCTCCACCGTGGTTTTTCCCCTAACAGGGCTTCCACGTAAAAATCCTTGTGTTATGGTGTTGTGGCTTATTGTTCTTTATTCACACACCTTTCTTTTGATTAAATTTTTTAGGGACTTGAGAGAGAAAATTAATAAAGTTAAAGATTGCACAACACTGATTCACCCCCCCTCTCAGTGTTGCTTGAGTCCAACAATTGGTATCAGAGCTAAGTTTCTTGGAAGAATTTTCACAGCTTGAGGTGGATCTTGGAATGTAATGGACTTTGGTAGTCTTCAACAACAAATTTTGGTGACACTTGATGATCTTGATCAGTCTAAAGCAGAAGTCTGAGAATTGAGAGAAAATCTTAAGGATGCTGAGAAATTCATTCAGAAGTTGAAGGATCAGATTATTAAATCCAGGGAAAAGAGAAAGGATCTTTGTGATTAGATTAATCAGAAAGAGAGAAAAAGCATGGATGATGTTCACCTGATTCAAACCTTGAAGTAAATAACTGAAGAATGTGAAAAGATTGCTAGAGACAATGCTACCCTAAACCATGAGATGGAATCTATGGTGATGAAGGTGACTAAGGAGATTGAAGAAAGAGAGAAGAATGAGGAAAATATTGCCCAGTCCCTAAAAGAAAGATATGATGAATACAACAAAATTAATGGAGAATTCATTTAGTTAGAGATTGAACTGCAACAATCCAGAAACAATGAAGAAGAGCTTGAAAAATAGATTGTTATCCTTAGGGATGAACTTACTACTACAAATGAATACAAGGAGAAGTTCAAGATTAGCTCAGTTAAGCTTGATGAGATGACTCAAGGACAAAAGAATGGAAATGACAAGCAAGGTCTTGGATATGAAAAAGGATAAAGTTCTGGATATGGACAAAGGAATTTTAGGCAAGGTAATCAAATGAACAAAGTAAAAAGGCACCTGGTAAGACAACCTAATGCTCAAAATTTTAATGGATACTATTTTACTTGCAATAAATTTGGTCATATAGCTGCTCAATGTAGAAGTAAAATGAAATCAAGTGATCCATCATTCTTTGGTCAGTGTTTCAATTGTAATAAGTTTGGTCATAAGTCAATTGAATGTATAAATATGTCAAAAAACTCTGTCAATAGAAGGAATGTAAAATGTTATACCTGTGGAAGATTTGGGAATATTGCTAATCAATGCAGATGGAATGACTAGTCTAGAAAAGGAAATGTTGTGTGTTTCAATTGCAACAAATACAGTCACATTGCAAGATTCCAAAAGTTGAAGGGAAAGGAAAGTGGACATACTAGATGAGGAAACTGATAAGGAAACTAAGGAAACCCTAGGAAAATAACTAGAAATAGATAAACTAGAACAAGAAAAGGAAATGATAGAAGGAAGTGAAGAAGAAAGTGATCTAACCAAAGAAGAGCTATTGCAGCTTATTCATGAGGAAGATGGAATGCAGAAGATTGCAAACATGTGGTCTATCAGAACTTCATATGAGTAGGACTTGATCTTAAGCGTACTAAGTGCTCATTTTTTGCACAACCATATCAAATTGGAGAGTTTGCAAGATAAGTTGCGAGAAGAGATGATTGAATGCATCAAGGAAATAATAGACTCTGAGTCTTAGAATAAGGAAGAAGAAGTGATCTTACACCTGAAGAAGCAGTATAGATTGTCACTTACCAAGCTGAAAAAGCACCTGAATCTACTAAGGCAATGCATAAGCAAAACAAACAACATTTATAACTATTATCTTCAGTGGCCTCATACAATCAACAAGTACAAAGAGAAGCTAGAACAAATTGAAACAGAGTGCCTGAATAGTATTGGAAAAAACTTTAACATGTTTTAGGATCAAGATGGTGCAATCAGGAAAAGGATTCAGGAAATGTAGTCAGAGTATACAAGTGTTTAGAACACCAAGAACAAGATTGTTAACACCTTTTGGAAACTGAAGGACATAACTGAATGCAGGTTGGAACAAATGATTGAGATACTAAGGAAGGGAGAAGTATTGGAATATGGAATCACCATTCTAGAATCCCTTATCAAAATTATCAACCAGACATCTAAAAACAATAGCATGATCATAATCATCGAGATTGCAGTGGAAGCATGGAAGAAGTTTCTTCTGGAGATGAAGGAAAAGTACAAAATAATCTTCAATTAGTGGTTGTATTTCTTCAAATGTTTGAATTAGTTTTGCATAAGTAATTTTTTGGTTACACTTCATAAGGGTAGAAAGAAAATATTTTATCTTTTTGTCATTGATGTCAAAGGGGGAGAGAGAGTCGTGAAAAATTCCTTATCAAACTCAGGGGGAGTTTTATTGAGTTTTGTCACCTATGGCATTTTGAAGTTTTGAAGGTTCCGACACAGTCATTTTTTACTAAGTGTTGCCATCAATGCAAAAGGGGGAGATTTTTGGCATATGGATTTTGGTATTGTCATTGATGGCAACCTAAGTCATTGATCTGGTCCACACTTCAGTATCTGACAGATATGGTCAGATATGGTTTTGAAGTTTTGAAGGTTCCGACATAGTCATTTTTTACTAAGTGTTGCCATCAATGCAAAAGGGGGAGATTTTTGGCATATGGATTTTGGTATTTTCATTGATGGCAACCTAAGTCATTGATTTGGTCCACACTTCAGTATCTGACCATACCAGAAGACAAAATAGAGAACAAGGTATCCGGCTGAAGTTGAATCTGTCAAGTGGTTTGCATTACCAGTTTATTAGTTTTGGTTGTGGATCTCAGGAAAGGTCATTGGGTATATGAAATGTGTTATTCTTGAGTTTTGTGTTGTTGCATCAATTGGTGTACAAGTTAGGAGATCCGGTTGTTCAATTTTCTATTCAACAGTGCTAGAAGGTTGACTAAGTGAATATTGGGTGTTGTAGATGTTTAAGGAAAAATTGTTTGGAGTATTTCATATTGGAGATTTTCTTTTGGGTCCTAAATATGCTATGGTTGACTTTGGTGGATGAGAATTAAATGTTATTCATGATTTGAGCTAACAGTTGGAAAATATTTTCTATTTTATTGAAGTTGACATATAGCGATTGAATCCTTGGTGGCAGATATATATATGAGATCGATTAATTCATTTTGGTATGTGTATGTGTTGATGTGTGTGTGAATATCAAAAGAGCAGTTGAGTAATTTTCACTTGTGCTAAAGAGGATTTAGTGAAGCAAATTAAGGCAGAGCAGAGCGAAGTGCAGAGTTTGACAGAAGGTCCAAAATCTGATCTATGAACCTAATCGAAACTGTAATTAGGCATTTGTAGATGTTATCTTCTCAGTTCAACCTTTTGATGTAATCCAAATCTTTGTAAGGCAGTGAGCCTTCTTGATTTTGAGCAATGAGCTCTAGGTAGTGCGCTTGAATGCAAGTGCATTCCCATTTTGTGAAACACTTATATTTTGAGTACTCAAATTGTGGATTGACCTCCATCGTGGTTTTTCCCCAAATAGGGTTTACATGTAAAAATTCTTAGTTATGGTGTTGTGGCTTATTATTTTTTATTCATGCATCTTTCTTTTGATTGAATGTTTTAGGGACTTGAGAGAACAAATTAATAAAGTTAAAGATTGCACAACACTGATTCAACCCCCCCTCTCAGTGTTGCTTGAGTCCAACAAGAGGATCTCACACATGTGTGAGCATCCAATGAGAAGAGAGGTCAAAGGATGAATTGGAGATTGATGGTAACTTGTGCATGCAACACATGCCACATGTATCCAAGTTTGGGGGAATGGGTAGAATTAAAAATTAGGAAAAATGTTAACAATGATTAGGCTATGGATTAAGTTAATTAATCATTGACTAATTAAAGTAATCGAGATTAAGATATGGGTTAAGTTAATTATTCATAGATTCATTAACTTAACTAGGATTAGGAGATTTGGAGGAATGTGCACTAATGTTAAATTTGTAGACACCTAAAAATGACCTAGGCCTGCAAGCTTCTATTTTTACCACTTTCGTCCTAACATAATTAATACATTTAATTATGCCCTTGGTCCACATTCGACTATTGATTAAATAATTCATAATTATTTAATTAATTCATGTCCTTTTATTCTTCATGATTATTAAATAAATAAATTCTAATTATTTATTAAATACGTCATTAATTGTCTAAGTCTTCCCTTAATTAAATAAATTTCTTAATTTATTTAATTTCCCTTTGTCATATATTTCTTCTTGATTATTAAATAAATAAGTTTTATTTATTTATTTAATATGTCACTAACTGTCATAATTAAATGAATTCATTAATTTATTTAATTAATTAATCTTATCTGCTAAATTAAATAATTATCTTTAATTATTTAATTGCTAATTAATATTCTTCTCATTTTAAATAAATCAATTATTTAAAATGTCATCACAGTCTTAACTGTCAGTTCATTTTGATAAATAATCTGAAAAAGATTATTTATCATCTAATAAAATCCATAATTTGAATTATCTTAATTCAAATTAGTAACTAGTCTTCCAAAAATCAAGCAATTGGGTGGATTCTTGATTTTCCAAATCTTATCTTCAGTTCGCATCTTATCTTCTTGATTCTTCGAATCTCACAAATCAGGCAATCTTATCTTCCTGATTTTTCAAAAATCTTCATTTCTTTAATTAATTTCCTCATTTATTCTCCACCATTGATCTGATTATCTGGGACATTTTCTTGACCGTCCGATTAATGAATTTTCCCTAACCCTAATTAGGGATTCTTAGGTTTGATCTGGATCGCTCATTTTAGATTCTTGTCATCAATTAATCTCGTCCGTCCATTTGAAATGGCATTTTCTATAAAATGCCATCTTCTTCTCACTTTTCAATTGCACACGCACATGCTAAGATTTTAGATTTACACACATAATATAGGCATTTCACTTTTACACTTAGATTTCTCATAGCATTTGTTATAATCATTTGATCAAGTCATGGCATTGTTTTAGGCATAGGCATTTGTCAATCATAGGCTTTTAGACATAGGCATTTATACTTTCAAGTAAATCATTCAAGGCTTGTTGTAGGACTTAGGCATTTTCAGATTGCTCGAATGAAGAATCTGAGGGCAACATCATCCAGCAAGTAAGAAGTTATTACGAAAGGGAATCATGGAGGTATCAACAATCAGGTATAATTATTCTTTCGTTTACTTCCTTTGTGTTTCATAAAATCTTTGGGTTTCATTTATTATTTATTGTTTGTTGCTAACACTTCCTAATCAAACCTAAAAAGAAATCCCTTGATTACAAAATTAATTAGATAGTACAATATTTAATTAATTTAGAGAGGACTATAGGATAATTAATTAAATGTGATATTTAATTAATTATAAGACAGACTGAGATAATTAATTAAATAGTATCATATTTAATTAATTATAAAAGAAAGTGAGATAATTAATTAAATATTAAATATTTAATTAATTACAAGATAAAGTTGAATAATTGATTATATAATATAGTATTTAATTAATTATATAGGATAGAGTGGGATAATTAATTAAATAATGATATTTAATTAATCATGAGGGTGATGGTCGATATTAATTAAAATTTAAAATTTTAATTAATCAAATGTGTGATATTAGAATTTGGGGTGTCTACAATAGTAGCAAAATAACATAGAGTCAAAAAGGTCACTAAAGAAGGGGCCTCACTTGTGCATAATCTCCTTTACTATATCAATATCTAGGATTTCTCTATATATCAACATAACCCACCCCATCCACCCCTTCCATTCTATCCATCATTCCTATCAACAAATTTTACATACAAATTGACTAAACAAACTAATTCATTCCCCCCACCTACACCATGACTAGTCTATATTCTCTCTTAAGGCTTTGATTTATTTTCCCCTCCTATTCCATCCTAATTTACCTACCACCCGTCTCTACCCCATCCTAACTTCCTACCACCCATCTCTACCCCATCCTAGTTTACTACCATCCATCCCCAACTCATCCTAACAAATACCCTCCCATGTTATCCAATTTCCTCTCATTGTGTATCATGACCAAAAATAAAAATCAACATTCATTACATCCACATCTATCTTACATATCCTACATCCACCCACAAATCATATCACATCATAATCATAATCAATTAACATCCCAAAGAAATCCGTAGTATCATAATTACATCTCTACCATCATAATTGCATCCATAGTGTTGTGTGGTCTCATAGCACACCCATGTTACTTGAAATAACATGAGGACCCAAGATGTACATATTAAAGTTTAATTTTATTAATGAGAGAAAAGGCTATAAGGTCTTTCATGATGGTGAGGTTACTCATAATTTTTTTGAAATAAGGTAAAATTGAGGTGTTTCAGGGAAATAGCATCTTACAAAATTGAGTGTCACATTCTCCTAGTTGGAAGTAGGACACGTTCATCTCACAAGGTCTTAGGTGAAATAAATAAGTGAAAGGGATTGTGTTAGCTCACAATTATCTTCATAGTAAAGTGGAACCAAAATGGATTTAAAAGTAAAATATAAATTGGGAATTTTGGGGGCTTACCAAACCTAAGGCGAGATATTCATTTACCATATTGATTATCAAAGAAATAGTAGAAGTTTTTCCCAACAAAAGCATTAAATAACAATGTCAATACTTGGTAAAAGGGAAGGTATCAGTCAAGTTCCTTAGTGTTAAAATGGGTAATCAACAAGGATTTCCAAGGGTTCCATAACCAAGAAATTTCTGAGAGTTCTTATAACCTTACAAATTCTCAAGAATTCATCTAATGGTAAAAAATCCCAAAAATACCAATAATTGAGTAAACCAAAAGTTTGTTTTTGTAAAATTAATGAGAATTATAAGTCAAAGTATTGATATTATTTTATCATCATTCGAATAAGAATGTTTTGGTTAAAAGTATGTGGAGATTATCTATTTTTATAATGGGTTTGTTGGTGAAGGAAATCTTAAAATTTGTGGAATTTAGGAATAGTTCTTGATGTTGATAGTGGATGCTATTCCTAAAGTGGTAATGAAGGTTGTTCCCAAAGTGGTAGTAGATGTTTTTCTCAAAGTGGCAGTGGATGTTTTTCCAAATCAAGAAGCATAAAAAAGTAAAATAAAGAGATTTTGAGAGGTGCTAGAAGCAAAGAAAGTTTGGCCACAAGTATTTTGAAGATCAACGAGATGTCTTGCAAAGATGATCCTAAGGTTTTAGAAGAATATAAGAATCAAAATTGAATACTAATTCAATAAAACATAAATTTGACCAATTCTTTTGAAACTATTTGTTCATTTCTTCAAGAATGAGGAAGATATTTTTATGCCACATTTCTTACGATGATTAGCTTATTTCTATTTAGTCATGTGTGTTTTGTAGCAAACTCCTGGCTTTTGTTCTATAAAAGGTACTGAGTTTCTTAGTTTTAGGGATCAAAATTTATTGAGAGGGTAGAACTTAAATTGGAATATCACCAACTTATTTCGTTACTTCATGTCTTGTATTCAAATCAAGTATAAATACTTATATTTCCTGTAGAGATTGGTAATACTAAAGCAAGTGAAGGTCATTCCAAATTATATAAATTGTGTGATTGCAAGATGTTCATTCGTAGTGAAGTAATCAATTTGTTGTGCCATCTTTGGGTGCATTTTTAAGCAATCTTAGTGGTGAACGATTCTATTTCTTTAAACTCTTAAATTATTTTGTATGTATCCATGAAGTAATATAATGAAATACAAAATAGTTTGTGCTTTAGTTTTCTTATTTCTTAATATGTGCTTGGATAATACCGAGAATCAATTAATTTCTTAGGCTTTATCTCTTCTTGCCCTGATCTTTGAAAGTTTATTTTGAAAAGATTAAAATTAGATGAGGTATGAAAGTGATGCAAGTTTGATTTGTTAGGATTATTAGCATTGTTGTTTGTTTATAAAGATATTCTAAATACTAGTAGGATCTCATGTGAAAAAAAAACAATTGCACAACAAACCCTGAGTGAACCTAGTACATCAAGGCCTGACATTCTTGAGCCTTGGGATAGCTAAATTCCTAACCAAATTTGGTGATTCTTTCAAGATAGATAGGTTATGTTGTTCAAATAACGAGATTGTATCTACCTATTTTTGTGTGTATAACAACCACATCAACACGTAGCATCATAATTCCATCTATAATACACCTATAGCATACCTATATCATAATAAAAATTTCATCCTACATACCCATAGAATAACTATCAAAATATCCACCTAGAAATACCATAATCATACCATCATCATCATTTTCATATATAAACCAAAAATAAAACATAAATTGTTACATAATCATGATCTTATACCATTACATCCATGACTATAATATAAAATCCATTAATATTATTTATAAAAAGTATAATTATAGTCAATCATAAACATCCATAGTAATCATCTAAGAAACATTAACTATAAAAATATTGACCATCATATGCATATTCATAGCATAAAAAATACATCATATCCATAACATAAATTAAAACATACCCATATAATCAATCAAATCCATTGCATACATCATAAACCAAAACATATTCATCATAAATACCACATAACATTGCATGCACCACTTAACAAAATTATCTCATCATATATGTACAAAAAGTAATGGTCATGATATATACTTGAATCAATGTATATATAAGATTGAAAACATCAATAAATACATATGCAAGCAAGCCCACAAGCATAGAGTCCATCATAACACTAACTACTACTACCACCCTTTGATGGTTCTAGTGATCTCAATACATCCCCTACTCTTGGTAGTGAAACCCAAGGTAGTGATGGCCCATACCCTTAAATCTTGACTAAAAATTACCTGATCACCTTGATCAGATTCTCTCAACAAAACTAGGAGCTCTCTACCTAGTTGGTACTACTCCCTCATATAAGGAGAGATAATATTGTGTCCTATCACATTGCTCACATTTCCTCCCTATATGATTGTAATATATAATACCAATTGTCCTATGCCCTAACCCCTTGCGTGCCCAATGCCATATTCCTCTCCTATCTCAATATTCCTATATTTGTGTCTAACCTTTCTAACTGAATCAAATTTACATCATGCTTTGTGAAAGATTTGTCCCTCTCTCTTATCAACTCCACCACCCTACCCTCCCCCTTCATCAAGTTGTTCTTGTAAATACTTTTCTCTAACATTGTATGCATCTCTCTCCACCTATAGGAGGTCTGTCTATTTGTAACCCATTAGCCCTAGCTCTCTCGACCTCATAGGAGGCCTAGAGACAATCTCTCTTAGAATTTTGTTCATCTTGCTCTACTTGTAATTTATCCCTCTCCTGGAAACATCTCTCTAGATCTAACAAGGTTACACCCAATCACACCACAATATCCCCCTCACCCTCCTCAACATCAACTTTTCCATCATCTACATATATCTCCTCTCCCTCCTCTCCTCTATGGCTTGTTATGTCTAAAGGTCCTTTATTATCTCCCCTCAATCCAATTTTCCTACCTGTCCCTCTTGTTGAAGTGAGCAACCAAGATCTTCAATCTGCAACACCAAATAAGCTCCACAATAGATAGAGAGAAGCAAAAATGGAAGATGTTATTCCAACAAATAGGAATTGCAATATGATACAAATGATCAATATGTTATGCAATAGAATACAATGAAAAATATGCTAGAGATTCCTTTCTTATAAAGGAAAGGATGAGAGATAGGATACAAAAAGATCATGACAAGTGTCTTAATCTCATCACATGAGACAACTAACTCATAACTACCTAAGAAAGTGTAAAGTATAGATAAGACAACTAATACTTATCTAGATAAGACAACTAATATCCTAAGTAAACTTAACATGTGAATTATGTCCACTAAGTCCCTATTAAAGGAATTAACTAGGTACAAGACTTATTCACACCAACACCCCCCCTTAAGTGCAACTTAAAGAGGTAAAAACCAAAGAAAAAATGCAAAAGATGGGTCTCGAAAACAAGGACTAATGAGGTACCCATGTATAAAACAAAAAAACTCTCACAAGCGGAGAAAAGGAGAAAAACCCTATGGGAGAAAAATCCTCTCCAAAAGAGAGAAAAAGCTAAACAAAATATTGAAAACTGAAGAAAGAGGAATCCTCAAGAACCCCCAAGGAAAAATTTCTTCACCCCAAGCATTGATCACAACTGATTATAATAAGGTGATGCTAAAGATTTAGTGAAGATGTCTGCAACCTGTTGATATGTAGGAAAATACTCCAAGTTGAGAACACCATCCTACATGAGCTACCTGATGAAGTGCATGTAGATCTCAATATGCTTAGTACACTGATGCTCCACTAGGTTGCAAGAGATATGGATGGAACTATGATTGTCACACAAAAGAGTAGTGGGATGAGTAGAAGGAAACCCAAACTCATTCATCAATTGATGAAGCCACAAAACCTCCTGAATAGCCAAAACTTGCACTTCGATACACGACCTCTGTCGATGATAATGCAATAGAAGTTTGTTTCTTGCATGACCATGCAATCAAACCAAAACCAAGGAAAAAGACAAATCCATAAGTAGACTTCTAATCATTGACATCACCAACCCAATCTGAGTCAGTGAAACCCACAATCTGAGATGCGTCTGATGTGTAATGAATGTTGAAATGAGTAGTACTCTGAATGTATCTCAAGATACATTTGGAGGCCTTCCAATGACTCTCATGAGGCCCCTGTGAGAAGTGAGAGAAAATTCCAACCACAAAGAAAATATCAGGATGACTATGTGTCAAGTAAAAAAGACTACCAACCAACTGTCGATACAAGGTAGGATCAACTATAGGAGTAGTGCAATTGGTAGACAATACAACACCTAATTGGAATGGAGTGATTGAAAGCTTGCAATCAACTATTCCAAACCTTTGACGAAAATCAAGAGCATACTTTTTCTAGAAAATAAGATCCCCTCAGAAGTCTAATGAACCTGAAGACCAAGGAAGTAATGAAAAAGACCAAGGTCGGTCATATCAAATCGCTCCATCAATGCTCATTGTGTACTCTGAATCATGGAAGTAGAACTCCCTATGAGAATCAAATCATCCACGTAGAGCATAAGTATGAGTAGATCCTCTCAATGTCTTTGAGTATAAACAGTGGAATCGGAATGGCAGTGAGTGTATCTGAAAGCAAGAAAGAAGCTATCCATCTTCTCATACTAAGCTTGAGGGGCTTGTTTGAGACCATGCAATGAATGTCGAAGCTTGAAAACAAGTGAATAGTCCTACAAAAATCTAGGTGGTTGCTCCATATAAATCTCCTCATGAAGATCCCCATGCTAGAAAGCACTCTTCACATCTATCTAATACACTGACCATCCTTGTGATGCAGCTATAGCAAGGACAAGGCAAATAGAATCCATCTTGGAAACAGGAGTAAAGGTCTTGGAAAATTCAATTCCTTCAACCTAAGAGAACCCCTTTGCAACAAGACAAGCCTTGTACTTGTCAATAGAACCATCTGCTACATACTTTCATCAAACCAACTTTCTTCCCTTAGGAAGAGGCACAAGATCCCAAGAATGATTCTTCATCAAAGAAGAATACTCATTAGCCATAACACTATCCCACTTTGGAATACCTGAAGCATCTAAAAACTTATGAGGATCATTTGAAACAACATGACTCAAAAGATTGATTCTTGAAGTTTGCAAACGAGTGCAACAAGTGTATGTGGGATCACTAACAGGAGGACCAACCTCCTCAAGAGTAACTCAAGCCCATCGTGGCCTAGTGGTTGAATAAGGAGGAGGTGCATCAAGACCATCATCAAGATCTTCCTCAAGTAGCAAAGCATCATCAACTAAAGAAGATTGAGTAGGTTGTGATGAAGAAGAAGTCAAAGGAGGATATGGCTGTGTGAAGGACTCAACAAACTAAACATCACGGAAAAAATGAACCTCTCATGTGTCAGGATATAACAATTTATATGCCTTCACATCCTCACAATAGCCTACTAAACAGGTGCAGGAAAGCTGAGAGGGGGGTTGAATCAATTGTCACACAAATTCAAACTTAAAACTTTATCGCTTATCAAATCTTCAACCACACTATTATGTTATTAAATATGAGCATGAAACATAAACAACAAAAAGCAAATCAACACAATGAGCACTAGATTTTTACGTGGAAAACCCAATAATGGAAAAACCATGGTGAGGGTTAACTCACAATATAAAGATTATAAAAAAAGGTTCATTGCCAAGGGCTCACTGCCCAAAACAGGACTCACTGTCCAAGTACAAAGGCTCACTGTCCAATAGGGAGGCTCACTTCCTATAGATATAAAAGAGAATAAAAGATCCACCACTGCAATTAAAGCACATTCGTAGGATTACAGAAACCCTTGTCTCACTATCTTCAACACAACTCACTCACTTTTTCTCTTATGATTTGTTGCTTACTTTCATCTCTTTGCATCACACTGTCATACAAATCTTCACAATTCGACTTGCTTTTATACCATTCTCAACCTTAGAAATATTTACCAAGGTCGGCCACAAAACAACATTTCATAAATTCAAATTAGGTCGGCAACTCAAAATTCCCATGGTGGAAAGGAATAAGAGTGGACCAATAAAATTATTTTCTTGCATCATCTACATGCTTCCTCAATTAAATTTTCTTCTTCAAATGAAGTGTAAACACTAGGTTGGCCAAACCTAATGAAAACATAGAAAACATTGATGCTCATGCTTCCCAACCAGAAGATGACACATGGATGCCACAACACACTTCATTATACACAAGAATATGTCTCAGAAACTTCCAGATACATGTGTAGCAAAAAAATAGACTTCAATACTGAATTCCTTTCACTAGTCTATCCAGACTATGCAAACTCGTACTAAAATATTGAAACATGACTTCCCAAATACCAAACTCCAAACCTCTTTTCCAGAGCATAGGAAATACCTTCACAAGATATATCCCAAATCCGCATGGTCTAAATCAAAACAATGGAGGATTGCGGAGCAGAAACATTTCTCCCAGTTCACAGAAGATCAAACTTGCTAGATAGTTTACATACCAGTGAATGTAGCTTTCATGAACCATCTCACCAAAAGCTAAAACTTAGCATATGTCACCACGAGATTACCATTAACAAACCTTCAGATCTACACAAGCATAGGATCAACACAGGAGAAATGCATAGTGTGTGTATGAAAATATGATCAATTTAAACCAATTTAACAACACAATCAATAAAACATTAAATCAAAGAAACTAAAAGAAAAACAGAAATAAGCAAACTGTTTTATGGCAGCCTCTCTAAAGTCATCTTGTTGCTCTCTATCTCCAGCGTTTCGTCTTTGCTCAAGTTGCTCTAATATCTGGAATGCCAAGCTCAACGAAGTAGGCTACTGAAGAACGAGATATAAATGAAATGCATGCTATACTAAGATGCAAGATTTTGAAGGGTGATTATTGAAGGAATGTTGGTTGCTCAATTCTATAGCATAACGATGCGACGAAAGTGATAGATGAAGATGGATGGAAGATTGAAGATTGATTTTGACAGAGTGAAGATACTAGATGAAGATTCGATGGAAGAATGATTTTGACAGCATAAGGATTTCTGAAGATTCGATCCAAATGGCCTGTGAAAGGTTTGATTTATAGATTTTTGATGTGGACAGAGATAAGATTTGATAAGATTCGATAAGGATTTGATTTTTTGACAAAAGAGGAAATATGATGAGATGAGATAAAATTTTCGAAAGATAGAAAGATTTTGATTTATTGTTTTAAAGGAATTAAAACAAGATAAGATAAGATGTGAAAAAAATAGAAAGATTTTGATTTTCTTTCAAACGAAATAAATCCTGAAAAAGATGAGAAAGATAATTGATGAATTATCTAATTAAATTAATTAATTAGATACACATGAGTTCAAATTTGGAAAGAAAGTGAGAAGATATTTTTAAGATTTTATTAATTAAATAAATATTTGATTTATTTAATTAATGTTGGATTTATGATTTCATTAATTAAATAATATAAATTATTTAATTAACATTAGAAGAATTAATAGAAATGATTTAATTAACATTAGAGAAATGGATGGAAATGATTTAATTAATTAAATAATATAAATTATTTAATTAACATTAGAGGAATTGATGAATTATGCATAGGAAGGGAATAAATGAAATTAGTCAAATAAATAAGATTTATTTAACTAATTAGATGATGACATGGGTACCTAGGGAAAAACATGATACAAGGGGTCTAAATGATGAAAAGTTGTGACAAGGTATCATAAGATGACAATTTTTTGATGTCTACATTTTTTCCCTCTTTGAGATGATGTTCGAGATGATTAGATTTGTGTCAAGTAACATCATTTCAAAGAAGTTACGATATAGGTAAAAGAAAATGGATGGTGAAGGAAAGATAGGATAATGGAATGATGATGCCCCCTCGAGAGGATAGGCGGGTTGGACAAACATGGGTAGGCTCTCGAAATGAAATGATAAAGGGAGGGATAAGCCAAATGATGTAAGATAGGAAGTGGATGAAGGAGAGGAATGATACATTATGCTACAATGAAGGTGAGCAACCATGATGTTTGATATAGCACTAGATGTTATGCACCAAGATATAAGGACCAAGGTGGTGATGTGTCTCATGCCCCAACAAAATACAACCTTGTCTAGATGTATGAGGAAGTAGACTTAGAGCATTAAAGTCCTAATGCACAAAAGGTATGATATGACCTTAGATGCAAAGGATAGTGCCAAAAGCTACTCCAACATTCACAAGATATGAATATTAGCTAGAATGATACAGATTTGATACAAATGCAAGATAAAATGATAACACACACAAGAAAGCAAGCAAACATGCACAAATGATACAAAAACAAAGAAGGAATTGCCCCTGTCAAGCTGTAAACCATTGATTGATTGATTGATTGATGATGATGATAGTGTTGTCATTGTGGGGAGCGACATGTCCCTAGATCAACACAAGGATGATGATAATTGATTGATTGAATTTGATTTGGTTTACGACAAGATTAGGATCAAGACCAAAGGATGTGATTGGATAATTTGACAAGATTGATCAACTTGATTGGTATGGATTAAGGATTGACTTGCATTTGGATTATGACTTGGATTGATTTGATTGGATGCAATGGTTTTGATGAAGATGATTGATTTGGTTTAATGGTTGAATGATTGGATTGAGGAATTGATTGGATTGGAATGATTTTGATGATAATGATTAGATTGATGAGAAGAAGTGACGTGGTTTGATTTTATTGCTTGTATTTTTGTTGGATATTTGATTTTTTTGTATTTTTGGGGATATTTTGATTTTTGTGGATTTTTTTAGATGTTTTGTTTTTTTGGATTTTTGAGATGTTTTGTTTTTTTTTGGACTTTTGAAATGTTTTGAAAGTGTCCAAGGATTAAAATTTGAGTAGCCTTTGTGCTAAATACCAATGACAAGGGAAAAACCAAGTCTAGGTGCAAGGGTGGGTGATGGGATAAGGGATAAAAGGCTCATGATAGACGAATGGATGGAAATGATAGGTCATAGTGAATGGAATGGATGTATGCCTCATAGGAGAGAAAGGATGTGATTTCCAAAGACCATGTCGCATAGGAGTAACATGCCCCATTCTAGGTACAATACTTAGGATTTATATCTGGATGACCAAAAAATTCACACATTGTATAAACATGAAGCTTCCACCCATTCCACCATACTCATGGGATTCAAAAGCAATAATTTCAATGCCTCTACCTATAAAGTAAAAAATCCTAAGTGGAGGCTGCAGGTGTAGCTTAGAGACTGATGGACACTATAGAGAGTGCATCGTTACGGGACGCTATTGCAGAGGGAATGGAGATGGTGAGGGAGGAAAAGTATTATCGTCTGAGATACAAGGAGTTATGTCCGCTTGAGTGTAGAGAGACATTCCCATGGTCCCACATGAGGACCAGGAGCAAATCTCAAACATGTACACAGAGCCTAGGGGTTATCGGACCTCGGCGGGATCCTAATGCAAGTACCAGTGGCAGGCCACCTCCTTCGGGACCAGCTCCATCAGGGGCATCAACCAGCTAGCCTTGTGATGTATATCATTTTTGGAGCCTATATATGCCATTTTTTTATCATATCCCATGTATTTCTCTTTGGACTTGTTTAGTTTATTTGGACATTGGACATTTGTATCATTTTTGATGAGTGATGATATGCAACGGCGATGATTTCTTTGATGACGTGATGTGCATTTATGAGATGATTGATGTCTATCATGATTTGTTGATTATGTGATATGCATTTATTTCTATATGTTATGGATTTTGGTATGTATTTGAATGATTTGATGACTAACATGATATGCAGGATGATTTTGGTATGGTATGTTTATGATGATTGACAATGCGTATTAATGATGTCATCCAGGTGGATGACTTATGATGTGATTGTGAAAATATGTCATGGGATATTTGATATGTTGTATGAAAAATGTTATTTGGAAAATGATATGAAGATGTATGTATGGAATGTTTGTTTTTGGATTTTCAAATGTAAATAAATAATAATGATATGATGGAAAATGAATGTTGTGTTTAGGATATGCGTTATGAATTTGTAATATGAATGGATATGAAAATGATAGGATGAGATGAATATAATGCGATAAATGATAAAAAATGAAATGGTTAATGATAATGAGATGTATGATAAGATGATAAATGATATGCTATGAAATGTATTGATGATGTGATGAAATGATAAATGATAACTAGCATAAATGATAATGTAATGATATGTTAATGAAATAATATGATAGAGGATGATGACATGAAATGATAATGTAATGATGAATGATAAATGAAATGGAAACGTTAAATGAAATGATATGATAAATGATAAGTGAAATGATATAATGATAATGAAAATGAAATGAGAGATGATAAGTGAAGTGAAATCGAAATGATTAATGATATGCAATGAAATGAAAGATAATGATAATGAAATGATAATTAAATGATAATGAAATGATGAATGATAAGTGAAATGATAAAATGATGATGAAATGGTAAAATGATAATGATAATGAAATGATAAAATGATAAATAAATGATATGATAAATGATAAATGAAATGATAAAATGATAAATAAATGATAAAATGATAATGAAAATGAAATGAGAAATGATAAGTGAAATGAAATCGAAATGATTAATGATATGCAATGAAATGAAATATAATGATAATGAAATGACAAATGATAAGTGAAATGAAATCGAAATGATTAATGATATGCAATGAAATGAAAGATAATGATAATGAAATGACGAATGATAAATGAAATGATAAAATGATGATGAAATGGTATGATAAATGATAAGTGAAATGATAAAATGATAATGAAATGATATGATAAATGATGTGAAATAATTATGAAATTATAATGGAAAATGGTAAATGATAAATGATAGGACCTAGATGAAATGATAATGAAGATGAAATGATAATGAAATGAGAGGTGATAATGAAACAAATGTCCGAATGTCCTCCACAAATAGTCCAAAGAGACATGACAGCCGTTGACGTTATTTTTAGTCCTTTAAAAACTCTGATGCAAATTTGGTATGCAGATATATGTACACTGATCTAAAATGAAATGCAACTAAAATGAAGTAAACCAATCATTGAGCCTTTTGGTAGCTTTCTTGGATCATCATAGAGCATTAAAATGTTGGAAGTATGTACAAGCATCAGAGGGGAAATTAGCACCAATGATGACCTGAGTACAACTTTCATGATTTTGACATAGCAAGCGAACACAAGCATCGAGGTATAATTGAACTAAGATGACCTGAGCATTTCTTGCATAAAAAGACAAATACTAACCATCGTCTGATGCAAATGTGGAACTGTCATCGATGATATTGCTTTGGAAATCATGTCTCGCGACATATTTGCAACAGATAGATAGTTAACCTCAAGACAACAGACAAAGAAAAATCATCCTCTTTCCTTTCCACTCTAGTTCAGTACATCATCAAGTGTACTCCAAAGAGATAATATCAAAATTTAAACAACCATTGTTCAAAATGAAAAATTGTTATTCCAAACATTATTTAGATTTTAGATCATCCAGATATAAATCATGATATGGTACTTGCTGAAAACTGTTGTGACACGGATCAATGATTGGATAATTTGTTCATGTGATTTGATTTGGTTGTTTTTTTCATGATTTGATTTTGATGCCCTTGTCTAGTTGTTTTGGGAAAGTTGATTTCCCCCAGTATGTCAATGTTTGCCCCCAGTATTGACACAACTTGCTGGAATGAATATGTACAATAATCAAGCCATGGTAAGACATTATCGTTCTAGGCAAATGATGATAGCATGATGCTGGTATGGACCTAAGATGATGGGAAGATGCATAGAAAGGAAAGTTGAAAAGCCAATTGCAAAATATGAACTAATAGATGGAGAGCTACAAATAGTGTCTGTTTGCCAGATTTTCACTATTTGTTTTTATTGCATTTTTCATGTCAATAGACTGCCTGTTGTCAGGTTTTCACCTTATTTTTTTTTTTTTACACTACTGAGATGCCTGTTTGCCAGGTTTTCACCAGGGTAACCATTTTTTTGGAATTTTTTCTTGTTTTTGGATTTCTTCAGGACTTTTTCTGCTATTTTTGGATTTTTTCAGGACATTTTCTGCTATTTTTTTTAATTTTCTTCAGGACTTTTTTTGCTGTTTTTGAATTTTCTTTAGGATTTTTTCTGCTATTTTTGAATTTCTTCAGGACTTTTTCTGCCAATGATAACTTCTTCATACATAATACTTTTCTAGGTGCATGCTGTTAATGGGTTCGTCAAACAAGTCCCCTTCTTGCATTGATAGTTTGTATGCTCCTGAACTGTAGACAACAATAACCACATAAGGACCTAGCCAATTTGGTTCAAATTTTCCTTTCTTTTCTCTGTCTTGCTGATTTCGTGGGTTTTCTTTCAAAACCAAATCACCCACCTAAAAGGTACGTGGCTTTACTTTGTAGTTGTAGCTGCGAGACATCATCTACTGGTATGCTTTAAAATGGTCAGCTGCTCTTTGTCTCTTTTCATCTAGGAGTTCTAGTTCTTGGAGTCGAGAAACTTTGTATTCATCATCTGTTGTGAGACCTTTCAGTGATACTCTGAGTGATGGGATTTCAAATTCTAGAGGAAGGATGGCTTTTTCTCCATAGACAAGAGAAAATGGTGTTGCTCTCGTTGGCATGCAGACACTGGTTCTGTAAGCCCATAAGGCGGGATTGAGTTGAACATGCCAATCTTTCCCTGCATCATTCACAGTCTTCTTCAAGATTTTCAAGATTGTTTTATTTGAGGCCTCTACTTGGCCATTTCCTTGTGGATAGTAAGGTGTTGAATATCTATGCTGAATGTGAAATCTCTCACAAAGTTCATCCACATCCTGATTCTTAAAAGGTCATCCATTATCTGTAATAATGGAGTTGGGAATGCCATACCGACAAATGATATAGTTCAGTATAAACGATGATATTTGTTTGTTGGTAACTTTAGTCAGAGGTACTGCCTCAATCCATTTGGTAAAATATTTTGTGGCTGTGATGATGAACTTATGCCCATTTGATGATGAAAGCTTTGTCAGATTCGTCACGTTCAAGACATCGAAGCAAAGTACCATCAAGACCACGACGGTAAAGGGTGCCGGCGATAAGAGTGTAGTGAGAAGATTGGCGGATAAAATTTTGCTTTTGGTTATGGGATAAGTCAGGTGGTAAAATGTTGTCTTTTAGGTAGGCATAAATTTTTCCATACCAAGGTGAATCAGATCCTTCCAAGTGGCAAATGATTTGAATTTCGGGTGTGTCATAGGCAGGTGTAAATGATTGTTCCACTAGAAATTCATAGCGAGTCTGAGTTTGGAAGCTACAACAATGATGTGATCGTAACCATGGCGTCAACTACTTTGTTATCAAGCCTTGGAATTTGTGTGAATTTGACGTCCACAAAGTACTTCTTGAAGTCATCGACCATCTTTTTATATGGCAACAGTTTATCATCTTTGGTTTGATATTCATCATTGATCTGATAAATGACCAACTGGGAGTCACCATACACTTGTAGTTCTATAATCCTCCATTCCAATGCAATCTTCAGTCCCGTGATTAATGCTTCATATTTAGTTATATTGTTGGTGCATGGAAACATCAGCCTATATGATCGAGGAATGGTGTTCCCTTGAGGGGTGATGAAAAGTATGCCTGCTCCCCATCCATGTTGAGTGAAAGAACCATCAAAATATAAGGACCATGGTTGTTTGGATTCGGCAGTAAAGACATCAGCATCTAGAAATTCAATGTACAGAGGATTGTCTATTTGTAGTGGTGCTTCAGCTAGTTGATTAGCAATAACTTGTCCTTTGATTTAAAACTCACTCAAAATCATTACCCATTTTGCTAACCTTCCTGTCAATGATGCTTTTCTTAACAAATATTTGAGTGGATCAATCTTTGAAACCAAATTGATCGTATGAGTTAACATGTAATGCCAAAATTTATGTGAAGCAAAGACTACTACTAGACAAGCCTTTTCGACCGTAGTGTAGCTGAGCTCATGACTTGTGAATGTTGTACTGATATAATAGATTGCACGTTCTTTTCCTGTGGAGTCTTCTTGCACTAGCAATGCACCCAAGGATGTTTCTATTGCTGCAATATATAAGATCAATGGTTTGTCTGTATTCAGTGGTACTAGAACTGGTGGAGTCATTAAGTATTGTTTGATTTGTTGAAAATCCAATTCACACTTGTCATCCCACTTGAAAGGAACATTCTTATGCAGTAGATGTGTGAACGGTAGACTCTTGTTAGCTAGTTGTGCAATGAATCTGCGGATAGACTGAAGCCATCCCTGTAATGATTTTAATTGACTGATGTTCTTTGGGGGAGTCATTTCCATGATCACCTGAACTTTAGTAGGATCTACTTCAATTCCTTTTTCTGACACGATATATCCTAAGAGCATTCTCGATGTGATCCCAAAGACACATTTCTTGGGATTGAGATGAACTTTGAATTTCTCCAGTCTTGCAAATATCTTGGACAATATTTCTAGATGTCCTTCTCTGGTGTATGATTTTTCCAAGATATCATCTACATAATCTTCCATGAATGTATGCATCATGTCATGAAAAATCATAGTCATGGCTCTTTGGTAGGTAGCCCCAACATTTTTCAGACCGAAAGGCATGACGTTCCAACAGTAAGTTCCCCATGGACATGTGAAAGCTGTTTTCTCTTGGTCTTCAAGTGTAATCTTGATTTGGTTGTAACCAGAAAAAGCATCCATTAATAAATACATGGCATGGCCAGCTGTCAAATCAACTATAGTGTCAATACTTGGAAGTGGGAATTCATCCTTAGGACATGCTTAATTAAGATCTCTAAAATTTGTGCACACTTTGACACTTTTATCTGGCTTGGATACAGGAACAATGTTGGAGATCCACTCTGCATAATCGATCGATCTTATGAAGCCCACATCAAGGAGTTTTCTCAGTTCTTCTTTAACTAATAATACCACATGGGGGTGCATCTTTCTGAGTTTTTTTTTGACAGGTTTAACCCCTGGTTTGATGGACAAGTGATGCATGATAAGGTCGGGATCAAGACTGGGCATGTCTGCGTAAGACCAAGCAAAGTTGACTTGATTTGTTTTTAGAAATTCCATGAACTCTGGTATTTCTTTTTCTATCATTGATGCAGCCAGCTGTAAAATTCTTGGTTTGTCTGAAGTTTCAAGAATGACAGCATTTGTAGGCTCAATCAAAATAGGTGATTGCTCATGATAATGCTCTGGGAGAGTGTCAAGATTCCCACCGTCTGGTGCCTTAAAAAGGTTTTCACCATCCGATACGCTCTTTATTTTATCTTTTGCTTGATCTAATACTGCCAGATTATGGTTTTCACCATTAGATCTTTTGTTTTTAATTTTATTTTTGCAGCTGGGAGAATTGACACCCTCCTGGTCAAGACTTTATGCCAAAAATCGCTAGTGGAACAATCATTTATGTCCTATTTGGAAAGGAAGTTTACAATAACTTCATCACTTAGAAACATTGGTATGTTGATAGGTTTAGATGAATCCAAATCAATGAGATCAGGATAAATCAAAGGTCTAGGGCCATTGGGTTGCGTGAAATCGGCTATGGTTATGGTCATAATGGAGTTGATCGTAGGATCCGAGGTATGAGGTAAGTCAATGATGGTACTGTCCTCATGATAATCTTGTTCGTTTAGATCTGACTCAGTATCACTAGAATCATAGTGACTTTGTAGTTCAAACTCTCATGGTAGGGTCTTTGAACCTTGACCTTTGATTAGAGTTGGGGCATACTGGTGTATTAAATCAACCTCTTTATCCCTCCAGAACTCATCATTGTAAATGGTATCCCATCAATATTTAGTAGAGTCTGTGTCAGAATTGTTATCCAAGAAGTTGTGAACCATTTCCACGCATGCTTCTTGTGAATTTGAGCCTTCTTGCAATGTGAAGACAGTGCCATGCAGATGTTTGGATGTTCTTTCTTTGGAGTGAGTATCATAACCTAATCCAGTTTTCTCTTTTGCGGTGAGTCCGTTGAGGTGAATAGGTTCAACTACCCCTTCTTTCCTTTTTCTGATAGGACCTTTATCATAACTCGTCTTCTGCATGATTGAATACCCTTTTCCATATTTTTCTGTGGGTAATTTGACATTACAAACTGCTTCATCTTCATCTTTATAGAGCCAGTTTAGAATTTATGTATCCTCAGGATCTTCCATGGGGAATTTCTCTTTGATGAATTGTCCATAAAACTTTGTGATTGGCTCTGTTGGTGATTGCTTTGATGTGGATGTTGTTGATACTTGATGTTCTATGATAGACAATTGTCCATTTGATAGAGGTGATATAGGTAAATTGGCAAGACAAAGAGAATACTCTCTGATTCCATGGTCTTTGAATTTCAATTTCTTATCAAAAATATTGGTTAATTGACTGATTTGTGTGTCAATCTTTAGAGAAGTACAAGCATGAGCTTCTCGATTGTTAGGAACCAAAGTATCTTGACTAGCTTTTATGTTGGCACAAGTTTGAATGTTCGAATTATTAGCTGATATCATGATTTCCTGTCCATCATAAGGGAACTTTAAACATTGATGATAGGTTGATGGGACAGCTTGCATTTCATGGATCCAAGGATGACCCAACAAGATGTTGTATGCTAGATCACAATCCAATACTTGGCAAAAAGTATTTTTGATAATAGGACCTACTCTGATTGGCAGCATGATTAGACCCTTGGATGCTCTTTCTTCATCATCATAAGCTTTAATGGTGATCTTTCTTCTAAAATCAATGGAGTCCTCAGAAAATCCTAAGGCTTTAACCAATTTCATGGTATAGATATTGAGACCAGCACCTCCATCTATTAGAACCCGTCTAACATGAAACTTATGGACCATGACTTCTAAGTACAATGATGAGTTGTGGGGATAGTTATGGAAACTTCATCTTTCTCAGAGAATGAGAGGCAAGTGGGTGAGGACAATTTTCCTACCATGGCTTGAAATTGGTCCACATCCAAATCAGTGGATACAGTTGTTTCAAAGACGACTTTTTCAAGAATTTCCTTATGCGCTAGGGAAATTTTCAAGAGTTCAAAGATAGAGATTTGAGCAGGAGTTTTCCAAAGTTGGTTGACCAAATCATATGAATGTTGAGGTGGAGGTTCAATGGATTTTGAAGAGGTTCCCTTTAAGACAACCTTAGCTTGTGCCCTCATTGTTGCATTAACTTCTCTATATTTTGTCTTCTTGTTGACTTTGATGACATTTACCTGCTCATCGTCCATGTAGAGATGGTTGATTATATGATCATCATTGACATGATTCACATTTTTTTCAGAAGACTCACCCTTTTGATAGTTGGGCAAAGGATTGTGAATGCTTGGTGGTTTGTGTTTGATTGTTGATGTCCTTTTACTGTAATGATGTCATTGTCAATTAAGTCTTGAATGGTATTCTCCAATGCTTGACAGTTATTTGTGCGGTGACCTTTACAGCGATGATAGTCGCAATTGTATGCCTCATTCCATGATGGAGGTTTTACATTGGGTTCATAGTTTTGTTGAGGCGATAGAGTAATGAAATTTTTGGCCATCAACTCTTTGAACGCAGATTCCAAAGATTGACCCAATGAAGTGTAAGTTCTTCTATTCGAGAAGAATGAAAATCACTGTGGAGTTGTATTTGAGGTATTCCCTAAGGAGTTGTTATTGTTATTGGTTCCTTGGTAACCTTGATTTTTGGTAGTCCCTTGATTGGGAGTAGAGTTTTGATTCACATTGTTTCTCAAAGGAGGATTGTTTCCTTGATTGGCTATCAAGTTGACATTGTTGTTGCGCTGAGTATCTGGAATGCCAAGGACAAATGGCTTGGTCGAGACTTGATTTGCATCAACAACACCATCATTCACCACATTTTTGTTGCGAGTCCATAATTTAGACTTGTCCTGATTATTGTGATGATTGTATGAGCTAGGATTGTCTTTGTCAAGTTTTATTGTTCCTCTTTTGACCAATGCACCTTCAATAGTTATAGCATCTTCAATTAGTTTCTCAAAAGAGGTAGGACAATGTAAATTTAAATGATAGCTCATCTCTGAATTCAAGTTGTTTATGAAGGTAACCATCTTTTCCTTTTCAGGAACAGGACACAGATATCTAGCGAACATTCTTCTCCATCTTTGAAGAAAAGTAATGAAAGATTCACCAGGTTTTTGTGCAACTTTATAGAGATCTATCATGGTGATCTGATGTTGTATGTTGTAGGCATATTGTGATATGAATAAGTTGATTAATTCTTCAAATGTTCTGACAAGAGGTGTAATCTTTGATAGCCATTCCATAGAGTGAACTCCAAGGCTCCTAGGAAAGAATCACATCAAGTACGTGTCTTCATGAGTGAATTCTAATGTCATATTTGGGAAATCTCTAACATGATCGATTGGATCCGATTTCCCATTATAGCGATCAAATTTTGGAATTTCACAATGTTTGGGAAATGGAATCATGTTCAAGCTTTGATCGAAAGGATAAGGACAAATTTCCTCAAGAGTATATTTCTTTGTGGTGGTTCCCCCTTTTAGCTCTTTAACTTTTCCTTTAAGTGCTTTGATTTGTTGAGTCAAAGCACTAAGATTAGATGGGGGTTTTTCTTCAGGTTTGTTCTTCAAAATCTTAGTATTAAAGTCATGTGGCAATTTAGCTCCTTGGTCAGCTAGATAGAGGAAATATTTTCCTTTATCGCGTTGCAAGATCTTTTCTATGGCCTTGTAAAATTTGGGATCTTGCTCAGCTTCTCTAAGGTGGCGTTCATCCTCATGTTCATCATCACTATCGATAGTAGTATTGTTTATGGCTTTGTACTTGTGGAAGGGATTTTCTTCTTTGTTATCCATGTCATTGTTGAAAAGTGGATACTCATACTGTAGAGAGGATTACTGGTTTCACCTTCTTCTTGAGTGTTTTGAGTATGACCTTCTTGTTGGTTTTCCTCCCTCGATTTGATGTATTGAGATCTTGTGAAGATAGGCATGTGATTTTGAAGAAATCTTCTAAACTTAGATCACAGTTTTGATGAGTGTGACAATGATGCTATTTTGATCTAATAAGATGGGGATATTATGATATGATCAAAGATGTTTCCTAATTCTTGATTATGGCTTCCAATGATGAAGGATGTCAAAATCCTATTGGGGAAGTTGAATCAATAATCAGAAAGTTTGTTTTGGAAGATGCACTCTTAAAGATTCAATCTTTGTTTTTGAAGGAAGAATTCAAGATCACTGGAGGATTTGACTAGGATGTGAGGGATACTTAATAGAAGGTTGTGGTATATTGTCAAACTCAAGAGGTTGATTAAGATTATGCCATTGAGATAGAGCTAATCTTTGATAATAAGCTCAAGAATCCAAGGGATCTACAACATACTCGTCAGTGAAACCCCTAACGAAGTCTTGGTATCTATGAAGAAATCCACGAAAATGAAGCAAGACGTGGCGAATTTTGTACAAAATTTTTCTTATTTGCAATGACTTCTTGTACCCTAATTGTTTCTTGGGTTTCTTGATTCTAGTGGAAATTGATTTCTTGACAAACTTTGTTGATTTCCACTTCCTAAGGATGAGGAAAAATATTGAGAATGTTACTGGACCAAAGATATGAATGGATTTTGAAAGGTTTCAATTGTTGTTCTTCACGTTCATTTCGGAGGATCTTTTATCTGAGTTAATGTAATGGAAGACACTACAATCATTCTAAAAAATAGTTGTTTTTAAAACCCTATACTAACACCAAGTGTTTGATCCAGAAAATGTTTTTCAGCAAGTGTTTTCACAGGTTTAGCACATGAAAGACAATTCAAGAAGACTCACTCTTAATAGTCAAAAGGTCATCATAGCAATCACAGCCCACATCTTAGAACTGCGTTGACTCACACAACCATGTCACTCCTGAAAGGATGCCCATGTTTTTGTCTTTTCCAGGTGCGTACTCAGAGTGATGGAAGTGGATACCGGATCCCCAGAGCAAACAATCCTTGGTAGTTATATGGTGAGTATCTTGAGGGAAAATTCTTCCCTCCCCTTGCACTGTGATTGAAATAATGTCTGGATACTAACACAGTTGGCTTTCTACACTATGGTTCGTAGTCAATGTTTTCATTTAGCGCGACAATAGATAAACTCCCTCAGGAGACCTCCCAATATTTAGAACAAAGATTTGGGGGATGGTTATCTTGTTCACTGCCGTTGAATATGGGTTTCCCCAAAATTCACTTTTGATTATAGTGGGTTGGAAAACCTGGCTTTGGTTGTTCCCACTTAGGTCATTCCCGTAGGGTGAGTACTTTTTCCCACTACGACAGGCCTTCTAAAGGATTTAATAGAGCATAAATTTGCATGAAATTGAAAAGGCAAGTCTGGTATTTTGATCACCCAGTTAAGGGGAGAGTATAGACCTATTGCCATAGACAAAGCAAACAAATGTTCTTTTTAAATTCCAAATCACAATGATCTAATCTAAGTGAAGATATTGCTTCACCAAAAACAAGTTTGTCCAATTTTAAGTTCAAAAATCATTGTATGGTGTCTATCCTAGATTGCTTCATTTTAAGTTCCATGCCTATCCTAGGATTGATCAATTTTATCCAGATGTGACTATCCTAGGGTTGCTTCTTTTTAACCAGAGAAAATTCTATCTGTGGAATGCGTCAGACTCAGAATTCTATTTTTTTGTTACAACCAGATGCGAAGAAATAGACCTTAGATGCACCAAAATAGAACTTCTAAGCGCTAAAATAGACCTTAGATGCGCTCAAACAAAACTTATAAGTGCTAAAACAAACCTTAGATGCGCCACAAAAATTTCCTAAATGCGCTAAAACAATCCTTAAAAGCACTAAATAACACAGAGCTATAGACAAATGGACCTGAGATGCGCAGAAACAGACAACCAATGCGCTCAATCATACCTTAAAAGCACTAAAATAGTCATTAAATGCACCATTTTAATAAACACAAAGATGAAATGTACTAAATGTGCTATTTTGTCCTTCATAAGTGCTAAAAGAACCCTCAGAAGCGCCGAAACAGTCCCCAAATGCACTAGAACACCTGCGAAAAAAGAAAGAAATTATAGTCAATAAAACATTAAATCAAAGAAACTAAAAGAAAAACAGAAATAAGCAAACTGTTTTATGGCAGCCTCTCCGAAGTAGTCTTATTTCTCTCTATCTCCAGCATTCCATCTTTGCTCAAGTTGCTCTCAGATCTGGAATGCCAAGCTCAATGAAGTAGGCTACTGAAGAATGAGATATAAATGAAATGCATGCTATACTAAGATGCAAGATTTTGAAGGGTGATTATTGAAGGAATGTTGGTTGCTCAATTCTATAGCATAACGATGCGACGAAAGTGATAGATGAAGATGGATGGAAGATTGAAGATTGATTTTGACAGAGTGAAGATACTAGATGAAGATTCGATGGAAGAATGATTCTGACAGCATAAGGATGTCTGAAGATTCGATCCAAATGGCCTGTGAAAGGTTTGATTTATATATTTTTGATGTGGACAGAGATAAGATTTGATAAGATTCGATAAGGATTTTATTTTTTGACAAAAGAGGAAATATGACGAGATGAGATAAAATTTTCGAAAGATAGAAAGATTTTGATTTATTGTTTTAAAGGAATTAAAACAAGATAAGATAAGATGTGAAAAAATAGAAAGATTTTGATTCTCTTTCAAAGGAAATAAATCCTGAAAAAGATGAGAAAGATAATTGATGAATTATCTAATTAAATTAATTAATTAGATACACATGAGTTCAAATTTGGAAAGAAAGCGAGAAGATATTTTTAAGATTTTATTAATTAAATAAATATTTGATTTATTTAATTAATGTTGATTTATGATTTCATTAATTAAATAATATAAATTATTTAATTAACATTAGAAGAATTAATAGAAATGATTTAATTAATTAAATAATATAAATTATTTAATTAACATTAGAGAAATGGATGGAAATGATTTAATTAATTAAATAATATAAATTATTTAATTAACATTAGAGGAATTGATGAATTATGCATAGGAAGGGAATAAATGAAATTAGTCAAATAAATAAGATTTATTTAACTAATTAGATGATGACATGGGTACCTAGGGAAAAACATGATACAAGGTGTCTAAATGATGCAATGTTGTGACAAGGTATCGTAAGATGACAATTTTTTGATGTCTACACATAGCACATACCGCAGCACATTCTAAACACGAACTTCTTTTCCTTACAACTCATCTACAATACCATAAGGATAGCTCCATGTACTCACAACATCTCAGAAGCATCTTAGTTATACATGTACAATATACAACATACTTAAACTGTATTGACATCAATGACAACACCACCAAACTAGCTCATATTTGCAACATAGCCAACAAAAATGTATCTCTAAATCTTCTTATCCATTGATTTATGTTGACCATTTGGAATGAATGCCCAAGCCTCACTACCAAATACTCTGAAGAAGGATACATTAGGCTTGTGATGATTCCAAGCCTCCTTAGGGGTCATATTCAACACTTCCTTATGGGGCATATGATTTTGAATATAGTTGGTACAATTGACAGCTTCGGCCCAAAATATTGGAGCCATGGACCTAGACTAAATCATACAATTTTCCATCTCCCTAAGAGTCATGTTTTTTCTCTCCACCACACTATTTTGTTGAGGAGTATAAGGAAATGTGTGCTGATGAAGAATGCCATGCTCACTACAAAATTCCTAAAATTCTTGATTGACATACTCCCCCCCATCATCTCCACAAACCTAATTGCTTCTCCACAGAAATTTTGAAGGTCTTGAAGTTGGTGAGAACTTCTCTTGAGCTTCAGAAAGTAGACCCATGTCCGTCAAGAAAATCATCAATGAATGTGAGCACATACTTAGCCCCTTAAAAAGGATATGGAAATGACATGAGATCACTATGGACCAACTCAAGGGGTGTGGTTGCATGTGTAGCTTGACCATTAGGAAAAGGATTTTGATGTTGTTTTCCAAGAACACAACCTTGACAAACACCATTCATGCAAGAGATCATTGGAAGACCAACCACTAAGTTATGTGCTTGCATCTACTGAAGATACCTATAGTTCAAGTGCCCAAATCTTTCATGCCAAATATTTCTCATTGAATCAACATGAGCAAAAAAAGACTCAAAGCCATCAAATTGATACAAATGGTTTCATGATCAACTATCCCTGTAGCAACAACCTTCTCAGGATCTTGCAACTATCTGATAGTCACATTTTGTGGAGTAAACTCAACTGACTTCCCATCTCTAGAATGACAAATATAATCTATGGAAAGTAGATTTGTTGAAATATCAAGAACAAGAAGAACATCCTCAATGCACCCATCTAGCATCTGAATGGAGCCTGTGCCCAAAATTGGAATCTATGAAGAGTTCCCAACTACAATCTAGGAAGTAGAAGTATGAACAATGGAATCAAGAAGATCATGTGAATTGGTCATGTGATGTGATGCACCTGAATCAAGAATCCAACTATCTAAAGATAAATGAATGGCCCATGCTAAAAGAGCTTGCCCTTTGCCCATGGAAGAAGGCTTAGCCAATAAAATTTTGTGCTTCTCCATAGCTTCCTCCAAGGCTTCCAATCTCTCGAAACAATGAGCCACATCATGCTCTGTTTTTCCACAAAATGAACAGGGAACTCCTTTATTTTTCTTCAAATTGGAAGAAGAATCTCCAGAGGTAGAAGAAGAAGGAGATGGAATGGGCTTCTGATTGTTCTTCATCTTCGATTTGGAGGGAGTATCACCGCCTAAAGATCTTAATATGTTATACGTTTTGGTTCCCTTCATAAGGAATTTATGATTGAGTTTTGAGCCGACAGGATGATGTGTTGCATGGTACATGTTTTGGGCTAACCTAATTGATGTTTTGGTTGATTACAACATATACAAAAGGTTAATTCCTTGTGTGAAAATGTAGAAAGGTGGAGAACATAATGGAGCACATTTTGAACACATACATAACTCTGACTTCACTCTTTATTAATTTTCTCAAAAGCACTTTGTAACTCATCATTTCAGCACATTTGCACCATCATAAGGATAGTTCCATGTACTCACAACATCTCAACTATACATGCACAATCTGCAACATTCTAAACTGTGTTGACATCAATGACAACATTAATGAAAACACCACCAAATTTTCTCATACTTGCAACAATCTCCTACTTTTTCATTGATGGCAACACATTATGTGAAAAACCATCAAAGAAAACACTCTTAGACTAGACAACTTGTACAACATTCCTACATTCTCAACTTTTCAAAAAAAGACCTTAGATCTTCCTTTTCTACTATTTTTCACATGACTTTGTCTCCCCCTTTGACATCAATGGAAAAGATCAAAAGCTTTGATCACTCCCCCTTAGGAGTGCACCCATGCAACTCATACTACAATAATAAAAAATTTCTACTCCCCCTGTGGAGTAGACCCATTCATCAGTCCAGATAAATGATGAATCTGTGTATCCACTAGACTAATGCACCTTCATGTGCACCTAGTTCGGAGGGCCAATGACCCCCAACCTTTCCTTGAGATACTTAAAAGTATCCTTCAGAAGAGCCTTAGTAAATACATCTACAATTTGTTCCTTTGTAGACACATACTCCAGCCTAACTTTATTCTCCAATACCTTCTCTCTTAGAAAATGATATATGATAGATATATGTTTTGTTCTTGAATGAATTACTAGATTCTTTGAAATGTTTATAGCACTTATATTTTCACAAAAGATAGGAATAGGATCATCGCATATTGCTCCAATATCCTTTAGTGTTTACTTCATCCACAAAACATGTGTGCAACAAGATGTTGCAGTAATATACTCTTATTTTGTAGTGGATAAAGAAATTGAGTCATGTTTCTTACTTAACCATGAAACCAATATTCCACCATGAAAGAAAGCACCTCCACTGGTACTCTTCCGGTCATCCACACAACCAACCCAATCTGCATCGGTATAATCACTTAAAGTGAAATCAGTATCCTTAGGATACCATAAGCCATAATTCAGTGTGCCTTTAAGATTTATGAATATCCTCCTTATAGCTATAACATCTACTTCTTTAGGTTCTACTTGAAATATGGAAACTTAACATACTACATGCATGATATCCAGTCAGGTAGCAGTAAGATGCAACAGTCCAAAAATCATAGATCTGTATTTTCTCTGATCAGCTTTAGTAGATTCATCATCTTTACTCAGCTTACATTGGTCACCATAGGAGTACTAACTAGTTCAGAGTCATCCATTCCAAACTTCTTTAACAAATATTTCACATATTTTGATTATGAGATGAATATCCCCTTATTAGTTTGATTTACTTGAAGACCAAGAAAGAAATTAAACTCGCCAATCATGAACATTTCAAATTCTTTTTGCATTTCTTCTACAAATCTCTTACACATACTTTCATTTCCTCTAAAGATGATGTCATCAACATATACTACCACTATCAACATTTTGTTACCTGAAATAAAGATTGCTATTAGTAGAGCCTTTTTTGAATCCTTGTTGTGTCAGGTATCTATCCAATCTTGCATACCATGCTCTAGGAGCTTGTTTTAGTCCATACAATGCCTTCAATTTACAAACCATATCCAATTTGTTTGATAACCGAAATCCTTCAGGTTGTTCCATGTATACTTCTTCTTCTAGTTCACCATTCAAAAATGCAGACTTGACATCCATCTAATATACTTTGAAGTCCTTATGGGTAGAAAATTCCAAAAATATCCTAATAGCTTCTATTCTTTCTGTCGAGGAAAATGTATCTTCAAAATCTATGCCTTCAACTTGTGAGTATCCCTTTCATACAAGTCTTGCATGTTTCTTATAACTTCACCATTTTCATTCAACTTATTCCTAAACACCCACTTTGAACCAATTACATTCTTATTCACAGGTCTAGGAACTAGTTCCCATTTTTTATTCTTCTCTATTTGTTGTAACTCTTCTTTCATAACTCTAACCCAACTTTCATCTTCACATGGTTCACACATAGACTTAGGTTCTATTTTAGAAATTAAACATAGATTTATCTCAACTGCTACTTTACTTCTTGTCTTCACACCTTCACTCTTATCTCCAATTATCTATTCCTCCAGATGATTCTTCTGGACATACTTAGGAGTCTTAGGAACAAGTTTCAGCTCATTTTATTCTTCTTCTTCTTCTTCTTCTTCAGTCTTTTCTTCTTCTTCCTCTTCCTTATTCTCTTCAAGTACTGGTGCATAAATAGGATCATCAAGTTCAACTTCACTTATCTCAAGAGGTCTGTGTATATCCTCATCAACCTTCACATTATGACTCTTAACAGTCTTCCTCAATCTTTTATTAGAGCATCTATATGCTTTGTTGGTAGTTAAATATCCAATAAAAATTCCTTCATCACATCTAGCATCAAACTTCCCATGATTTTCATCATCTCTTTTAATGTAACATCTGCTTCCAAACACCTTAAAGTATTTCACAGTAGGATCCTTACTAGTCCATAACTCATACAGAGTCTTTGTGTTGTTGCCTCTAATATGAACTTTGTTAAGAACATAAACAGTAGTTTGCATTTCCTCTCTCTAGTATACATCAGGTATATTTGCTTCTTTCATCATGGTTCTTGTAGTTTCATGTACAGTCTGGTTCTTTCTCTCAACCAATCCATTTTGCTAAGGGGTTCTAGGAGCATAAAAGTGTCTCTTTATGTCATGCTATTGACAAAATGCATTAAACTTACTAGAATTTAATTCTCCACCTCTATCAGATCTCAAACATTTGATTCTTAGGTTCACTTCATTTTCTACTCTTGCTTTGAACACTTTAAACCTATCCAGAGCATGAGTCTTCTCTCTAATAAAAGAAACCCATGTCATTTGAGAATAATCCTCAATAAGGAGCACGAAATACCTGTCGCCATTTAGGCTTCATGTTCTTGTAGGACCACAGAGTTCTGTATGAATTAATTCCAACATTTCGGTAGTAGTTTGCTATTTTCCTTTGAAACTACATATTGTTTGTTTCCCTAACTGACAACTTTTGCAAATAGTATTAGAAGGCTTTATGATTTTAGGAAGACCTTGGATAACATCTCTTGAAATAATTTGGACTAGATTATCAAAGTTTACATATCCCATTCTTCGGTGCCATAACCAAATTTCATTAACTTGAGATACAAGGCACTGAACATCAACACCCTTAAGCTGATAGATGTTTCCATGATTCTCCTTCCTGCAGCAACCATAGTTCCAGATCTTTTTCTGATATCATAGGTATTATTCTAAAACACAAGTTTGAAACCTTTGCTACACATATTTCCAATACTCAAAAGGTTATGCCTTAGGCCCTTTACATAATATACATCATTTGTGTTGTGAATTCCATCAAAACTAATTGCAACTTTCCCAATAATCTTTGCTCCAGAATCATCACCAAACATGACCAAACCACCATCATACTTTTCAAGTTTAGTGAACTTACTTTTATCTCCAATCATGTGATTAGAACATCCACTATCAATCACCCAATAATCTTCATCCTGTCTAGCATGAAAGGTGGTGACCAAAGTACCTTCCATCTCATCATTCTTGTTCTTCAAAACAATTTTTCTTACACATTTTCTAGAGTTAGTAGACACAGATTTATTTTCTAGAGCTAAGAACAAGCATTCATTATCATCACCCTTATAATCAGATTCATCATCAGATATTCCAGCTTCTTCTCTAACATAGTACAATTTTTTGTATTTCTTATCCTTTCTATCTTTATGATCTCTATTCTTCTTATGTACAGCTCTATTCAGACATCTTGAAGTATAATGACCAATATTAGCACAACTAAAACATTTAAAGGGAAATATACCTTTATACTTACTAGTACCTTTCTTCAACTTCCTTGTAAAGTTCGTTTCCAACTCATCTAAACAATCACTATTCGGATCATCTTCAATCTTTGTTTCTTTAAATGTTGTTTCTGTCTTTTCCTCTTTCTTTCCAAACTTTCTTATCTCAAATGTAGTCAAGGTTCCAAATAGTTGTTCTTTAGTATATTTCTTAGGATCATACATTTCCTCAATAACTAAAGCCTTGTCACTATAACACACCAGTAGGGTCATTAGAATCTTCTCAATTATATCTTCATCGGTCAGAGTACCCCCCTTGATTTCTAACTTCATTTGCTGCTAGATCAGCCCTCTAGAAATAGCTTGCAATATCCTCTCCTTCTTCCATTTTCAAATTCTCATATCTACGCTTTGCCGTCAGCTTCTTTCTCAACTTTACTCTATCATTTCCTTCATAAATATCTTCCAACTTCTTCCAAACTTCATAAGTAGTGCCCAAAGAAATAACTTTTGTTTGCTCAGTCTTGGATAAAGCAATGTAAATAGCATACCTCACCTTTTCATTCTCCTCATAAGCAAAAACCTCATCTACAGTAGTAGGACCACTCATAGGTGCAATATACTTCATCTCAACAGCCTTCTAGATCTTGTAACCAAGAGAGATAATATATCCTCTCATCTACACACTATAATCAAATCCATCGAACATAGGGATCACCAACTTATGAGCCATTGGATCTTCCTTAAGCGGTTAAGCTCTACACCAAGGAACCAAAGCACTTGGAAAATTGTATTTTTCACTCAAATCTTACAATATTATCACCCTAGGACAAATATCGATACAAAGGAGATGATCTTAATAATTTGTGACAGATTCAGAGGGAGCTAAAGAAGGTCATTTACTTTTCACCTTGTTTTCAAAACTTTCCACAACTCTTATTGACAATGGGCATGAAACAAAAGTTTAGGACATAATCACCCAATCAATAGATCTGAAAATATCTAAACCATTTCTCTCCTAATGACCAAAGTATGCATCAGATAACAGCCACCACTTGAAGATGGAAAGGACAGATCAACCCCAAAGAACAAGTAAAATGGAAACAAAGAAAAAAGGAAACGAAAGGAAACGAAAGGAAGAACAAACAAAGATAAAATTATTTACAAACAGACATAATATTCACAAATAGCAAAAAAAAACTATCTACAAACAAAAACAAAAAGAACAGAAAAAGGAAAAAGACAAAACAAAGGAAAACCAACTAAACCAAAAACTAACACTAACCAATCCTAATCCTAAACTAACTCAAAATCTAAGCTTTACAAACACAAAACTGTAAAAATTTGTACATTGACTTGACTGATTTTTCATTATTTGCAACAATCTTAACTTACTAGGCACAATTCTAAACCTAGCAAATTTATCTTTATACTCAGAAATATGAAGTTTATAAGCAATAAGTTCATTCTGAGGGCATAAATCTTGAAATATTATCAATTGTGGGTTCTTGGTTTTGTCATGATTTACCCACAAACATGTTTTACTATCCCCAACGTCATAATCAAACTCAAAATTATTAAAACACAGAGGATAATGAAAGGACACCACCTGATTCTGAAGATTTCTAGTTGCTAATGTAGGCTTGTGTTGTATGATCTCCTCTTTACGAGGTCTCAGCTCATGGAACACCACTAAAACAAGGTCTGCCTTGTAGTTGGGATATTCACTCACTAGCATCTCTATATTCATCTCGAGCACAGAGTCAATTTTTTTTTGGATTTCTTGAGATGAATCCTCACTGTCAACATTCTCTTGAAACATGTCATCCCCCAGGGTTTGAGCATTTGTGTCTAGCTTATCACCATTAAAGTTAGGGATACTGTCACATGGTGAATAGGAATTTCCTTCAAACTCATTTGAACACACGGAGTCAAAGTCGGGAAAGCACTTTCTCAGTTCATATTCCTCTTGGTCCTTTTCTTGGCATTCCTCTGCTTCATCCAAATGTACTCTGTCATGAATTTCCTCAGGGAGCACTCGATTGATCTGCACATCAACCTGAAATCCTTCCCTTAAGATTTCATTTTTGCATTTAAGTTCTTGTCCTTGACCACAAGATTCATTGGCCATCTCATATTGAAGCATGTTATCTACTTCAATCTGCCCACTACTTAAATCAGGAGAGTCATCCTCTTGTTTTAACCCATCAAGGTATGCCTCTTCCTCATTCCCCATCATGAAAGAATCTATGAATGCATCGATGAATCTGTTCTCCACTTCTACCAAATGCTCACTAGGTAGAGGAGTTTCATCAGTTGTTGAATCCATCTTGATGCAAGGATCAAGGTCATCAAAAGATAGGGAAGAATTAAACCTTTCCACATAGTCACTCTCATCATTTTGGATGGACTGATTACCATTTTCATGCATGCTAGTTGTTTCATCCTCTTCATTGGGGAAATGCGTACTCCAAGGATCTTCCATTAGTATCCCTTCAATAGAGATCAGCTGCTTGAAATACAATTCCATCCTCCCCAAGAAGACATGGCAATCCATCTAAGAGTGTTGATTCATTCGATGTATCCTACATTCACTTGGCCCAACAAGTTCTGACAGTTTCAGACCTCCTAGCTCTTCTAATTTCCCCCTTATTCAATTTTGCATAAGAGGGATATCAATCCAACATGAGCCATGTTCCTTTTTCCATTCCTCATCACCCTGACTCTCATCTTGATCAAATGAGTTCTCCCAGTGGTCTTGTATGCAATTGAATTGATGTGGGGTGTTGGGGAATGGGGTGCTTCGAACCTTAGGAAGGTTGTAGCTGCTTGGTGAGAATGATTGCATCTAGGCAGGGATGGTGGGTGAAGTGGCATAAGGCTGCAGATGATGGCAATTTGTAAGCACAAGAGGATTATAACCCTGAGTTTGGTTATTTGAATTTCTAGTGTCGCCTCCAAATTGTTCCAATAAGAGAGCTTTTCTCAACGCATCATGCAAGGATGTAGCCTCACCACAATGTTTGAATTTGGTTGCAAATGAGGGGTTTAAACCCCACTAATAATGTTCTATCAATATATAATCATTCACAACCAAATCTAAAGATTGAACCCTTTGATACATGAACATAAATTTATGATTAAATTGATGAATTTTCTCTAATGGTATCCTTTTTGTGGTTGCAAATTCATGTAATGGGTGTAGAGCATGAGGATCAAACTGATCTAAGAATAATATTTCTAGTTCTATCCATGAATAAATAGATTCTAGTGACATTATCATACCATTGCCTTATTGTACCTTGAAGTGTTCTGACAAATAACTAGCAGATGATATCCTGATACTGAATTTGGAGAAAAATGAATATACGCCTGCAAGTTTTGACATGTTTAGAAGCATTTTGCCCAGTGTTAGGAAAAAATAAAGGGAGCCTATCACACAGATAACCAGGGATTTCATGGAAAAATCCTAGTGTATACAAAGGGCTACCCATTAAAGATGGGATTTCCAAGACCTGGCCCAATCCAACTCACAACGATCCAAAATTGCTCAAGTGGCCCTCCTTCTAGCGCCAGTCTCTGTTGACATCCCTTTTGGAACAACAACATGCAAAAAAAATATTACTAGTCTGTTTCTCCTGAAAGAGAAAGATGATCACATGGATATCTTAGCTCCCAAGGTCCTTGTAGTTGGTTCTGAACTGTGCTAATGTCCCTCAGTGGTCAATGTAATAGTAATGTTCAAGGGGCCTGCTGGTGTTGAGCTTTTGGACTATTCTGGGATCAAACATAAACTTAAATCTACTCTAACTAGGGTTCTTAAAGAAACAAAAAAAAGATAGACCAGGGCTTTGGAATAGAAAAGGATGATACTTCATCCAAATCAACCAGACTTGTCACCTCCCAAGGAATTCCTAACTAAAACTATAGAACAAACTTAACTTGTGACTAACACATAGTTTCATTTATTCACAGTGCTGATTTCAACAGCAGATTGCAAGTTACCATTCAAACAAAACATAAAATCAAACTTCATTCCTTGAAAGCTTCTCAAATCAAATGATTAATTCAAGACAAACACCAATCAGGAACACAACGTGAAGTAGATTTTAATCTGGTTGCTTCTACTGTTAGTGAAATAGATAAGAAACAATTACAAAGCTGGCGCAATAACTAGTGTACAAAAAATCTATGATTTCAAATTGTTTCCATTTACACTAAGAAAAACTAAAAAAAATACATTAGTCTTTTACTTAATATAACTCCTAACTACTAGTTCTCTAACCCTAACTGTCTCTTAAAATTTCTCTAAAAGTTCTCTCCTTTACAAAGAGGCCATAAGGCCATACATATAGAATGTACCGAAAGAATGTGTTGTCCCTATATTAGGGTTTTCAAAAATATCTCCTGACTGCAAGAGGGTCGGCTCTTGGATCTTTTCTGAGAAGGGTCAAAGTTGCATTCAATGTGAAGCCTCATTGTCCATGCTGATGAAGGATTTCTATCCCTAGGAGAAGCCCTTTTTAGATCTTTTTGGCAGCTACAGTATTAACTTCTTCTATCTTCGTGTCCACCTTCGAACTCTGTTAGGGTCACCTTGAATGCTCAGAATATCTCTATCAATACTGATCTACCTCCTTGCCAGTGGTCACTACAGCTGTCTTATGAGTCATAGTTTCTTCCTCCCTTCGGCTTCCTTTATGTTCTAGACTTCTTTGTTCTTTGACCGTCCTCCAGAAGCACCATCGGTCCCCCTTGTAGATCTGAACACCGTCGCTCGAGCCAATCCATCGTCATCTGTTCTCAAAATGAATCCATCTTGCTTGCATTATGTTAGTCTCTTCCACAGGGGTGGTCAATCGGTCAATAGCCTTTCTGATTGGACGATCACATGCCACGCCAGATTCCTGAGCAGTCAAGAGCGATCTACCTTAAATCACATGTCAGTGAGACACCATCGGTGTCTCCCTGATGTGATTTCATCTTATAACAGTTATCGGCATAGCACAGGTGAATTGGTGAGACATTTCGACGGGCTTCAGAAGTCACATCGAGCTCATTTTATGTCGGGAAGACAATCCTATTTCGGAGAGACCTTACCCCGAACTCCTCTTCTCTTACCGAGCACACTTTGCTGTCGGCAAGACTCCTTACTATCGGCCAGAGGCTACGCTGAGTTATCCTTGGTTATACCAATGCCTCCTTCACTGGGAAAATCCATCGCTATCGGTAAGACCTCCAGCGAACTCCATTTCATCCCTGCCGAGCCCACTTTGCATTGGGAAGACCCTATCAGGTCAGCAAGATTTCATAGCGAGCTCAAGATCTTTCATCGAGCTCATCCTGCATCATCAAGATTTCAACATATCGACAAGACCACATGGCGAAGTCCTCGTTTTGTTGGCAAGCCCATTTCTTTATGTCGGGGAGACATCATCAGGTTGGAAAGACATCTTACCGAACTCATTCCATTTGTTCAAGGTCTCCCCAAGTTTGACCTTTTCGGCATGACCTCCTCATGTCAGCAGGAATTCTCGCCGAGAGCGTTACCTTTTGGCGATCTCCTATCATTTTGGGAAGACATTGCTCGGTCACCGAGACCTCATAGCAATGCCAGATCACTACGTCGATGCCACTTTTATCGCTGTGACCTCATGGCGAAGCCCCCTTTCTCCCTGAGCTCATCTTCTTCGGTGGAAGTTCCCTTGGATTCAGCAAGAGTCATGGCTATACTTCTTTTGTGTCAGTGTGACTTTTGTTAATCGTCGAGACCTCCCAGAAAAAGTCTAAATCTTCCCCAAAAATCCCTGGGGAACCTTTTTCAGCAAGACCTATGGCGATATCCCTTTTGGTCATCAGGACATATTGATTCTCTCACCGAAGGAAAACCTATAGAATCCCCTTGCACTGTGTTGGCAAGACCTCAAGATTTCACCAAGACATCTCTCTACCGCAATATTTTCTCACTGAAAGGTATATCTTTATCGGTGGTCGGTGAGACATGAAGCCTTTGGAAAGATCATACACTGAAGATAAACTCTTGCTGAAGTGTCAACCTGGTCCTTGCTAATCGGTAAGACTTTATGAATTCGCTAAGACATCTTGGTGAAGAGAAAGCCTCCTATAGATATATGGATCCCTTTTGCTACCAGTTGGTGAAACATAAGGATCTCGCCAAGACCTTATGGGAGATCAAATCTTCATGTCGATATGTGTTCTCTCTGTCATCAGTCGGTGAGACATCTAGTTTTCGGCAAGATCACATGTCGAAGACAAAACTCTTGTCGATATGTGCCAGCCCGGTCCGCGGTAGTCGGTGAGACATAAGGAAGTCACCGAGACCTTTCTACGAAGGAAACCCTCTCATGCTGATGGGAAACTCCCAGTCGCCAAGACTCTAATTGTTGTCTTGCTGACTGATGCCTGCACATGAATTTCACTCACTGTGACACCTTTGGGGTCTTGCCGACCTTTGCCTTAGCTAATTTTTATGACCAATTAGATTGGGGAATGCATTCTAGCTGAGCTCCCTTGGAAAATATCATCAAGTGTAGGACTTAATCCTGTAAAAAAATGCTTCCATTAGTCCCCAAAGCATATGAAATATATTTAAAATAAACTATCCTGTTGCTTATGATTATTTCATTGAATTTTTAGCAAGAAGAAAACCAACTTAGGCTAAGATAGGACCAGAATCATATCAGAACAAAAGAAAAATGCAGGAAGAAAATAGAAGAAAGCCTGAAGGGAAAAGAAAACAACCAAAGGAAAAGAAAGCAAAAGAAAGGGGGACCCATTTTGTTCCAGAATAAAATGGGGTGGTTATGCAAGGCATAACAGTCAGAAACTCAACATTTTTGTGGTGGAAAGGAATGGCAGTGGACCAATTAATCACTTAACCAAGACTGAAAGCAATGTCTTGGATCAACCACATGCTTCCTTAATTAAATTTTCAATTCTTCATATGAAGTGTAAACACCAAGTTGACCAAACCTAATGAAAAAATAAATGAACATTGGAGTACACACTTCCCAGCAAGAAGATAACATGCAAAGGACATAACATGCTTTATTATGCATGAGAACACATCTCAGATACCATTAGATACATCCATAGCAAGTGCAACAACCTTCAAACATAGAACGCCTTTCATCAGTCCATCTTGATTGTGCAAACACATACAACACTCTAAAACTCAACTTCTAGAGCACCAAACCACAAACATCTCTTCTCAAACCCAGAGAACACCATCACAAGACATACTCCAAATCCACAAGACCTTAAGAAAATTAGTGGAGAACTATGGAGCAGAAACATTTATCCCAGTCCATAGACAAGCAACTCTGCCAAACTAGTTCACACATCAGTGAACACAACTTTCACAATCCATCAAACCAAAAGCTACAAATTAGGAGATGACACCAATAGATCCCCAACAACAACCCTTCATATCTGGACAATCATAGGATCAATATAGAAGAAATGTGGAGCACATACCGAAGCACATTTTGAACACGTATACATAACTTTGACTTCACTCTTTATTAATTTTCTCAAAAGCACTTGGTAACTCATCATTTCAGCACGTCTACACCATCATAAGGATAGCATCTCAACTATACATGCACAATCTGCAAAATTCTGAACTGTGTTGACATCAATGACAACATTAATGACAACACCACCAAACTTGCTCATACTTGCAACAAATCCTTCCCATATGATTGATTATATCAAAACATGTTTAAAAATTTCTTAATCAAGACTAATTTGTCTCTTGATAATTTAAAAATAAACAAAATATTTCATCAAACTCACTACCTTACAATTTTGAATTTGAACATTAAGACTCATTGTTATGTATGATATATATATAATTTATTAAGTACTCTTGAATTAATTTTTGAGAGATGAATTATAAAAATAAAGGGAACAAAAAAAAAGGAAAATCTTGTATCTAAACACTAATTAACTAAATAATTAATAAATAACTAAAAACTAATTCCAAACTAACTAATGATACCTTAAATATGAGTCTCCTCAACTATTTGCTTTTTTCTCTTTAAAAATTGTTTTTCACATGTGTAATGCTATTTCTTGATTTCCTCCATTTGATTGTTGTTTGAAAAAGAAAATATTTTGTAAAATTTTATGTTGTAGGTTAACACGAGGAAGAATATGGAAGAAACATATTTCAACTCTCTTGTCTTCATGAAACCCCACTTGGTTCCACTCAGTTTGGTTTTTTCAATTTGTTGTTTAATTTTAAAGTAGGGGGCAATAATGTTTTCAGCACAACTTTTATTTGGTGTACTATGTTTCTCTAATTTTTTGATATGTTTTACTCAACTTTTATTTTCATAAACCCTTTAAATTTTATGACCTAAAACTATTTATTCTATTCTATGTGATCAGATATGTAAGACTAGTTTTTGATTAATTTTTATTGTGAAAAAGGATGTCAATGTTTTCTTAATAAATCATAATTGGTGATCTGGGTTAATACAATTTTTTAATATGATTTTTTTATATTAATAATTGAAAAAACCATTAAATTTTATCTTTCAATATCATGTGTATCAATTCCTATGATCAAATTTTTGAAACTACTTTAAATCATTTTATTGTCTGGCATAGGGGCAACAATGTTGTAATCCTCAACAATTGATTAATCAAGTGAGTTAGGATGAGGATTTGATATTGTTTTTCATTTACCTTTCCATAAGAGGAATTTATTTAAAATTCCAATAAAAGTTTATTCTTTCATATACTTTCTTGACAAGTTAGAAAGTTTTCCATCCAAGACATAATCTTTTATATTTCCTTAAAGATTTACACCAACATTCATTAATTTATATCAAGGGATTGAAACAAACCTATTGTCTTCTTTGAATTTAAAAATCTAATTAAAAACGTAAACACAATTACAAATTGAACCAACCACCATACCCAACAATTACTTTTCCCAAAACTCTACTATTTGGAACTTGAAGCTTTTTCCCAACTCTCAAGACTCATGTCTATTTCTAGAATCCTAACTTTCATAGACCTCTAATTGATTCCAAATTTGGCATATATGCACCTGAAAATAAGAATTCAACAAAAATCAACCCTGAGCTCTAAGGGTCACATAGCTTTCCCTTACACACACCATCACTATTCACAAGGGTTCCTTAAACAAATTACACAACGTACTATGCACAATGAAAACACACATACTATAATTCATCACCCTATCCCTTAAATAGCTACTCACATAAAGAGATACTAAAACAAGATAGAACTCCACAAGACAATACCGAATACACAATTTCCAAAAATACCACAAAATGATCTAGCATTGAATTGCACATAAAATTCAAAGCATAAACAATATTCCTTAACATCTAAACAAATATCCATAAAATGGTAGACTTTACCAAACAAGAGAAAATCCAAAAGTGGTAACCTCTTCTTCTCCAAGCCTTACTCTTCCATTCTTCCTCTCCCATCCTTTGCTTTTCTCCATCAAGAGAGCTCCTCCCCAAATGATTAAAAAACAAGAGTAACCTAAAAGAAAAAAGAGAGGAACCAAGGCAAAGAAAGAAGCCCCTTCTCCTTTCAAAGAGAAGAAATATATAGAAGTAAAAAGGAAACCAAATCCCCTTAAGTGAACCCAATCACCCAACTAACTCCAATTTTTGACACTTTTCATAAGTGAGAAATTAGAGTGGGTTTGAAACTTTATTTAAGGGGTTTTATGGAATAAAAAGACCTCTAACCCATAGACCTACCATCTAGGAAACATTTTATACACTTAATACCACATAAAGACTTCTCAAAATATACAATAAGTAATCATAATAAAAAAGGTGACTCAAAGGTCTAATAAAACAAACTTTTACACATGCACAATCCTTACAAAACAAGATTAAAACACATATCTTTGACAATATTAGAAATTCACAAGAATAACATAAGGGAAATAGCTATGTGACCCCTTCACCATTATTGGCCAATTTTAACCTGTTTACTCAACCAAAAAAAGGTGTCAGTATTTATCATAACCAATAGCAATTGAAATAATTAGTATATGAAAAAATAGCCTTATAATAATAATCGACTAAGGAATTAAATCTACCTACTTGCATTAAACCTTTTAGAGTCAAGCAATAATTGATTATGTTATTTAATATCAAAATATTACCACTTATCAGTAATCTATTTTACCTATAACAAACACTACTACAACCAAATATTGAATATCAATCATTACCTTTATATTCACTTACTCACATTCATAATATAAATCACTTAACATGATGAAATCCATTAATATACATAATGATATTACCAATTAAAAAACCTCTAAATCATTACATACTTACCTAGATAGGGAATAGACCTCATCTGGCTATCACACAAAATCACAACAACCACCAATTAGTTAGTTAACAATAAAAAAAATATAAACAACTTGATGTATAGGAACAATAATCAATAGTGTATATTTCCCAACACAAAAGAACATAAAATATAGGACATAAACTATTGATGAATAATAAGATCAACAAGGCCACAAGGGGTGGGGTCTTACACTCTCCCCCTAGGATTGGGATTCCTCCTAGAAGTCCCTAGAAGTGAAGGTAAATACAAGCACTTAACAATAACATTTTATACAAAAATTCCCAAGTATGACAATAGCAAATTTTATCTTCCAAAGCATTCTAAAATATTATGCAACTTTACAATTTAACTATCTACTCAAAATATGATCCATCCATGTTACACAATAATATTGTAGATGTTAATTTCTCTTTAATTCATCTATCAATTATATGGTTATTAAGCACTACACTGTACATATATATGTTCACTTCAATCATCATTTCTTTGAAAAATAGGTCAATCATTTCACAATAGTATAATGAATTTATATTTTAAGCAATCATTCATTTCCTTTTATTTTGATAATTTCTTCACTTAATCCATAAGCATCACAAAAAATTGGTTTACCACACTCGCACCATCAACACAACATAGACATACCACACAGTTTAGGGAATGGAATTTAAGAGGAGGAATGGTTCCAAATGCCATATCACTTATCTGAAGCAATTTCAACATGACAATATTAGTAAAGATGGTATTGATGCCCTCTCTAGGACCCCTCCATACATTTCCTTGTACCTTCCCCTTGTTTGTGTAAGGGGGTTAGCCTCCAAGAAGGAAGGTACAAAAAGAATCACACACTGGGGGAGAATGGATTATGACCATCCCATACCAATCCCATTTACATCCCCATCCTCACAAGAAAAATTCCCTAACATATCTACACCCCCATATGACTTTCCAGGGACCCCTCCTAGATATAGAAATTTATAGAGTTCACATCACGACACATATGCTACTAGTTCAAAGAAGCCTTAAACTTAAGAAGATAAAATAATATTTTTAAAGTTTCAAATAAAATCTTAAAAAATTGAAGTAAAAGAGTAAATCAAATACAAAGGAAACATTTCAATCCAAAATAAAAAGTTTTTAAATTGAATTAAGTCCTTGAGGAAAAGAGAACTACACAAATCAAATATCCAAAAATACAATACGACTGGCGAAATCACAAAAGAAACTTTAAAATAATACACAATTCACAAAGATTGGCACATTACATGCACTATGTGACTTCTTCAAGCCACTCGAGGGGTGGAGGGGAATGGTGGTTCTCAAACCACATATTCAGAAAAATATCGTGGTCTCAAAACACTTATAATATGGTGGTCTCAAAACACAAAATAATAATATGGTGATCTCAAACTACAAAATAATAATATGGTGATCTCAAACCACAAAATATCAATATAATAACCAAGCACAGTCCCACACAACCCAGGACATGCCATCCAATTAGCCATAAATAATGTATCTAAAATAGCCTATAAAATAAGTTATCTATACATTGAATATTACCCAAGGAAACATCATTCACTAACACATATCTCTATCCCCATCCCTGTATTTTTATCATATTCATTGTAAAGTATGCATCTCAAGAAATTTGTAATATTTAACTATCATAAGCCTTGCATTTTTTCATTTTATATTCTTTCTATAAATACTTGATAATAAGAATTAAACAATTGTATTCTTCTCCCTCCATTTCCAACATTGCTCACATACCATGACTAGTTAAAGCATTACATGTATGTGAATAGACCGATAATGATACCACAAGAATACTGTATCTAATAGCCATACCACTAAATAACCAGTATTTGTAACACATGTATCCCAAGTGGAAGCTCATCCAAAGTTTGACACACTAGATCCATCCTCAACCCATGGGATACAACTCAAGGAAAAAGGTTTTGCACTATGGACCAACAAATATGGTCCTCAAAGGGGGAGAAAATCCAGCTCAACATTCCAAGGGGTAACATGATTCATACATCTATACACTAGCTAGCATAGGGACACATCACAAAATTATCATAATGTTCCAAGGAACGGGGGACTCCCTCAACCCCTAATATACTAGCAAAGCCTTCTTCGGATGGAGTGGTCATTACTAGGGGAATTCCAACACAAGAAAACATGCAGTCTTATCATCACACATTAATTAACACAAGGGTATACACAAGTAGATCATATCAGATTTCTACCACACCCTTATCCCAAGTTGGATACCCAATGTCCCAAACTTGAGTCACAAACATAATATTCACTGGTTTCTCACAACACATAATAATGCACTTTTAAAGCTTTTGACACACTCATTTAAACAGACAAACACTTAGCCACCTTGAACCACATAAAGACCACTTAGCACTATCAATGCATGAACTATTTTACACTTGAAATAGTTACCAACACCCAAGCACATCACTATCACCTTGGATTTCCAAGAAGGAATTCCATATAGGGGAAGTAGGGGCTCTACCAGATATGGGGAAAACATATGAAAAAATATTATAATCAAATCTCCACCAAAACCTCCACATAATTCCACACCAAAATGACAACTCCACATCAGTGCCACATCATAACCACAACTAGATCAACACCCTTATTCCTCCCAACAACAAATCTGTTGAAAGTAGGATGGGATACTCATATCCCCAAATGTTGAAATTCCCCAATGTGTAGGAGCCATGCCCACTCAAACCCCTTCCACTTGAAGGACCCATAATCTCCTCTTCACAAGAGGGGGGTCAACTCCCCTAGAAGGCACATAAGAATTGGCACATAACACAAGTGGCCACATAATTCCCAATCCCCAACATGACACTCAGAACAAACATTACTTTCATAAAATAGTAAATAATTTCACCACAGATTAAAACATAATATACCATTAAAGATAAATTCCTTTTTTACAAGCTAGAATACATGATTCAACTTATAGTTCCATTGCACCAACCTTAAACATTAGTAAACAAAGATAAAAGGAAATTACTAATAATTGAGTCTAAATTTCTTCATGCATAACTATTGCATTTTAATTTTCTACTTGAATAATTATGGTAATATTTTGTATTTTATTTAGCAATACTAAAACATCAAACCCTTTGAACTAGACACTTTTAAAACTTTAAGTTACTATCATCAAGAAAAGAAAGCAATAGTTTTATTCATGGTTTAAATTTTCATTTTCAAACAACGAATGCTAATATCTCCAATCTTCAAGCATGCCATCAACATGTAAATAATGTAGCATTTAATTCATAACAAAATATTACACTAACTCAACTAGATAAATTTCACAATCAATTTGTGACATTAATCAAGTACTACCAAATATCTAGATCATGCAGTAACCTCAATAACATCATGGTGAATTTACTAAATTGTATTAAAATTGTAATACCCAACCAATAAAGCATCCAATTATGATGACCCTCTTTACTGCAAAAATTGTTAAATAATATACTAATAATAGTACCATCCAATTGTAGGAGATATCGCTCTACAATGACTTCGACAGACTCCAGTATTGCACTACGGAAAACCTCAGCTCACTCTTTCGCCACTACACCGAATCAAGAAAAATATTGGAAGCATGGAGGAATCAAGGAAGGGATATCACATGGGAGAGAAGTGAAGACTTTTTTGTTGACTAGTGAATCTAGGGCATCCTTTCATGCTTTTGTAGAAGCATTCCCTTGCCCAAACAATGGGCAATGACAAAATGCTCAATCACCGAGTGTAGTTATCTACTATCGCTCATATTCAATGGTGATGGGAGGATGTGAAAGGATGAAGCATCAACAGGATAAGGAGTAGAACCAACCGGCCTTGGACCCTAATGGTTAGCCTGCATCTTCACCAAGGTTTTGGAGACAGGATGATGATAGAACTACTCAACCTCATTCTCCATAGAAGAAATGGGGGATGAGAAATGGTTAGGAGGGGAGATCAGGGCCAGAGGTGACTGATCGTGGTGAGCAGAAGGGTCCTAGGGCTCTTTATTGCACAAAAACCACCCCAACAGTTTCTTTCCTAGGGGATATTGTTGATGAAGTGGTTGAAAATATATCTTATTTTGCAGGACAAGGGTTGGTTGGTATATTTCAAGGGTTTTGGAAAAGCCTTGCGGAGTTGCATGATTGGATTGCAAAATTCTGGAAACCTATATTGGAGGGGGATGTAGAGATCTACCCCAATGCAAGGGGGTTCTTTGTGGTGGTTTTCAATAATGTGAAGGATCGTAATACAGTTCTATATGAATACTAATGGAGCTAGAAGGAGCAAAATTTATTAATATTGAAACCCTGGCACCCTTCCTTCAACCCTCTCACAAAATCCTTCGACTTGGTTCTAGTCTGGGTAAGGTTTCGAAATATGCCTCTATAGTTTTGGTGTGATTCATGCTTTGAATCCATTAGTAGTTCGTTGGGGAAGTTTTTGGTGGTGGATGATGGCTCCTTAAATTTTATGCACACTACCTATGCTTGCATAGTAGTGGAGATAAACATAACCAAAGATCTCCCTACAAATATCCTTCTAAAAGTTGTGAGGATGGAATGGAATCAATTGCTCGATTATGAAGGACCACCTTTTCATTGTTATTGTTGTTTCAACACTGGTCATATGGATGCACATTGCTCAAAATATTAGTATGGAAACCAAGCTACTAGGTGGAAAGATGCCACCCCCAACATTACTCAGTGGAAAAGGATGGTTCAGATGGTGAGGTTGATGAGCCACCAGAAGTTGTTGACACTGCCTCAGGAATGGCTCCACCAGGTGATTCCCAAGCCACTCTAATGGCAGCAGTTACATCCTCTGCAATAGTGATTTTTTTTGGTGATGCTCCTTCACTTGGAAAAACCCCCACCACTACCTCAAAGAAAAGAAACTGGGACCAAAAATAGAAACATGTTGATTCAGAGGCCTCGGCAGTTTCTCCTCATGAAATTTTTCATAGTGTCAAGGACGGAAACTTAGAAATAATGTCTCCAAAGGGAATCCAAATAATCAAAGGTAAAGTAGAGGATGTGGGTGGTGGTTTGTCAAAGGAAAATTGGATGAAGGTGCAAAGGAAAAGAAAGAAGAATGAGGTGAATATGCACCTCTGATCCCACTCCAAAGAAAAGGAGGGTAGCTAATAAGTTTGTAGGCAAGGGTAAATTTGGTTAGGTGTTTTCTTTTTGTGCTCTCCATTTGTGGGTCTGAAATAGGCTTTCTATGCTCCCCAACATTGGGTTTGAAGCAGTCCATATTTTTATTTTGTTCATTTTATGGGTGTTGCCCCACAAGTAGTGATTTATCGATAAAAAAAAAAAATCTTTAAATAATTTCTCATATGAAGCAAGTTAAAGTGACAAACATAATCAACTTTATTTACTATCTCAATAATGAAATTTCCCATAGACAAGACTATTTATTCTTTTAAAGCCAAAATTAATTTCATATAAATCATTTCTTTCTTATAATCTTATCCCTTTCTAATTAGTATTACATGAATTCAGGCATAACTATGTTCAACCAAGAATCCAAATAAAGAGAACATTAGAAATGAAAAATTAGAATTAACATCAAAGATACTTCAAATAAACTTTTCATAAGATTAAATGATTCAAAGAACTTTCCTTCCTAATAAAAACAACTTACTCCTAACATGGACAATGATACAATGTTCACAACAATATTTTTCAGAACCTAAGACATTTGAATTCAAAGGATGAAAGAATATAACTTTAGGTGTTTTTGAACAAGTTATAATTAACACTCTACTTTTAACCTTTAATTGCAAGACTAACCTGACAAGGTCACTTAATTACTTCCCCCTACAATATTAACAAAAAAAATTACTCAATAATAGGACATTACACACAATTAGGACCCTAAGAAAAAACAAGTAACCCAAAAGTTCCTAGTGTTAGAACCCCGCTCTGATACCAAATGTCATGCCCAAATTGTTCTCACCTAAACAATACACAACTAATATTTTTTTTGAATAACCACGTGTAAACATTGATAGATGTCAAACATACAAGATACCTAGCCACATACCAATGAGAAGATGAATATTGAATACCTCCTAATCACAACAATTGATAACACTTAATCAATATCATATCTACCTTTAGTCTTATCACCCCCTTCTCATATCTATATCTAGTAACATTACTAACATCGAAACTACTAATTTCTTGATAAGTAATAAGCATAATAATCATACCTTTAACACTCAATACTAATATTTATTCATCATTACCATCCTCATAAGTGCCAAGTTAAATATTAATGGCATCCACCTATCTATATTCAATAGTTCCCTTCATATATAACTCTAAACTTACTTAACATCATGTTTCATAGCAACATATAAATCTACTATTATTACTACTTAGCCAACTATAGATTTCACCACTAACTAAAAATATAATATTAATGTTACCTGTTGATGTGTTTTTTATGCACTTCTCAACACAGGGAATGTGTAGGTGCACTACCTATCTTGAAAGGCAATCTTCCACAGTCACATTGCAGAATACTATCCCAAGGTCTCTAATGCCAGGTCTTGACAGTGCTTGGAATACCTTAGTTGATTCATGTGATTTGTTGGAATCACAAGGTAGACTTACAGATGAGTTACAAAGCGTGGGAAGTTGGATCTCGAAATGGAGTTCCTAAGATGAGGAAGTTAGTGTGCAATTGTTGTAAGTTCAAACAATAGTCTTGAACCCCTATTTCAACTTTAGATTTGGCTTTACAATGTGAAATGAACCTTAACATAGGTTACTTATTAAAAAAAGGAAAAAGGGCAGGGAAGATAAAAGGTTCTTGGATCTAAAACTATGAATGAACAATGATAATGGAGGTTGCTACAATAGACAAACTCCCTAAACTGGGTTTTTCTTGACCAAGAGAACCTACAACTACACAAAACTAGTGCAATCTCCTAAGGTCTGCAGATTTTCAGATTGCACATGCACATCATGAACATGCAATTGAACTAGGTTGCAACAATAACAAAAAGAAGCCCAGGCTAACTTTGCATAGCAGCTTGTCATCAACAAGTGCTAAAAGTATGGCTGAAAGCTCATCAAATACCATAACAACAATTTCCATTATCACTTCCATTCAAGAATCTACAACTAAAACTAATATAGAAGGTAGAACCATGCATGCAAGATGAGAAAACTCAAAGAGAACATCCATAAAATCATGCAATGCTATCTTTTATTGCTGCAAATTCCTTTTACACCAACTCTCCAACCATTTACAAATGAGTAGGAGACCCCTATTTATAGTTTTCCAAAGCCTAAATGAATGGCTAGGATTGATTTGCATTGTGTGGCTTAGATTTGATTACATTAGGGTTTCACCTACCCCTCATTATATAGAAATTTAAAATACATCTTTTTTCTTTTCCCTATTTTGTCCTCATGTGGCAGCACTGTAGCAATTTTGTCATGTAGCTGATTGCTCTTTTACTGTAGATGAAACTATTTAAAGGTTTCCCTCAGTTGATGTGCTCACAACATTTCTTCAGTTAATGAAATGAGCCCTGTTTGCAGATTTACATCACAGTGGAGTAGATTGATTGCCCTTAATTTGGGTGGACATCTCCTTAAAGATCATCATCATCTAGTGAAAATTAGGACAACTCCCACCTGCTTTCTTCAAGCCCACCCCCTGTAGTTTTGTCACTAACTTCCTTGACATAGGCCTACTTCTAATGTTAGCTCTGTTGATGGGTGCTAGGGGGAGAGGTGAGCATAAAATGAATTGTGACAGGAGCTATGTGCTTTTCCTTGTTCAGTTTTCTCAATGGGCCCCCAACAAACCCACGGTAGGTTTCTTGAATCCTACATACATGAAGTGTCGTAAGTGCTTTCATACACAAATCAAGGAAAATGTTAGTCAAATCATGCAAAATCCTTGTTAGATCCACCCATGCATCATTAAAATATCATAATATTCATATTTGGAGCTCACTTGGACCATAAACATTAATGTAGTCTCAGGGTTGCGGGTGCCACAAGGTGGAGGAATGATGGAAAATGGTTGACTAGTGGACAGCGGATAGCCGATGGAAGGAAAATGGCAGACAGAAGGAGGATGGCAGATGGTGAACGGAAGGTGAATAGCGGAAAGAAGGTGGACAAGAGGTGGACAGGGGATGGAAGGTGGATGGAAGGCGGATGTCAGCCCGACAAGGAAGTTCCCAAATGGCCACGGAGGGATGGTAGATGGAAGGAAAACAAAATGTGGATGACAAACAAAAGGTGAACGAAAGGTAAATGGTGGACGACCACAGAGGGATGGGGACCTAACAAGGAAGTTTCCAAACAACCACGAAGGGATGGATCCCCAAAAGGAAGTTCCCAAATGGCCACGGAGGGATGACGGCCCAACAAGGAAGTTCCCAAAAAGCCACGAAGGGATGGCAACCCAACAGGGAAGTTCTCAGATGGCCACAGAGGGACGACAACCTGACAAGGAAGTTCCCAAATGGCCACGGAGGGACAGCGGCCTGAAAAGGAAGTTCCCAGATGGCCACGAGGGGATGACAACCCATTAAGGAAGTTCCCAGATGACCATGGACGAGCGATGGATGGAAGGTAGATGGAAGGCAGATGGGGGATAGAAGGTGGATGGTGGATGGAAGGCAGATGGCTGACAGAAGGTAGACGACAGACATAAGGTAGATAGCAGACGGCCACGAAGGGACAATGTCCTGACAAGGAAGTTTTGAAACTTCAAAAATCTTATTAAATTTGATATTTTTCAATTTTAGTGCATGGGAAAAGGGGTAGAAAGAGTGCCAATACATACTTAAGATTTGACTAATTTTGAACAATGCAGAAATTTGGAAGGGGGAAGCTAGAGGGTCGTTGCCCTTTTGAAATGAAAATGAGCACACAGTGGCTTGACAAGGAAGTTCTGACGGCGATGGAGGGATAGCGAACCGACATGGAAGTCCCAATGATGACTAAGGGATGATGGCCTGACAAGGAAGTTCTCAAACGGCCATGGAGGGACGACAACCTTAAAGGGAGTTTATGTGATGTCTAAACACATGGAAAGTTTGATCCAAACCCCTTAGGCATGTGAAGTCACTCACTTGATGGTCCCTAGATGATGAAAAATTGGAGTTCGTACCCATTCTGGAAATGAAAAGATTTGTAACGAGGAAGTCAGAGGGTCATCGCCCTTTTCAAATGACAATGAGCACACAGCGGCTCGACAAGGAAGTACCAATGGTGATGGAGGGACGACAACCCAACATGGAAGTCCCGATGGAAATGGAGGGACAACAGCCTAACAAGGAAGTCCCGATGACAACGGAGGGATGGCGGCCCAACATGGAAGTCCTGACAGCGATAGAGGGATGATGACCCGACATGAAATTTTTGCAACTTCTCAAAACTTAACGAAACCTTGGAATTTCACTTAGGCATCACAAAAATATCCCAAATCCATAGGAAACTTGTTCCCAAAGTCAAAAAATGATGGAAAACTCGAAGCATGCATGAGAAGGCGCCAAGTTAGCAGGAGCAAGGAAAAAAGAAAAAAAAGGAAGGGGGAACATTGTTTCTCCCTTAGATTTGAACACCCTAGGTAAATAAAGGGCATGGAGTAGCATTTATAGGCCAATTTCCATTAATGGTATGCATTGATTTCTTTGTATGGTAGACCTAGGTTAGGTGAGATGTGGAATCTCTCACTCGTTTGGATGCTTGGTCAAGGCTTGGATGGAGAAAGTAAGTGTGGATCCCACCATGCGAGTAGAAGTTGGGCGTCAGTCGCTACTCAATGGTGAAACATGAGCGGCAACCCACATGAGGTGACCCATAGTTGTGGGTCTGCAAGGCCTAGAGGATGTAGGGGTAATGGGGGAAGGGAAACCCATAGGGGTACTTCCATGAAGGAAAAATACTTGACAAAATCAAGTAGGTGAATCTGGTCAAGGGTAATTTCATCGTTTAAAGGCACATGACCAATTTGGGCTTGAAAAAAGGGGCACACAAAATGGGAAACAAACAAAGTAGCCCATCGAGAGCAAAAAGAGGGGTCCTTGCTTACAATGGGGCGTGTGTGCAAAAGATGCACAACAAATGGCGACTCCATTAGTGAAATTCTCTAGAGAATTTTGATAACAAATTGGAAATCATGAACCCAAAATCTTTGGTTTTGATCTTTAGGCTAGGGCAAACAAACTAGATGCTTGAACAAAGGATCAAAACCACTGGTCAACCCAACCTTCAGTATGCTGAAAATCCAAGTGTGTGCAACTACGTTAATTTCCATCCTTAAGTTGCTATGGGAACCCATGCTCCATCAATTTAAGCTACGTAGTTTATTCTAACTCCAAAAGTATCTTGGACATTGCCTCGATGCCAGTCAGGCGTACATAATTCTGACAAGGTTATCGTTGTGATTCTCCTAAACATTGCTCTACTGCCATCCATAAATCCATAGCCCTGGTAAAGTTGCTCAGATTCTCCTGAAAGGTTGAATTTCTTCTTTCTTTTGATTTTCAATTTTTTTTCTTTTCTTTCTTTTCTTTCTTTTCTTTTGATTTTTCTATTTTTAATTCCTTTCTTCAACCTGCAAGCAATGAAGCTCACATTCAAGGTTGAGAATCATAGTGGTGTTGAAGCATAATTTTAAATTTTTCACTTAACTAGACTTTGCAACAGGACCCACAGTGACCTTCAGATTCTTAAAATATGTGAGAGATATAAAATTCTAGAATACATCATAAGTGTACCAACCAACAGCTTATCCTGTTTGAATCAAATGTCCAAATCACTTGACATTGATAGAATACCTTCACCATCCACTCTCAAAACTTGATTAGATTTTAACAAAGAAATACGTAGAACAACCCCAGGTGATAAGTATGGTTTTTGTGCACATAGATGTGCCCAGCTAAAAGCAGAGGGACCCTGAGCAAAGCAGTAACAAAGTGGAAGCAAACAAAAAGCAAATAGAAGTAAACAAAAAACAAACACCTAAACTAACCAAAGCGGGATAGCGAAAGAAAACAACAAAGAAACTACTCTAAAGAAAACAACCTACAACAAACCAACTAACCGAACAAAAGCAAGAAAGTGAGGTATATACACAAAACCTACACTACTCAAAATGAACTTCATACAAAGATTTTACAAAGCAGTATGTTTAGGCAGGGCGAGCTGACATTAATGTTCATTAGATTTCCCAGTGCATGCACAAGAAAACGGGTGATCATTGCAGTTCTTAACCATGCAGATTTATCCTTATACTCATAAAAAGGAAGTTTATTATCGTAGCATTCAAATTTAATTGTATGTTCATGAAAAATCAGCAATTGAGCAAGCTCGTTAAAACCATGGTTAATCCATAAACATGTTCATTTTCCCTCATTCCCATAATTAAAATAATAAGTGAAATTATAAATATTCATAGGAGAAAGAAACAATAGAACCTAGATGTCGTCATGTGATGGCGGCAGCATTTGACAGTCAAGAGCAAGCACTACATCATCATTCTTTGCATTAGCAGCCTCGGGTGGGCATGGTGGAGGGTGCAACATTTCTAATCTTGGGCATGGGTAGGGATGGGGGGATAGGGCATCGAACACCCCTTCCACGTCTTGTGTGGGATCCACAACCTCACTGGTTGTTCTTTGAGGAAGTACACCTCATCTTGAGTTTCCATTGCCTAAACCTCTTCTTGATTGTTGTCTTTAAGGGGCAGCATGATGTCCCACCTCCTTCCTTGGGTATTGACCTTAATCTTATAATGTCCAAATTCATAGGATGATGACATGGATAAATATGTCCTAATGCATCCCTCTAAATGTGAAGGAGCATCAACAATGATCATGGTGGAAGGACTCCAAGTTGCATCTTGTAGTCAGTCGGGTGTGTCATACTTGTTGGCAACCATCAAAAAACCCCCACCTTTTTCTTCTTCCCTTTTTTGTTCATGCGCTTCACACTGAATTTCATCCATTTCCTCTTGTTCACTATCACTGTAGATGGAGAAGGAATTCCTCTCCCAATCTGGAAGTTCCAACGTTTCACCAACGAGTTGTTCAGGTGGTATGTCTTCATCGTTACTAGCCTCTGGGATGTACACTTCCTCTATGTAGGTATACCTCTAAATACAGATCCTAATGGAAAGAAGGCATCAATTGATGGAACCTCATCAAGGGGACCAAAATCTACTACACAATTTCCCTCCAAAGACTCACCATAAAGCCTATCGTCCATGGTGCTCAAATGCTCTTCAAGAGGAAGAAATTCTTGATGATTGGTGGACAACATTCCTGTTTGATCTACTTCATCGCTCAGAAGCTCAAGACTGTATTGTTTTCTTTATTCTATTGTTGTCCTAACATCCTCTTGAGGCCTGCCTTCAGCGAAGTCATCACTTGATTTCGGATTTTGGTCTTCTTCTTCGATTTGGGCAGCAAGTAGAGGTCAGGCACTTGGCTGCTCTGCTTGTCCTCTAACTTGTTTGACAACTTCTTGGCATAGCTCACATGCAAACTCAGAGTGTGATGAATCATGGAGTCTACATTCAATTCGATAGCAGTAGCACCTCTAAATCCACTTGGTGTCTGAGTTATGACTAGTCCTTTACTAATCTGGAGACGAGTTGGTTGTATCTTTCCATTATTGGGCCCTCATCATCACTCGAAAAGGAAGTCTGATGGTAGAAATTCACAGCTTGTGGTTGTTCCCATTCCTCTAAATCTTCATTTTCAAATTCTTGGTCACTATCATTGTAGATAGATAGGTCCTCTAATCTAATTTCACTTATGCCTTCATCATCATTTTATGTTGCCCCAAGGCTTTCAGCCTCTTCTTCTTCTTGTTCTTTAACATCTTCGTTGGTTGTCCTAGCATGTGATGCTACAAACTTTGTTGATCCATCCTCAACTACCAACATTTCTTTTTCTTGAGTGGAGGACCACCCTTTTCTAATGGAGAAAGGGCCTTCTAATTCCTTTCTAGCTGAGTTTTCATCAAGACTGTTTGTCGTCTCGAGGGAATCAACTTCTTCTCTCTGACTTTCAGCTTCTATGTTTGTTTTCCTAGCACTAGTTGGTGTCCAATTTATCAGTTCATCTTTAATTTGTTGTCCTCCAAATGTTGAAAGCTCTTTTTCCTCATGGAATGACTCATCCTCATTGAAAGTTAGTTTCTCCAACTTGTGCAAACTATCTTTGACCTGAGTGATAATGTTTGTGCATGATGAACAAGTAACTTTCGAATGAGGTGCATTGTGAAATATACACCAACTTGCCATCAGTACCTCCTCCAATCTTGGTCCATCTTCACTGCCCAAACATTCTTGGATCATCCCCTTTGAATACCTTAACTGTCATGGTTTTCAACTATTCCTCTGGGTTTGCAAAAGCTAAAGGTTGATATATTTCCCAAAAGGGAATTTCTCCTTGCAAGACTCTGTCAATTCTACTCAAGAAAGTTAGACACCCCAATTCATTGTGCCTGTGAGTGCAATGAATCCTACACTTATCTGCCAATGAGAATTGTTGTGGTTCCATCAATCTTCTATTCAAACATGCATGTAATTAAGTGATGTTGATTTGTAAATGATGTTCCATCTCAACTCAACTCTTGTTTTCCTTCAAAATTTTCTGATTTTAAGTTTCAGCATTAAAAGATATCTCCTTATCTCGTATTTCTTCTTGAAAGTGCTCTTTTTAACTTCCAACTTTCAGATTTGTAGCCTCAACATGCCTGCTCTCCTTCTAGTGCTAGTTTTGTTGATTCTTTTTTATGCACTTCTCAACACAGGTAGTGCATAGGTGGACTACCTCTCTTGAAAGACAATCTTCCACAATCAAATTGTAGAACACTATCCCAAGGTCTCTAATGTCAGGTCTTGATAGTGCTTGGAATACCTTAGTTGATTCATGTGATTTTTTGGAATCACAAGGTGGACTTACAGATGAGTTACAAAGTGTGGGAAGTTGGATCTTGAAGTGGAGTTCCTAAGATGGGGAAGTTAGTGTACAATTGTTGTAAGTTCAAACAACAGTCTTGAACTCCTAATTCAACTTTAGATTTGGCTTTACAATGTGCAATGAATCTTAGCATAGGTTACTTATTAAAAAAAGGAAAAAGGGAAAGGAAGAGAGAAGGTTCATGGATCTAAAATTATGAATGAACAGTGATCATGGAGGTTGCTACAACAGAAAAACTCCCTAAACTAGCTTTTGTTTGAACAAGAGAACCTATAGCTACACAAAACCAATGCAATCTCCCAAGGTCTGCAGATTTTCAGATTGCACATGCACATCATGAACATGCAATTAAACTAGGTTGCAGTAATGACAAAAAGAAGCCTAGGCTAACTTTGCACAGGAGCTTGTCATCAACAAGTGCTAAAAGTATGGGTCGAAAGCTCATCAAATACCATAACAACAATTTCCATTATCACTTCCATTCAAGAATCTACAACTAAAACTAATATAGAAGGTAGAACCATGCATGCAAGATGAGCAAACTCAAAGAGAACATCCATAAAATCATGCAATGTTGTCTTTTATTGCTGTAAATTCCTTTTACACCAGCTCCCAACCATTTAAAAATGATGGGAAGACACATATTTATAGTTTTCCAAAACCTAAATGAATGGCTAGGATTCATTTGCATTGTGTGGCTCAGATTTGATTACATGAGGGTTTCACCTACCCCTCATTATATAGTAATTTAAAATACATCTTTTTTCTTTTCCCTATTTTGTCCTCATGTGGCAGCATTGTAGAAATAATTTCATGTAGTTGATTGCTCTTTTATTGTAGTTGAAACTATTTAAAGGCTACCCTCGGTAGATGCACTCACAAATTTTCTTCAGTTAATGAAATGAGCCCTGTTTTCATATTTGCATCACGGTGGAGTAGATTGATTTCCCTTGATCTTGGTGGAAAACTCCTTAAAGATCATCACCATCTGGTGAAAAGTAGGATGGCTCCCACTTGCATTCTTCAAGCCCACCCCTTGTAGTTTTGTCACTGACTTCCTTGAAATAGGCCTACTTCTAATGTCAGTTATGTTGATGGGTGTTTGTGGAGTGGTGAGCATAAAATGAATGGTGATAGGAGCTATGTGCTTTTCCTTGTTCAGCTTTCTCAATGGGTCCTCGACAAACCCGTGGTAGATTTCTTGAATCCTACATACATGAAGTGTCGTAAGTGCTTTCATACACAAATCAAGGCAAATGTTAGTCAACTCCTTGTTAGATCCACCCTTGCATCATTGAAAGATCATAATATTCATATTCGGAGCTTATTTGGACCATAAACATTAATGTGGGCTCAAGGGTGCAGGCTCCATAGGGCGTAGGAACAATGGACAATGGGCGACAGGTGAACAACGGATGACCGACAGAAGGCAGACGATGGACGGAAGGTGGATGATGGATGGTGGATAGAAGCCATATGATGGACAAAAGGCGGATGGCAGATGAAAGGCGGATGGGGGATGGAAGGCGGACGACGAACAAAAGGTGGACGGCGAACAGAAAGCAGATGGAAGGTAGACAATAGACGGCCACAGAGGGATGATGACCTGACAAGGAAGTTCCCAAATGGCCATGGAGGGATGGAGGCCCAACAAGGAAGTTCCCAAACAATCGTGGAGGGAAGGCAGATGGAAGGTGGATGGAAGGCAGATGGAAAACGACCACAGAGGGATGGCGACATGACAAGGAAGTTCCCAAACAACCATGGAGGGATGACGGCTTGAAAAGGAAGTTCCTAAATGGCCATGTAGGGACAATGACCCAACAAGGAAGTTCCCAAATGGCCACAAAGGGATGAAGGACCCACAAGGAAGTGCCCAAATGGCCACGAAGGGATGATGGGTTGATGAGGAAGTTCCCAAATGGCCATAGGGGGATGGCGGCCCAAAAAGGAAGTTCCCAGATGGCCACGAAGCAATGGTGGATGGAAGGAAAATGGAAGGCGAACAACAAATGGAAGACGGATGGAAGGTAGACTGTGGACAGTAAATGAAAGGCAAATGGGAGGCGGATGGCAGACGGAAGGCAGATGACGGACGGCCACAGATGGACGACGTCTTGACAAGGAAGTTTTGAAACTTCACAAAACATAGTAAATTTGAGATTTTTCAATTTTAGCGCATGGGAAAAGGGGTAGAAAGAGAGCCAAGACATACTTCCTTAAGATTTGACTCATTTTGAACAATGCAAAAATTTGGAAGGTAGAAGTCGGAGGGTCGCCGCCCTTTTGAAACGATAATGAGCACACGACAACCCGATAAGGAAGTTCTGATGGCGACAGAGGGATGACAGCCCGACAAGGAAGTCCCAATGGTGATGAAGGGATGATGGCCTAGCATGGAAGTCTTGACGGAAATGAAGGGACGGTGGCTTGACAAGGAAGTTTCCAAACGGCCACGGAGGGACAATGACCCGAAAGGGAATTTCTGCGATGTCTAAACACATGGAAATTTTGATCCAAACCCATTTAGGCATGTGAAGTCACTCACTTGATGGTCCCTAGATGATGAAAACTTGAAGTTTGCACCCATTCAAGAAATGCAGATATTTGTAAGGGGGAAGCCAGAGGGTCACCGCCCTTTTGAAACGACAATGAGCACATGATGGACCGACAAGGAAGTATCAACGAAAATAGAGGGACAGTAGCCTGACATGGAAATCCCGACGGTGACGGAGGGACAAGGGTCTGACAAGGAAGTCCCAATGATGATAAAGGGATGACAGCTTCACATGGAAGTCTCGACGGCGATAGAGGGACAACGACTCAACATGAAATTTTTGCAGCTTCCCAAAACTTAACAAAACCTTGGCAATTCACTTAGGCATCACAAAAACATCCCAAATCCATAGGCAACTTATCCCCAAATTCAAAAAATGATGGAAAAGGTGAAGCATGCGAGAAGGGGCCATGTCAACAGGAGCAAGGAAAAAAGAAAAAAAGGAAGGGGGGAACTTTGTTTCTCCCTTAGATTCAAACACCCTAGGTAAAATGAAGAGCATGGAGCAACATTTATAGGCCAATTTCCATTAATGGTATGCATTTATTTCTTTGTATGGTGGACCCAAGTTAAGTGAGATGTGGAATCTCACTCATTTGGATGCTTGGTCAAGGCTTGGATGGAGAAAATAAGTGTGGATCCCACCATGCGGATGAAATTTGGGTGTCAATCGCTACTCAGCAACAAAACATCAGCAATGACCCGCATGAGGCAACCTGTAGTTGTGGGTCCACAAGGCCTGGAGGACGTCAGGGCAATGGGTGAAGGGAAACCCACAGGGGCACTTCCGCAAAGGAAAAATATTTGACAAAATCAGGTAGGTGAATCTGGTCAAGGGTAATTTCATTATTTGAAGGCACATGACCAATTTGGGCTTAAAAAAATGGGTACGCAAAATGAGACATGAACAAAGTATCCCATCGGGAGTGAAAAGAGGGGGTTCCTACCTATGGCGAGTCATGTGTGCAAAACATGCACAACATTACCCATAAATTTAGTATTTTTAATATTCATATAACATAAATTTGTAACTAATGAAGATATTATTGTGATTGAAAATCACAACAATAACATCATTAGTTGATATGGTGCCCATTACTCTTTTTGACATCTTTTAATCAATAGCACTAAAAATCATGCTAAATAGGCAATAAGAATTTTATATAGGTATATTATCCATGAAATAAGGAAAATAAAGAAACACCATATTCAAATGTAGTCATTACTTAAGGAAAATTTTTCAAATCTTTTGAAATATTTCATGACAACAAGTTTGGTGATCTTAATCCCAAAAGATTTAGTTAATACTTAATTATTTATTTATCTCGTTAAATTAGAATATAAAATCAATTAATGCATCTAAATTCATTAGTGATGAACAACCACAATTCAAATAGACTTAAGATTGGATTCAATTTCTTCCCACATTATTAAAAGTTGAGTTAAACTTTTATAATCCACTAATAAGTTCAAATACTAGAGACGCATCGAAGGTGGTGAATCAATTTCAATTTAACTTACCCTTCCAAGTTACCTATTTAATTCCTAATCATTAGAGATGAAATCTATACATAAAAAAGTGCTTAAAATAATCTCACTAGAATGAACATGCAAGAAATAAGCTATCAAACAAAAACTTAACTATCAAATTATCACAATTAACACTCAACACTATTGGACCACCAACCCAACAACCCAAGAATGATTATGCATATATGCAATGTACAAACACACACACCAAATACATAATTATTTAAATTTTCCATTTTTATTAACAATTGTATTTAATCTAAAAAAATTCAAAAGCATTAAGGTGATACTCTACCAATGTAATTTGTGTTTCTACCCAGCTAATATTCTTCTTAAATACTTTTTGGGTGATTGAATCAACTATTTTACTTAGACACTTATTTACTAAGCGTATATATAATGAAATACTCTTCTTCTTGAATACAATGGAAATATTTCCCAATTAATTAAACAATCTAAGGGGTGACTCAAACTCTCTAATAAGAAACCAATCCAAAACATATATAAATAAATTAGACCAATCAATTGAAACTACTAATTCTAAACACTACTTAATTATAACTCTTAAATGCTAACTAGAAACTATTTCCAAATAGAAATAAGATTCTTTAAAAGAAAAAAAGATATAACCCTTAATTCACAAATTCAACTTAAACATGAACTAATCCCATTAACAAAAGAAAATTGATTTAAACCTAACTTTGAAATTTCCTAAATGTAATTTTTGCTTGTTAACTCTATTAGAAATTCACAAATTAGTTTTATATTCAATCCACCTGTTATGCCTTGCATAACCACCCCTTTCTTTTTTGGTCAAAATGGATCCCCCTTGTGTTTGTTTGTCCTTGGTGTTCTTTTTTGGGTCTTAGGAGTTGTTCTTTTTCCTCCTAAGACATTTTTTCTTTTATTTTGTGGGTTCGGAACGCGGTCCAAAACCAGACTTAGAAATTTTGCAAAGTTCCAAGTCTAGGTTTTGTGCTGGTCCCAACATTGTTTCCTGCCTTGTATTTCTTTGTTGTTTTGTTTGTCTCGCACTCTTGGGTTTGTTTCTCCCTTGGGTTTTGTTTTTTTTTCTTCCTCTTTTTGTTTCTTTTCCTTTTTGGTAGAAGTGGAACTGGAATAGAAATGAGATCTAGAACTTTGCAAAAGTTCCAAGTCTGGATTTCATTCCGATCTCGCTCTCATTTGTTTGCATTGTGTTTTGTCTCATTTTTTGTTATGTTTTGGGATGGGCTTTGCTCTGGTCCTGCTTCCCTTTGTTCTTTTGTTTTCCCTTTGTTGGTATTCTTTCCCTTTGTTCGGAGAAAAATCAGAGTCGGATCCAAACCTGGAACTTTGCCAAGTTCTAGATTCAGATTTGGTTCTGATTCCACCCTCATTCTTTTGTTGTCCTTTCCCTATCGCAGGACTAGAGCCAAATCTAGAATGAAATGTGGAACTTTGACAAAGTTCCTGCTTCTATCTCAACTCCGCTTCCACTCTCATTTTGCCTCTGATGTACACTGTGGTTGTGTACTTGCCTTCGCTATGATTCTGCCCCCGACCAACTACATTAATGGTATTAATTGCAGCCTCCTCACACCTGCAAAATGGTTTTTAAAACCTTAATTAAGGTTATTTGACTCATTACAATTACTCGAAGCATTTTAACAAGCAAGAGTCAAAAGGAACTCAAGGAGGAGCATGATTTGGTTACGAGTGCACGTTCGTGAGCAGATCCCTATCAATTTGGAACCTTTTTTTGGTCGCGTTTTAAGGTAGGTGGGTCTCTCCCATTCCATTTTGTCTTTCCTCATTCATTTTTTTGCCCCATTGTCTTTTGCATGTTTGTAGGAAACTTCATGTGTTTTTGTTCTTTTTGTTGGTGTTTGCTTTTGTTTTTTGTTTTTGTTTGGTTTCCTCTTCCATTTTCTCATTTGTCTTTTTGTTTTCTCCGTATGTTTTCTACTTCTCTGCTATCATTTTTGCCATTTTCTATGGCATTTTGCTTTCATCATGCCCTAGGTTCAATTAGGGCTTCTTTTGAGGGGTTCTAGTGCTCAAATTTTTTTTTGAATCTTTCCTTAGACACCTCTGATCTTGTATTTTGTCTTATGGGTTTTCATTGATTAGGTTTTGATGCCCTAATTTTAATGTAAGTCAATGGGTCGTATGAATTAAGGTTTGTATTTTATGCCCTTTTCGCATAATTTTCCTAGCTCGCTTGATCTGTTCCTATTTTTCTAGGCAGAGTCGAGCTTGATTTCTGCCTCCACGTGCCCTTTTTTAACTTTGGTCCAAACTAGTGTCGGTGTGCAAGGAGAATCCACTTAACTCTGGTAGTACATGGCAGAACTGGAGCCAAAGATGAACTTATCTGTTGAACTTTTGCATGAGAGTTGAGTTCCAAAAATGAGTTTACCTCCAATGGGTTTCGATTATGATTTCAATCCCGCCAACTTGTCGGGATCAGGTCATCAAATGTTACGAGGTATTGGAACTTTTGAAAGTTCTAGTTTTGGATCCAGTCCTAATTTCGGTTCCGATAGTGTTATTTATTTTAGCTCTCTGGTTCCTAATATTATCCCAGTCCCAATCCCGACAGGTTTAAAATTTCACTAAGTATGGAGGGTTACCTAGGGATGAATACAAAAGTATGAAAATATAACACTTGTAATGATGATTTTGATACGTTTTGTTGGTCTAATCCAAGTTTTTCTTGCAGGAGTAAACAATGTCAGGAGCATTTGAGGAAGTCTCATAGAAGGAAGGGAAACTTGTAGAAATTTCAAAGGGAGTAAAACCAAAGATGATAAAGGTGGAGCAATTTCCTTACACCTTGAGATATAAACACCAAGATGCCACCCTTACAACTAGCAAGTTAGATTCAGAGTGGGTAGATATCACTGACACTAATTTGGGCACATTCAATTGTGAGGAGATGATTATAGACACTTTTTCAGAAGATGTGATTGGGAGGACTGTCAAAATAGCCCAATCTGGGTTGGCACATGTCACACTCTTCCCTCTATTAGTCTAATGCCCATAACTCATACTCATAGCAGTAGGGGCATACAATCCTTCATCCAAATAATGTATGGACCTCAAGGGGAATGTGATCATTGATCTATCCCCATAGATGATGAAGTTCTTGTTTGATGCACCTACCCCCAAGAACCCCAAGCAATTGATTGAAGTAGAGGCATTGTAGTTATTCAACAGGGACAAGGAAGTTAATAGGTCCCACATGAATAAGAAGTGGTTAAGAATTGAAATGAAGTCCTTGACCACGGTTTCTGAATAGCCCAAGAAGGGAGACTTCAAGAAGGAAATAGATGAGCTAATCATGATGCTTTCTAGGTTGTTTGGGAAGAAAGACTCTACATACTTTAAGGAATGGATGTTTCCATTCATTGAAACTATTTTGGATGGTAGGAAACAATTTGATTGGGGTAATGATTTTATCTGATAGTTTTCACAACCAAATGCTCAAGGTGGGGAAAACCAAGAGCTTCTTCATGACCTCTTATGTCATATATTAAGCTGCAAGAATGGGCATATTCCCTAGAATGAATGCAATGGGCATTTTAGGGGAGCTCTTGGAAAAAACAAGGCATGGGAGCATTATGATCAACTAACCCTACAAACTTCTGAATTACATTATAGAAGGGTCAATGATGCATTCCTTTATGTCATCATCAACCCATTGACAGGAGATGTTGGATATAGGATGAGCAGGGAGGCCATGGATTTCATTGTTGAATGGGGACATCGGTACATCCAATAGCCCAAGTTCTCTTATTTTAGGTTGGCAGGTTTTGATGGGCATCCTTATCGAATGCCAAGATGTTGCAGTGATAGGATTGTTCTTATGGAGTTCATATATCAAGCTATGGGAGTCAATACAAAATTTTCCAACAAACACAAGCCTGAATGCCACAAATTTCCCATGAAATTGGGAGAATATTGTTGTGTTCACAATTTGGCTACAAAGGCAGCCTATGAAGAATTAAGTTATTTAAAGTTGGTATTGTATACAACCAGGAAACATTTTGACCCAGAGCACAAGATGAATGACCTAGCTCCTACAATTTTTTATAAGCATTTTAACTTGTTAGAGGATTTTTGGATATATTTGCAAGATGATTATGATGTAAGTAAAAGAAGTTATTAAAGGCTTACCATCCCACTAATGATTCAATATAGGTACCAAAGGCTTGGACCTAATAAATTGGGATGAGGAAGAATTCATGTTGACATTAAACAATTTCCAAGACTATAATGGATAGAAGCATCCAATGGTTGGTCATGAGGATAAAGGAGCCAGAAGCTTAATCCTAAAAGAAGAGGAAAGTAGTAGGTACCCAAGGATATAGAGAAACAAAGAGGAGAACATCTCCTAAGGAACAATTGGAGTACTATCCTCCTAGCTCTAGAGGAGATGTTGACCCGAGAGTACCTACTCTAGAAACCCATTAATCACAAGGTGTAGAAACTACAACAACTGGAGAAGGAACTTTATCTCAACCTTCTCTCCTAGAGGAATCTACTAGAGAAGTACCTGCAAGCAGCCTCCATAAGAAGGATGAGAAAGATAAGAAAAAGGAGATTGAAATTCATGATTTAGACACTGATTCAAAGGCCACACAATCATACCATGAGCCTGTAACTACATCTACTGAGGACATTCAAGATGTTGGAACTGAGCATGTCTTAACTGCAGAAGACCAGTGGAAAATTTTTGAGGATGCAAAGAAGGAGGCTGATGCCAAAGCACAAGATGATGCACTTGCAAAGCAATAAGAGGTTGAAGCTAGAGCAAAGATTGAAGAGCTTGTAAGGAAGCATAAGGAAAAGGAGGACCTCCTACAACAAAAAAAGGAAAGTGAATGGAAAGCTAATGTAGAGAGGGAGAAGTTGGCCCTCCTACAAAAGATTCATGACCTTGAAGAGGAAAAGGCCTGATAGAGGAGAGAAAAGGAAGACCTTGAGGCCAAGGCCAAGGCTGTAGAGGAGGCCCAAAGAAAGAAAGATGAAGAAGAGCTCTTACTGAAGGAGGTAGAGGAACAAGCCAAATAGGAGCAAGAAGCAACTAAAATGTGGGAGAAGGTTAAGCAATTGGAAAAGCAAAGAGATGGCATGTTGGAAGAAAGGAGATTGGAAAAAGAAAGAGAGAAAGTTGAAGTTGATAGGCTTGCTAAAGAAATGGTAGAAAAGGAGTAACAAGAGGTTGATTGTCAACCTAAGGTAACACTTTAGCAACCCCTCTCTTCTCCCGCTGCTTCTTTACAACAAGTGGTTACTCCTCCTGCTTCCCCAACATGGTTAAAGCTCAACTTGGAGAGAAAATAGATACTCCAACCCCAGCCCCTAAACTAGGATGATATGATGAAATAAATTGAGAAGGAAAGGCCTAATAAAAATGCTTGAGTCCTTCATTCCACCAAATTAATAGATTTTGGAGAGATTATAGTTGAATGTTCCATTCCCATGGTGGACAAGGACAAATAAGAGATGCAGTTGAGTGATTATCAACTGGGCACTATGAACTTGGGAAGACCTACAAGGAACCAACAAATGGACCTGATTGATATTGTAGCATCTTCCACTAAGTCAAGAATGATAAAGGATAAACAAAGAAAGGATGAAATCAAAGCTTAATTGGATCAATTGCATAGGTTCTTAAAGGACCTATCCTCTCCTGTTTCTCTACGATTTGTTGCTCCTATGACATGAATTTTGTTAAGTAAGAAAGAAGTTGATGACCTTGTTGAAATGAGAAGCAAAGTGGGAATGTTGGATAGGTGGATTGATAGGTTGAATCAAGAGGTGGAGGAATTGCTTGTTGAAAGCCATAAGGCTCATGAAAGTGCATGGGAATCAGTCAATGACATGACCGTATATGTGAGACCCTCTAGAAGCAAGAGGAAGAGTACAAGGAATATGTTAGGAAATTGAAGGAAATTAATAAGCTGCCTAAACAAACACTCCTAGAACAATCCATCCTTGAGGAAGGTAATGAGGATTTTATTGATAAAACTATTAACATTATCAAATTCCAGACTTCATTTATTTTTGCACATAGGAATGAAGTGAAAAAGGCTGGGAAAGATTTGATAGATTAGGTTGTGGAGTTAGAGGCAATTATAGCCATGATTGTGAATGAGGATGTCCCTATAAAGGATGGTTTCCTTCCTGATGAACTAAGGAACAAATGGGTGTATAAGAGTGAATTTTCACCCTAGGTGCAATTCCCCTTTTTTCCTCTTTACACTTTAGAAAACCTAAGTCAGAGGCTTAGATTCACTTAAGCCCGCTGATGGTAATCCACTTGGTGCTTGTTTTGTGTGTTGGTGGAGGTGTTTTTATTAGGGATGTCCGCGCGACGCGCAGACATCTACACGATGCACTTACGTCCTTGGAAAATTCTTATGGTTGAGCCAACAGAGGCATTACTCTTCCCATTGGCAACAAAGTTGTAACGCCTCCTTCAGCCACCTGACTCGAATATGGTCATTTCCTCTCTCATTCCTTCATAATCAGTCTTTGAACTTGCATTAGGATGTTGGATGAAAGATTGGAAGAACTCTGCACTACATCAAGCTCTCATACTCTCATTCACAAGCTCATTTGCACTCACTTCCAAGCATTCCATAGCAGCAATATCACACTCCATCATGTCGATAGAGCAAGTTTGGGACCATGCCATTGTAGCAGAGGCTTGAGTTCCTCTCATTTCTCCCCCAAGTAGCCTTGAGTGCTCTTGGTGGAGATGGTAAGCTTCCCTCTCCTCTCCTCTATCATTTGGTTGAGTAGCATAGTATTGTTTGTAGTACTTGTATTTTTCACTTCTTTATCTCTTTTCCATTGGTTGTCTGTGGAGGTGGGAACACCTAAACAGGGGTCTAACTAAGGTAGACCCCTATACAACCACCCCCCCAACATTCTCTCTCTTGTTGTGTGTAGGTGTGTGAGCTCTTGGAGGATCAACTGGCAAACAAGTTCATTGGTGAGATTCTCCTCATCTTTATCACTCTTGTCTATCTGCTTTATAATCTTACAAATTACTTGGTTTATTTAGTTTTGTCATTTTGTCCTTTTAGTTAGCTTGATGGATTGTTAGCTATTTTTTGGTGGCATGACCTTATCTTCATTACTATCTAGTCATACGGACTACAGGCCACTTTTGAGACACCAACATGCCACGCTATCATCCAAAGTCTGCACTTCTATCCTCAGATAGGGAGCTTTTTGAGATGAAGTGTTAAGCCTAGAAACCAACTCCCCTAGCCTCTTTCTACATTTTGGGCATATTGAGTAGTTGAGATGCCCTATGGTCCTCACTACCCTCACCTTACATACCCTAAACAATGCATTTAGTTGAGTTAAGTTAGGGCAACCTCTCACATCTTAAACCTCTGTGACCTGGGGTCTTTCATGCAGTGGTCCCCTCTCTTACAATGGAATAATAGATTCCAAGAGGCAGTGCAAGAGGGAGATGATGGTGATGATTTTCTAATTGATAGGTTTATGGATATAAAGGAGGTAGTGAAGATTGCTTGAAAGGAGCTTGCTAAGTTGGATGATATGCAAAAATTCACCTCTACTGAATTAAGGAGAATAAAATTTGAAGATAATTGGGTAGATGGGTTGGATAAAATATACTTAAACAAGTATTGGACAATTATGATGAATATTTTCTTGAGCATAGAGGAGTGAAGTGGTTATGAAATATCCTTTTGAATGAAGCATCAAATGACATGGCCAGCTAGGTAGCTCTCTCCTATTTTTCAAGATCATAACACAAGCTCAACTAAGGATCCCCAAAATTTTGACCTTCTCCTTTTACATCCATATTTTGATACAGAGTAATCAATTATTAATTATGGATCAGAATGGACAGTTAACTCATGCAACTCCAGTTGCTCCTTGATTTGTGGATCTCAATTTTTGATGAGAGGAATTAGTGTGAAGCTTGTCTATATGTATATTTTATCTCCATGTTGTAAAGGTCGACTAATTAAAGAAAGACTAGCTACCTAAGGAGAAATTTAGGATAATTTTTACAGTCATTATAAGTTGTTATAGTTTTTATGCAAAGATACTTAGACATTTTTACAAGTTTTTAATATAGTTTATGTTATTTCCAAATTTTAGTTTTAATGGTGATTTGATGAACAATAGTCATTCGTATGCCAATGAATTTTGTGCATAAATGTCTCTTATTTGATGAAATTCAATAGAAGATTTTGAATCTAAGGCTATTTTGATTGAGTTATCTATGAATTAGATTTCTTTGTGTTTATTGATCTATGAATTTTAATGATGAGTTGGTGATGTGTTCTTGTTAATTTTGAAGTTTATGAATGGTGGATGATTGAATGTCTTGAAATTGCACTATGAATTAATGTAATGGTATAGACTACTTTGTGGATTGTATCATTTTATGGTTTTAGTTGTTTGAAAGGAATGCTCATTATGAAGTTTATATGTCTAAATTAAAGGAAATATGTCTTTATGCTTTACTATCCTAAGCTTTGTTCTATCTTTTGATGTTTATTTACACCCCCCAAACATTAGATTAATTTGTATTATGTATTTTCTACCCTTTACCAGTAGGCCCCTTGAACATTATAGTTGCATAGGCCACTCAATGACACCAACATTGTTGAGAACCAACTACAAAGACCTTGGAAGATAGGTAATTTTAGATTGTTTATATTTTTCAAGAGAAATTTAGAGTAAAAATATTTTGTTTTAACGTTGTTTTGTTACATTGACTATCAACACCACCTTATCAAGTTCATTTCCTCAATCGGGGGTTGTCATTAGAACATCAATTTATTCAAATTCACTGCTCATTTAATCCTTCCCATATGATTGATTATATCAAAACATGTTTAAACAATTCTTAATCAAGACTAATTTGTCTCTTGATAATTTAAAAATGAGCAAAATATTTCATCAAACTCACTACCTTACAATTTTGAGTTTGAACATTATGACTCATTGTTATGTATGATATATATAAAATTTATTAAGTACACTTGAATTAATTTTTAAGGAGGGATGAATTATAAAAATAAAGGGAACAAACAAAAATAGGAAAATTTTGTATCTAAACACTAATTAATTAAATAATTAATAAATAACTAAAAACTAATTCCAAACTAACTTATGATACCTTAAATATGAGTCTCCTCAACTATTTGTCATTTTCTCTTTAAAAAAAAAATTCACATGCGTAATGTTATTTCTTGATTTCCTCCATTTGATTGTTGTTTACAAAAGAAAATATTTTGTAAAATTTTATATTGCAAGTTAACAAGAGGAAGAAGATGGAAGAAACATATTTCAACTCTCTTGTCTTCATGAAACCCTACTTGGTTCCACTCAATTTGGTTTTTTTCAATTTGTTGTTTTAATTTTAAAGTAGGGGGCAATAATGTTTTAATCATAATTTTTTTATTTAGTGTACTAGGTTTCTCTAATTTTTAGGTATGTGCTACTCAACTTTGATTTTTAGAAACCCTTTAAATTTTATGACCTAAAACTATTTATTCCATTCTATGTGATCATATATGCAAGACTAAGGCAAGGTATTTGATTAATTAATTAAATACCTTAGGACATTAGGATGAGATGAAATATTAACCAAATAATAAATTATTTAATTAATATGGCTTAGGGATGCAGGATAGAGGAATGCGAGGGTGAATTTGACAATATGGGAGTGGTCAAATTCAGGTGTCTACAAGTACAGAAGTAGTGGAAAAAATGTATACCAGATCAAGGTTCAACCTAGATAATGCAACTTTATTGATGTGGGCCTTATACACACCAAATAAGAAACCTATAATCATTGATGACCCAGATAAAGTATTTAGCCACCTCCTTGTGCAATGATTTGAAGATACTAATCCTTTGGAGACTGCAGACTTAAATGTCTGGTTCACTAAAGCCCAAATTGAGAAACTGATGAAAGATAATAAATGTATATAATTGAAAATTAGAACTCGAGGTAAGAGATTGTTATTCAAAAAGACAAGCTTCCATCTTATTCAAGTACCTATTCACCATGGTTAGACACTAATAACAGGGTGATAGAAACCATGGCTGAGACTACCTATTGGAAGCACAGAGTTGAAAGATTCTAAAAATGGAGTGATAAATTAGAAGAGGAAATATAGTCCCTCAAGTTTAAAATGGTCTCAAAACTGATAAAGAAAAGATTTGAGAAGATGCTTGGGAATGTTGATCAAGTATTGGAAATCTACAACAAAACACATGCTGCTTACCAAGAGCACAAAAGGCTACATCTTAAGATGATGGAGACAAAAGAAGAATTAGCAACTAAAGAAAATACTAGTGACCAATTATTCAAAGTTTATGATGAATTAATTGATATGCATGAGAAATTTCGCACTTTGTTGACACAAGAACTTGGTGATTTTGACCAGCCCTTGGATATGGCATTGCCTAATTTCTTTGATGATGGAGAGCTAAAGGAACAAAATGTCTCGGAGGATGAACTGGCTCACCTATTACCGATGGATCTTGACAAAGTGAATAATGAGGAAATCATAATGGAAAATACACATGTACATTTGGAACAAATCTTTACCTTACATTTTTTATGAACGACATAATTTCCAACGTAGATACTTATGCCAACCAAGATTACATCGATCGTATTTCCAAAATCATCATGTTGATTTCTCAAGTAGCATAGGGATCAAAAGTATTATCAAAGTCACTCAACATCAGATACATTATCATTAAGAGAGGGCCTTGAATAGATCTTAAGTGATCACAAGTGCCTCAAGGAGAATAACGGTGTGGTGTGCTACAATTGTTGTGGACTTCATCGTTATCTTTGTTAATTTCCTATGTTTAGAATTTTAGTTTATGTTTAACAAAATATAAATGAAGAGACACTACTCTATGTGTAACGGCCTAAAGCTTGTTGCTTCATGTACATAAGGGAAACCAAGGTCAAGTTTTAGGGGTGATCATTGCTGATATTAACATTATCATCATAGATATTTTTACATGACAACATATAAAAGACTTTTGATATGAATTGTATTATCTTTTCAAGTAATATAATGGAGAAGAAAGTTTAATTTGGTGGCCAAATTCTTGGTGTTCAGTTGGTTTTTTATTGAAGTTCATATATGTTATCTTGTTTTCTCCATAGTGGTTTTTTCTTGTTATTCAAATTAATATATCAAGGATATACATAATTTGTCAAGACACACTTGTTGCCTCTGTGCAATTCTTTGATTGGTTTCTATATGAAGAGATCCTTTTAAGATATTATTTTAATTGGTTTCTACCCAGAATTAAAATCCTTTTTAATTGATCATCTTGACTGGTTTCCTTCAAAAAGAATTAAAATCCTTTTAGAACATCATCATAACTTGGAAAGATATCATTGGGATTCATAAGAAGAGCTTGGTAACTGAAAAACTTACACATTTGTACAAATTATAAACTCCTAAAAGTGTCAAAAAAATTAGAGTGAAGCCAAGGAGGATTCACATATCATACAAATCTTGACTCCATCTACCCAATAGGAATATGCACTTATTACATTCATCTCAAAACAATACTTCACATAAACTTTATTCGCATATTTAAATTTCAACATTAGGAGTAAGAGTAGTTGTTAAGTTTGCATCTATTTCACATTTACATGCCAGTGTGGATAGATCCCTAAAGTTAAAGAAGCCACACAACCTTTAAATCTGCTTTAATTATTAAGGTACACCCACCTAAGTCTAGCAGAACCTAAAGTGCAGGGAGTTCTCAACCATATAGGTTAAGTCTGTTTGTTAGCCAAAAACATTGTAAGCTTAATCATAGAGCTTGGAATGCTCTTAGGGTTTGCAACCTAGAATTTTGGGAACTAACACCATGTTTCCAATAGTGATATCATATCCCTAGTGCCTTTTCGCTATGTGCTTTTTACAAATAAATGCATTGTGAGGAAGTAAAGCACTATAATTAGGGACAAGCATGTGTCCCCCTTTGGTTAACTATCGCTCAATGCAGTTTCATCTTGTGTCAAGAGAACCATAATCAGAGGGTGACACCTGTCTCTATCTGATTTACTTCCTTTTGATTCCATTTCATTGCGCACTTCTTTTACAAAATCATGCTCTAAAGAGCCAAAGCGCTAAAATCATTTAGTGATAAGTGTTGACCTTTTAGTGGTTCCATCCTAGCATAGTTACCTTTAGCGTTGAGGAATCTAAATTGTGATGCAAAGAAAGTGCATGCTGTAACAATATAGTGGCACTTGTCTTCATCATGGTAGAGAAAACCTAGCACATTTTCAATATGCACTCTATGAACAACAATGTTGTCTAAAGAGGGAAAGCATTGCGATTACATCATGAAATGTGTTATAATATTATGAGCCCCACCTAGCATAGTTTTATAATGTGTTCATCTTGTGAGAATGCACTCTTAAGGAGCTTCATGATGCAACCATGCCTTGCCACTTTCTTTTATGTCATTCACCCCGACCCAACACATTTTTATTATGCACTCACTACATGAAAATACACTCCAAAGAGGAAGCATGTTGTAATATGATGATGCCACGTGTCCATAATTTATAAACACTTCCTGATGCATTCTTGCTATGTGCTAGAGGTAGAGAAATATGTTGAGAAGAGGGTATATGTTGCACTAAGGGTTAGAAATGTGTTCCAAGCGGAGCTAGGATCTTAGTGCTTAACTGATATAATTAAGCATATGCAATAAAGTTGTTTTAAACATATTCTTAGGGAAAAGGGAACATACGAGGATTTAGATATAGGATTTTAATAAATTTTGAACAAATTATAAATAAGTCATGGGTCTGACTGGTAGGTTAAGAAAAAGGGATGGTTAAGACATGGAATGAAGACCCATAAGTTGTTACTTAAATAATGGGTAATTGAAGCAGACAGTCAACACGAGTTTATAGAAAAAGCATCAGGGAATCACTCAAACCTAGGATTTTTAGGGTTTTAGACCTGAATGAAACCTCATGACAATATTTATAACAAACCCTAGCAAGAATGTACTCATTCTAAAACTCAAGACAAGGGAAAAACTAGAAGCCAAGAAGTTTTATAGAAAGTGCTACCATATTCCTGGAATAAGTATGGCATATATAGGAGGTAGAGGTTATTTATTATTAAGTATTATTTTCTTGTTGAAGAATATTGGATGTATCCCCCTCAAAGTGCATTAGGAGGTTTCCCCCTTGAAGTATCATATTATTATCAACTATTTGGAGCATATTTCTTATTATATTCTTCTCTTGTGAAATTTATTTCATAAAAAATTGGATACTTCACTTTTGAAAGGGGAAGTTCAGCTAGAAGTCAAGTTCCCACAAGCTTTAGACTTCCACAAATTTTTAAATTTGGATTTATAAGATATCAAGTGCGGGGAAAGCTTAGTGAACTATTTTTTAAACTTACCATAAGTGTAGATTGGATAGACAAAAAAAATTCATGGAAAAGGACCTTTGAAAGAAAAATAAAGTGAACCAGACCTTGCAAGGAAAAATAAAGTGATATGAAATTTTAGATTTCAAAAGGTGTAGTTCATATGGAATCCAGTCTTCCACAAATACTAGATTTTGTGGGATTGTGAGATTGAACTAGATGTGTGGAAAGGACTATGGGAACTATCCCTTGAACCGATTCAAAGGGTAAAACCCACAAGTGATTATCTCCTTTGCCTTAATTTTTGGGGAAACTTTCAAAAGGATCAAAGCTTAATTTTGGACACTCTATTAAACTATGATGTAATTTTAGTATAGGGCCACATGAATTTAACACCTTCTAAAAATACATGATTATTTGAGTCTTGAACTTAAATAAGTGAACATTTTCATAATTGAAGCTTTTGGAAAATTAAATGATACATGGGGTGAATATGGTATATTACCTGACTAGTTTCAATTTAGGACCTATTCACACTAGCTACATAAGATTACTTAGGTCATTCACTTTTTTTCTCATATCATAGGATTAAGACACTTGTATTGTCCTAGGGTTTTATTCTTTTCTATTTAGCAAGATCATATTATTATTTTATGATAATTTTTTATTCATATTTTCTAGAAATATAGCAATTCTTTCTATTACATTTCTCTTTTGGAAGGCATTCTATTTTTCTAGTTAGATTTATTCTCGTATGAGTTCTTTTATTTTTCCAACAATATAGATTGGATCTTATGATCTCACATAATGTATTTATTTCTTATTCATTTTCTCCATTAGCCTATCTTGTGCAACTCTATCTTATTCCTCTAATCTTCTAGAATATTTTCTCTTTCTCTAATTCTACTTTCCTTATTTTTTGATTTTTTCTATCCTTAAATCATATTAGACTTCTTTATATATAGAAGGTGTAGTAATAAAATATAGTAGATGGTAACACATTAAACACCCATATTTTAATATGATAAGGATCCACATACCCAGAATTAAATATTTTTTTATTGGCCAATCTTGGTATTTACACATGACCATCAATCTATAATGTCTATGATCGAAACTACGTCCAATGATAATAAACTATGATCCTTGTAATTACATTGATAGATTGATGGTGCTCACAATTGTAGATATGAAGCTTTAAAATTTATAAAACATAAGTGTGGTGACATATGGTGTGCAAAAAATTACTCACACTATTACAAAAAAATTGGAAAAATAGTAAAATAGCTACAAAATAAATATGTTAAATAAAATATGTTTGGTTGATGCAATATTTCTCTTACATCCTAGATGGTCCTACATTAAAGGTAATATATAACTAATTTTTGAGCTCCCTAATCATAGCTTCATTATTTATAATGAACAACATGTCATTATCCTGTAGAAAATGATTTGTAATCAATCATCAATAAATTTAAGATATGTAAAATGATTACATTCACTCCATACAAACCCAAGTTCTAATATAAAGTCATCAAACTTCTAAGACCACACTAAGGTGATATATTTAAACCCCCAAAATATTAATTTAACCTAAAAATCATGTTTTTCTTCCTATTCACCGTAAAATTGTTAGGTCATTTCCTATAAATTTGTTTTGTAAGATCATCATGTAGGAACATAGTTATAACATACATTTCCTCTATTATTAAATCATAAGAAATAATAATACAAATTATGAATCTAATTAGAGTTATTTTTTCAATAGGAGAAAAAAAATCATCAAAATCAACTTCCTTAATATGAGTAACAAATTTGTTTAAATACCCATTTGTAACCAATGTACTTTCCCTTGGGAAAATCCACTAGATCCCATTTCTCATACATATCTAAGGCCATCATCTCCTATTGTGTTGCCTCTATCTAAGAATTATTATTCTTAAAATAAAGAGATTCCTTCATAGATTTATGATCATCATCAATACAATATAAATCAAATACATAGAAAATCTAGTGGGATATGCCTATTAACTAGTTTTTATTTCCTTATGGACCTTCTAAAGGGTGTAGTATGAGACTCCTATTACTCTTATTTTGAACTCTTTGAATTTGAACCTTATTATTCCTCTACATTATCCTATCTAATATTTTGTGCTTCCACTTATGCATCTTCCAACTACTCCATTTTAGTTTCAAAGTGCACAATATTATTTCCCTTTGCTTTTGGTTATACCTAGTCATAACTTTAAGTTCCTTGAAAATAAATTATCTAGAATATGCCATTTTCAAGACTAGAATATTCTAAATCTTGTAAACCTTATCCCTATAACCAATGATTATTTTAATCCTTAAAATCCAACTTATACCTTTTTTAGGAATATGAACAAAAGTCTCACAACCAAAAAATCTAATGTGTGAAATAGAGGGTTTCTTAGTTGTACACACTTCATATAGTGCCTTATCAACCATAGAAAAAAAAATAGTTCTATTAATGAAATAACTAGTACTTGCAACTTAAACCCAAAAACACTAATCTATCTAATCATTATTCAATATACTTTGGCTATATCCATTGATGCATCCTCTCTAAAGTGGCATTTTATGGTGGCATATATGAAGTTATTTTCTATCTCAAAATACTTGTACTTGTACGAAAATAATTAATTATTGAGAAAATTATTTCCCTCAATTATATAGAATTAGTAATTTTATTTTACAATAATTAGATTTTCAAAAAACTTTAAAACAATTAAACATGTTGAAAACTTTAGAATTATGCCTCAAAAATAATTTCAGGAATAATGTTTGTTGTCATAAATAAAAGAAACATAGTAATGAGGTTTACCAATTGCAACAACATTCATAGGACCAAAAAAAATTACTATGGATAAGCTATAATAATATCTTTACTCTAGTATACTACTGTAATGTCACAGAATTGCACCTAGGGGAAATTCCACATTCTAGCACTTTGCCTAGCATTTATGACGCCTAAACGCATTAATGGAAAAAATCCCATGAGTCATAATTTGACAATTCCAACTCTATGTGGACTAGTGGAAAAGCAACAACAACCTAATGACACGCTTCCCAAAAATTGATGTCCTAGGCGTCTGTGTGATATGTGGACATCTGCATAGCACGCTAACGTCCTGTTGTTTTTCTAAGTTTGAAATGGAGAATCTTGAATCTTGACTCTTGACACGTGTCCTAGCAGTTATGTTTTTGGGAATAATGGCTCTTTTCTACCCTTGCATGCAACAAAAAGCCTCATTTTCTCTCATTTTGGGGGTTCATTCATTCGATCAAGCTCTCTCTTCAACTTCACTTTTGAATCTCTTTCACTCTTGACAAACAATACTTCTACAAGCAAAGCTCTGTTGGAATGAGGTCCCTCCAACAACCAAAGCTCTCTATCAAGCATTCAATGGTGCATCCATGTGTTCCAGAGTTGGCTAAGGCCTATGGGTAATGCTCTCTCTCACTCTTTCCTATTTGCATCTCTTGTTCATTTACTACTTGGTGGTGTGGGTTCTAATCTTGAACTGGGTTTTAATTTCACCACTCTCTTTGTCCATTTCAGTTACACTCTCTTTCTATCTAGCTATCCATGGAGGTGAGAACACCAAAGTAGGGGTTTGACTATGGCAGGCCCCTATATAGCCCCAACATTTTCCCCTCATTCATTTATGTGTAGGTTGTGAAGTAGACTTGGAGTGAAGGCTCGAACATCCGGTTGAGGGTAAGTTTTCTCCAAGTTCTCCTTGTGCTTTTCTCATAATTTATGTTCTTTGTTTTATTGTTTTGTTTAGAATATCTCAAATTTAAGTTAGGAAGTAAAATTCTATTCCACCCACCTGAGTTCCTGAGCTCTTTGTTGCTTAGGACGCTAGTGCACCACTTGGACAACAACACGTTGTGTTGGCATCTTGAATCCACACTGCCATCCTTTGGCCGAGACCTCCTCTATCAGAGGTAGAAATCTGGTAGTTTCACTCTCTTGGAATCTGAAGTAGTCTTGTTTGATAATCAACCTTCATATATTTTCTCTGCAATTTCTTCATTCAGCTTATGTTGAGGTGGATAAGGGTATTTTGTTCCCTAGGAATCTCTTGAGAACAAAGAGACTCATGTGTAGTGAATCCCTCTTATCTCACATTTTAGTGAACCCAACGTGAACATGTTGGATTTGTTTTTACAATGTTTCAATGTTTATGATAATGCTTTATCCAAGGAATATTTCAACATGTTGGATGATGCTCTAGATGATTTCTTAGAAGCGTCTTCCCCTATTCGTAAATCTTTTGAGCAAACTTCTTCTCTGCAAGCTAACAAATTGGTAAACATTGCGGTGGTCTTTGTGGCTCCTCCAAGCCCTTAGAAACCTGTCATTTACTTGACTCCAACTAGACCTCCTTTGAGGAAGGATCATTTTTTCTATGGGATTTCATATTGTGATGACTCATCGGACTTGTATTCAAAGTTCGTAAAAGCTACGGACTCCGCTTCTTACAATGTTGTTGGGCACACATATAATACAAGAAGAAACAAACAAAATTTGGATCAACAATATTTTGTTCCTACATCTCAACCTACTCAAGTTCCTACTTCTTTACCACCTTCTCAACCAAGTCTTCCTTCAACACCTAAACCTGTGACTAGATCACCAGGTGATTATAATCTTATTGAGCAACTTCGTGTTACTCTAGATAAGATCTCACTTTGGGATTTGCTTCAGACCACTCCAGTTTATTAGGAAATTCTTCAGGAATCCTTGCAGTAAATTATCCTGCCTACCCCCGCTAGGCCTACATATGTTAATGTGTTGTTGGCTCATATTCATGCGGATTTGCTAAATATTATGTTCCATTAGCAAGAACTTAAGCCTCCAGATGTGTAGAAGCAAGAAGACCCTTTAATGATTATAATTAATGTTAATACCATTGGTATTAGGTGTACCCTCATTGAAATATGTTTGGATCTCAACATTTGTGGTATCGATCTACTACCTAAGATTAAATTTGATTTAACTTCTCTAGTTGCTTCTTCTTTGTACATTTGTGGGTTTGATAATGTCGGTCACCAAGCTCTAGGCATGATAATACTCCCTTTATAGTTAGGCCCCATTACCTTACCTACTTTGGTTTATGTGATGTCTATCCCTTTACCTTACAATCTTCTTTTGGGGAGACCCTGGATTCATGCTGCCATAACTTCTACTTTACATCATTATTTAAAGTTTGTTACAAATAATTGACTGGTCACAATTAAAGCTGACCCAGAAGTTGTTCACCTTTGTGACTTAGTGGCTACTGGTCGGGCTTCGGTTCTCTCCACTCTTAATAATTGTATTCCATGTTTAACTACCAATGTTATGATGTGTTCCTCAGTGATACCCTTTGTGGAGGTTGTCCACGAAGTGAATTTCGTTAAAGATAAACCACCTAAAGCAGAAGGTCCTAAGTCTTCCTCGTCTACTTCTTCTAAATCGAATGCTTTCCTTGGTGATGACTTGGGATCCTTGGAGTTCTCTAAATTATTTATTGGAGAATATAAAGTGAATCCCACTCATCTTAAGCTTCCAATAACCTTGAATGCCTCTGACGAAAAAGCAAATGATACTCTCGCTAAGGGGGAAACTGTAATCCTATTCAGAGAACTAGTCCTTCCCCTGCTAAGGAAGATAATTCTACTCATATAAAGAAGGTTAATGTTTGAAAATCGATTAAAGTAGATGTTTGTGCTCTTGTAGATGCATTCAATGTTCATTGGTGGAATGGATCTCTCTACGTGGAACCATCACCTTCCAAATTTTTACAAACCCACTATGGTTTTGGATACAGACTTGCTTCTCAGTATGGATATGGGTGAAAGGGCCTTGGGCGTATTGAGCAAGGAATCCAAGTCCCTATCTAGTTCAAGCCTCGTAAGCATTATTTGGGCTTGGGATGCTCTATTGAACAATCTAAGAAAAATCCTTGGTGGAGTGTTAACATGATTTGAATTGAACCACTTAGTGTGGTCCATCGGAAACTAATAGAGGAAGGGGTGCAAGATGAGAAAGTCCCTCTAGACATCTTCTGCTCAGATGAAGCACTTAAGGAATTTTTAGGTGCATACTCCCCTTTTCCCCCTTTCCATCATAAAAGATGATTCCCATATTTCCTGAATGAACAGGAATATTTTGAAGAATCTATTTTAAATGTTGACAAGGAGGAACCTCTAGTTAATGTTTAGGACAATGTCCCCATAATACATCATGGAGATCATAGTTCCCTCCTCAATGGGAATGATACTGAAATATCAATGGATTCTAAGTCTTCTGAGAAGGTGATTAAGATTGGGAAGTTCCTTTCTTCAGAAGAAGTAGAGGAACATTCCAATCTCCTACATTCTCATCCTGATATCTTTTCTTGGACATATGAGGACATGCTCTATATAGATGAGTCCATAGTGGTTCACAATATCATCTTATGTCCTGACATCAAGCCAGTTAAGTAGAAAATTTGAAAAACCAATCCCAAGGTTGCATTGTTGGTTAAAATCGAGATAGAGAAGTTGCTAAAAGGAGGCTTTATCTGTCTGATTGACCACTCCCCTTGGATCTCAAATATCATCACTATTAGTAAACCTAATGGTCATATTCGTATATGTATTTTCTTTCACGATCTCAATAAGGCTTCTCTTAAGGATGATTTCCCATTACCTAATATAGATATGATTATGGATTCAACTACAGGCCATGCCTTGTTATCTTTTATGGATGGTTTCTCGAGTTACAATTAGATCCGTATTAATCTGGAGGATTAATACAAGAAATTCTTCACTACCCCGTGGGGTACTTTCTACTATGTGGTCATGCCCTTTGGATTAAAGAATGTGGGAGCTACTTACCAGTGGGAAGCGACCCTAATATTTCATGATTTCATTCATAACATTTTAGAAGATTATGTTGACAATATCTTGGCGAAGTCTATAACCCGTCAGGATCATGTAAATAACCTTTGTCTTATTTTTGAGAGGCTTCGACTCTACAAGATGAGACTTAATCCTCTTAAGTGTGTCTTCGGCATAGATGAGAGAAAACTTCTAGGATTTATAGTCTCTCATCATGGAATTGAAATCGACACAAATAAAATTGATGTTATTGTTAACATGCCTCCTCCCAAGAATATCACTGAGTTGCAAAGTTTACAAGGGAAGATTTAGGTAATTCAAAGATTTATATCTCAATTGGTCAATAGTACCCTTCCTTTCACTCATTTGTTAAATAAAGATATTGATTCATATGGGATGAAGAGTGTTAGAAAGCTTTTGATTCAATCAAAGCCTATTTGGCTAATCCTCCTATACTGATATCGGTTATGCAGGATAGACCCTTTTTGCTTTACCTCACTATATCACCATATGCTTTGGCAACTTTTCTTGCTCAATATGATGTCGGGAAAGAGAGAGTGATCTACTACATCAATCATGTCTTGGTTGATTATGAAACTCATTATTCCTCCATGGAGAAGCAATGTGTCGCTCTTGTCTTTGCTACACAAAAGCTAAGACACTATCTTCTTCATGCTGAAACACAGGTCATTGTAAAAAGTGACCTTCTAAAGCATTTGTTCTCTAGTACCAACCTTGTTGGGAGGTTAGTGAAATGGGTAATGTTACTCTTTGAGTTTTACATAAATTTTCTTACTGAAAAGTATATAAAGGGTCAAGCGGTTGTTGATCAATTGGCAAATGATCCCTCGTCTCGCTCCTTCTTGGATTTGGATTTGTTTCCTAATGAGAATATTCTTGCAATCAATTATGATCTCGAATGGAAAATTTACTTCTATGGGTTGAGATGTCAGATTGGCTATGGAGCAGGTGTGGTTTTGATATCACTCAAAGGTAAACTAATCCCTCTCTCCTTTCGATTGGACTTTCCTTGCACTAATAACATTATTGAGTATGAAGCCCTCATTATTAGCTTGCATGCCACGATTTGACTAAAAATAATACATCTTCGTATACTGGGTGATTTTGAGTTGTTGTGAATCAGATTATGGGAACCCATCAAGCTAAGAAAAGTAAGTTATCTTTGCATCAAGACCTCACTTTGTCCTTGCTTAAATGATTCTCTTTCATGATAGACAGTGTCCCTAAGAGGGAGAATGGACATGCAAATTCCATGGCAAGTGTTGCTTCCCCGGTACCTTCAAATGAGGATATGAAAGAATACCACTTTGTGGTTCAAGTTCTTTGATCCCTGGTTGTTTCCGATCAACCTGAACATGATGCTTTTGAGTGTTCTCGCGTAGACTCGGGATAATGGTTTTCTAATGTTTACAACTACCTTAAGACTGGAAACTTTCCCAATAATGCAATGATAAATGATTGCACTCATATAAGAAATATTTCAGTCCATTATGTTATCTTGTCTAATGTTCTCTATTGAAAATATTATAACGGCTTACTTCTTTGATGTCTCACTAAAGTGGGAATACCCCTTGCCCTTAAAGAAGCCCATTCAGGTTCTAGGGGTGGACACTTTGGTGGTAAATCCTTGGTGAGGATATTTATACACATGGGGTACTTTTGGAAAATGATGGAACGTGATTACTTTGGTTTTGTTAAAAGTGCCCGCAGTGTTAGCAACATAGTTGTCTTATTCATGCACCTACACAAGAGTTACAAAACCAGACCTCTCCTTGGTTGTTTACAAAATGGGGTTGGATATTATTGGGAAAGTATAACCTCCTTCTTCTAAAGGAAACACTTTTATTATCATTGCTAAGATTACTTCATGAAGTGGGTAAAAGCTATACCCCTTTGATCCACAAACGTTGAGGCTATTTGTAGTTTTCTCTCTAACAACATTATTTCTCATTTTGGATTGTCTGCTACACTTGTTTCTGATTATGGTATTTCATTCAAGAACAAAGAAGTAAAGCAATTCCTAGAGAAGTTTCACATTCAACATAGATTTTCTACACCATACTATCCCCAATCCAATGGCCAAGCAGAAGTGTCTAATAAGACTCTTGAGCTCATTCTTTGAAAAATAGTTAACAAATATAGTAAGGATTGGCATATTCAATTGATATACACTTTGTGGGCCTATTGCATGAGTATTAGTACGGCAACAGGAATGACACCTTACAACCTCATGTATGTTGTTGAAGCTATTATGCCTTTAGAGTTGGAAATTATCTTTACGGGTTTCCCTTAAAGGGTTAATTGATGATGAAACTTATCGAGCTAATAGTTTGCATTAGTTGGAGATGCTCGATGAGTGTTGATTATAGGCCCTTGATCATCTTAAACCTTATCAACAATCATTATCTAGACAATACAATCAAAATGTACTTCCTAGGACTTTCAAGATAGGTGACCTAGTTCTCTACGAGAATCAAAGGAATGTAAATGTGTCGCCTGACTAGAAAGGGAAATTTAGTCCTAATGGGTTAGGCACTTACATTGTCATCTATATGTATGGTTCAGGTGCTTATGGATTATCATCTAAGGATGGAACACCTCTGAAACAGCTTGTTAATTTGATGCATCTTCATCAATACTATGCATAGTGTCTAATGTCTCATATGTGTGGTGTTCACTCTTTAACGGTTGTAGAATTGCATATGCCAGGACATTATTCATGAACACATTATGATTTTTTTTTGTGTTATCATGTTATCATGTGTGTGTGTGTCATACATACATGTATCCTACTATGTTGTGTATCCATGCATTACATTATATATTTTAAGCCAATTAGATCATTATTGTATTTAATTAACATACATCCATATGTGTTCATTAAATCATGATAGCATATAATATAAACATACATCCATAACATCCATAGCATCAACACACATGAAAATAAAGAAACATACACATCAAAGTACATAATGCCATAAAGTCAGAACCAATATATATATATGTCAAATGTCATGTACATGTGTCGGGCCACTGTCATAAAAAATGAGTGGCTATTGAATATGTCTATCAATGTCTGTACAAAAAAAATCTACAAATATCTATATAGCAGCTACAAAAATTATGTACAAAATGGAGCTCTCTAAGGCTGCAACATGTGGCTACCAGAATCCTCTGACTCTGGCTATGGTTGTGGCCTGGGAAGGGGCTAGATATTGGAGATGGATTGGGAGCAACGTGAGCATGATCCAGATAGGGTTGTGTGCATCCCCCTAATCTCTCCCTAAAGGGATCATATCTACATTTTTGCCTACATTAGCTCTTGTTGTAGATGTTGATCACCTGTCGGGATCACGGCTGTCAGTTGACTAGTGAGGTCATCAAGATGGCTCTAAAGGGCATCACACGCATACTTGACAACCTTTCACCCTTTTCATGACCATGTCTCACTCTACGAGTGTCATTCATATCTCCCCCAATAGGTGGTCACACTACCCCTGCACTGTGGTGACGTCAGTTGCCCTCTACACAACCTCTTATTGTGCCTCCTCATATGCGGTCTTGAGACATGCCATCAAATCGAAGAGGTGGACATGTTGTCCCACTAAAGCTAGCCGATAGGCATCTAGAATTGTCCCCTGGATAGGCATAGCAGGGGCCACCTCTTATATACATTGGGCAAAGAATCGAGTCCATCCCTGAGTATCCACTGTAACCACAGAAGTAGAAAGTATATCATTAACAGAGAGTGTATAAAATCAAAACATCATATGTATATACATGAGATAAAAACTTAAAAAAATTAAATGAAACAACACAAATAACTATCATACCTGGGTCCCCTGGCTACCCTAATGGGTCAGGGGGAGGAGGTCCACTCAGTCCTACACCATCGGTGTCAGGAGATGCTCTGGATGCAGCAAGAGCTAGTGGGGCCGACGAAACGAGTGTAGCTAGTGGAGGAGATGACATCCTTTTCCACCTCTCGGATCTCAGCGACATCACCCTAGCATCATACTCCTGCTCCTCGTCACCACCGCTGCCTCTACTCCTCTTCCTCAGCCTAGACATTTGTGGCAGCACATCCCCTTGCAAGCTCGGATCCCCTCTAGTGGCATTTGCTAGAAAAATTGGGGAAGCACGGTGTGCTTCCCACCATGCCAAGAAGGATTGATCCAAAACAATGTTGTCTAATGTGCCCATAAGCAATAGGTCAGTATCATCGACATCATCATTTGAGAGATCCACATCTTCCAGAGTAGGGCGTGGACAGTCCTCTGGGCTCACCATGCTCTGCACAACTCAGGTGTATGTCAACATAGGAGGGGGAATAGTTTGAACCCTTCCATGCTACTGCATAACGACTCCAGTAGTACAACATGATCACAAAATCAGTGCAACCAAGCATGAATCGATCGCATTGTAGGTTCTGGAGGAACCTGTGATCATCCACCCACTAAAAGGCTTAGTAGGGTCTCCATCTAATATGGTTTGGCATCAGTGTGTCAAACTTTAGCCTCCAAAACTATAGGTCATTGTGCCTCCATTATCGCATTAGCTCGTACCAGTGGGCCATCGAGACAACATAGTTTTGCACCTAGGGATATCCCTCTAGCCTTGTGCATGTGATGTGGGTGAATTCCCACACCTAAATTAGTGTGCACACTGTGAGGCTACGGTACTCATAATGAACGTACCAACCAAGCTCATGATAGAGGTGTTCCAACATGTTGTGCCCCTAGAAGAAGACGGTATGTCGCTCCACCATCGCTCGAATAGTATGAACAAGGCCCTTGTGTAGGTGAGAGACTTGTGCATCAATGGTCACCCTCATGGTGATAGTAACCACTAGAACATGATGAATCAGAGGGGTAGTGGTTCAGGCCTAGTTGAACCACCAAGTGTAAATGTGGTCGGTCCCATCCCCATTGTCTATCTAGTCAGAGCAGTATAAGACCCTGTCTAATCACTCCTTTACCAAGTGTGTATCATCAATCACCACTCACTGACTACATATCAAGAGCCCAAGGATGCGGTAGACATCCTCTAGTGTAATTTTCATCTCCTGAGTAGGCAACTAGAAGTTACAGGTCATAGCATCCCATCGCTCCATCAGCACCATCAACATTCGATTGTGATAGAGCATCTTTGGCATGGTGTATACATGCCAGATTATGACCCACTGTAGAAGGGAGGCCTCATCATTGGTCAATCAGTCTCTCTGGTCTCATAGTAGGCAAAGCACCCACCCTCCAGGGTGCTCCTGATCTCTAGATAGTCTTGCAAAAGACAAAAGTAAATATGTATCAGTACACAAGTTACAAAAAAAATTAAGTAAAAAAAATTTGAGGACATGTGGGCACCGCACAAATGTATGTGCGCCACACAGGTGTCCCGGTCGCCATTAATGGCACAGGGACAACAATGCATCCCTTGGATGCCAGTGCGTCCTCAAAATGCCAGCACCCATTCTAGATGCCATCAGACACTAAAGATGGGCGCACACACCCAAGACACCTGCACACCTTGAAATCTAAAAACTTGCCAAAAATTGCTTAAAAATAACTAATGAAGAGGTTTCAGGGCCTACCTGGTCAACCTCGATGCCCTCGATAATATCAACACATAGCTAGTCCAGCCTCAGATCCTTGTAGCCTCATTTTCTTATAATTTGGATGAATTTTCTCTCATAAAAGTCAACAAAATCCTTGTGATGAATAGTGCAAATGACCCTTCTCGAGGCCCACCTAGGTATATATAGCCCCCCCCCAGTTTCTCTTGATTTTACCCCACCTAGCTGGGGGAAACCCAGGAGGGGCATATAGTCACCTCTTTACAATATTTTTCTTCCAAATCATCAAATTTTTCTTGACCATTCTTCTCGCCATTATAGCTTCTTCCGATTTTCAAAACTGACTTAAAATTCAAGTTTTGTAGAGTATAATTTCGTGCGATTTTTCACAACCAGTCTTGCACTACTTGTTCAGCTCAATTGCTCAGGGGCACCTTCAATACCAGCTGGCTCGACCTTAGTGACCTCTAAGGAACTTTTTTTTGGTATGTAAATCCATAAAATTTCAATGTTTGGGTAAAATTTTCTTTCTCTACTTTAGTGTGGCTGATTTTTCCCAAAATCGAGCCCACTAAAGTGGGGGAAAAATGTAATGTCACAGAATTGCACCTAGGGGAAATTCCACATTCTAGCACTTTGACACCTAAACATATTAATGGCAAAAATCCCATGAGTCAAAATTTCACAATTCTAACTCCATGTGGACCAGTGGTGAAGCAACAACACCCTAATGACACGTTTCTCAAAAATTGATGTCTTGGACATCTGTGCAATGTGTGGATGTCTACGCGGTGGAGTAACATCTTGTCAATTTTTTGAGTTTGAAATGGAGAATCTTGAATCCTAACTCTTGACACGTGTCCTAGCAATTTGGTTTTCAGGCGTAACAGCTCTTTGTCGCCCTTACATGCAACAAAACCCCTCATTTTCTCTCATTTTGGGGGTTCATTCATTCACCAAGCTCTCTCTTCAACTTCACTCTTGAATCTCTTTCATTCTTTACAAGCAATACTTCTACAAGCAAAGCTCTGCCAGACTGAGGTCCCTCCAACATCCAAAGCTCTCTAGCAAGCATTCAACGATGCGTCTGTGTGTTCTGGAGGGGGCTAAGGCCTGTGGGTAATGCTCTCTCTCACTCTTTCCTATTTGCATCTCTTGTTCATTTACTACTTGTTGGTGCGGGTTCTACTCCTAAAGCGGGTTTTTCTTTCACCACTCTCTTTGTCCATTTCGGCTACACTCTCTTTCTATTTGTTGTCTGTGGAGGTGGGAACACCAAAGCATGGGTCTGACTATGGAAAGCCCCTATACAGCCCCAAAATTTTCCCCTCATTCATTTGTGTGTAGGTTGCGAAGCGGAGCTTGGAGTGAAGGCTTGAATGTCTGGTTGAGGGTAAGTTTTCTCCAAGTTCTCCTTGTGCTTTTCTCATAATTTCTATTCTCTATTTTATTGTTTTGTTTAGTAGATCTCAGATCTAAGTTAGGAAGTGAAACCCTATTCCGCTCACCTGAGTTTCTGAGCTCTTTGTTGCTCAGGATGCCAGTGCACCACTTGGATGATAGCACGTTGCACTAGCATCTTGGATCCGCATTTTCATCCTTTGGTTGAGAGCTCCTCTGTCAGAGGTAGAAATCTGGAAGTTTCACTCTGAAGTAGTCTTCTCTGATAATCAACCTGCATAGATTTTCTCTACAATTTCTCCATTCAACTTATTTTGAGGTGGATAAGGGTATTTCGTTCCCTAGGAATCTCTTAAGAACAAAGAGACTCGTGTGTAGTGAATCCCTCTTATCTCACAACTACAATTAAACTTTACTTTATTTTTCGAACACACATTGCTTAAAATTTTCAAAACCATAGAATAACTAGATAAATCATCCATCATATTTTATTTAACTAGGGCCTTAATCCCCTTTTCATCAATATTAGTCAACTTATGTTGCCACAATATACTTGCATTATAATTTTGATTACATAGGAAGATTTATAATATATAGATCCTTCATAATTAAATAGAGTATTGCATTAGGGCATAGCTAGCACCAGATTCATTCTATTCATTGTGTAACCATTCTTATAAAATATGAAATATAATACAAAATAATTCATGTTAGAAATTAAAATTAATTTTTGGTCGTAATCTTAGAATGTACAACACACCCATGAGATATTATAACCTCCCATTAGTGAACACAAGTTTGGCCTTTATTTTAGCAATAATTTGATGATAATTCTTTTATTAAGGAAAACCTCACTACCATCATACTCTTTGTAAGAATAGTACCATTCCTATGAGGAGCCATGTGATATCCTATCAATATTGATCAAGATCTTATCTACCATATTGACCACTTCCTCTACCCTAAGGACATTGACACAACATTTTTTAATGGTCAATGACAAGATCTTGAGCCTTGATTAGCTCATGGATAGGTTCTTTATTACAAAATGTTGCCTCATGTTTGAGATAATTTCTACATGTACATGGAAGATATTCATATTTTTTCTCTTAAATCTTGGAATAACACAAGAATTACTAAACAAATCCTTAAAAGTTGGAATATGGATATTATAGTTATTTAGCACCTTATCACACTTCTCAACACTTCCTACATGATCATAGCTAGATTTATTTCACTTTATGTTAACCTATTCATAATCCATTTTTAGACTTAAACATATTAGTTTTATTAGTGTAAAATTTACCATTAGCAATATAATCATTGCTTCGACAACTATTGAATGGGCAAAAATTTGATCTAGACTATCTCCTTGTTAAGATTGAATTTTAAAAATCCTATGATTATGCCTATTTCTCAGGTTTATCCTTAAAATACTCCACTTTTTTGGTTTTAGACTTGGGTTGATTTAACACATTTGGATGTTCCTTCTATACATGTTGATTCTTATCTTATTTTCAATGGATTTTTTCTTACTTTCCCCACTCTCCAATGCTCTATATGCAATGTTTCCCTCATGATTCATTCCTTTATATCCTCATTGGGAATTCTCTTGGATATCTCCTACTTTGTGCTATCAACTAAAATTTATGTCTTACATCTTCCTACCTCAAAATTCTTGTGTTTAGTTCTCACTTTGTTTATGAAAAAAAATATTTTTCCATATAATGATAATAGAAAAGTGTCTAATGTAAAATAGGTGATGGTATTTTATTAGGTTGTCTTTAGATCTAATATTTTTATAAAAAAATTACACTTTCTTTAGGACTAGTGCTTCTCCTCCTCCTCCTTAGATTCCTCAAGATATACAATAATGTTAAAACGTGGTATGATAACCAAATATATTAGCATATTTTTTATATTGGGTGTCTCTCTTTTAGATATATCAAAATGGTTTGTGAAAAAAATTAAACTTCTAAAAATTAACATGGCAGAAACATGTTTTTTTATTTTCTAGAAAAGTGTTAGGAAAGGTGTCTCAACCTTTACCCTAATGTTAAGTATATATATAAAAAAAAAAAAAACCATTTTATAGGATATAAAATAGAAAACTCAATTTTTGGGCTATAGAGTTTATTTTTGGCATCACTTCTAAGGATGCTCTATGAGTATATTTATTTGAGATCTATAATTTAAAAATAAGGGGTGCTTAATTGGCTCCCAAATCAAAATTCATGGCCTATAGAAGGTGGGATTCCTATATTTGAAATGCTAAGAGCATGTAGGACACATAAAAGAGTTGTAAGAGGGAATTATACTTGTTGAAAACTTATGATACATGATATAATGCATCATAAGGTATATTTAAAGGAGGATAATAGATCCAAAATGAAACACCCAAGTTAGTGAGTGTATTATGCTAATCTTACATGGAAAGTGGAAGGAATATGCTATTTCCTAGCATACAAACTCATGTTGCGATTTACATGCTAGTTTTGTAACTATGGATATGGGTGCCATATTTTAGGGAAATTCTAACACATGGATTTGTAATTACCATTTGATGGCTTCATGTATTGGATATCTTATTTATTGGGTGCTTGAGATGGAAATTTTGATAGTGATTTTCATTGGTATTGTAATGTTGCTATAATTACTCTAGATCTCTAGTTGGTGATACTTCTATAAAATCTTAGATTTTTAAGTGCATTGTAACCTTTGATTATTGAACAATATATTGAGTTTCCTTTAAGGATGGGGTTTTTCTTCTAAAAGGGTTTTCTCACTTAAGTCATTGTGTTATGGTATATTTTTGTCATGTTTATTTCCTTGTAACTAGGTGATTAGTTTAATTTTAAGGCATATCTCCTCTCATGTATTTGTGTAGTAATTATATTTTTCACCTTTACTTCCTTTCAAAAAAAATAGATGACCAATAATTTCTTTTGGCAAATTCATGTTTATTTACATTCCTAGTTGATGCCTTCCAACAATTATTATGGAGACCCATCCAAGTTGGTATGCCAACTTTATGCTCCAAATGGGATTTTTATTTAGGATTCATAGCTACACCTTGGTTACATTACAATCAAATCAATAAAATAAAAAGATAATCTCAATTTTTTTCTCATTTCTTCAAGATTCAAGCTTCTCTACCTCTTACTTTTGTGTGGAAGGATTAAAAATATGTTACCCAACTCTTAAAATGGTGGAATGAATCTAAAATATATAGTCTCACCTTAATCTAAGTGGAATGGGGTGATTAAAAATGGAATAAACATATAAATCTCTCCCTCAATCCACAATCTCAAGGTTTCTTCTATAAAGGCGTGTACATAAGTTTAGTGATATTTGGGACTTATCCACTCATAATTGAAACTCATGAGATAAAATTTAAACATTATATGCTCTGTCTCAATATGAAAAGAGTGTGATTGACCTTATTATTTTCCTATCACCCGTGGATATTTTATTCAATATTTTTACGCCATATGCTAGTGGATTTAAAATAGGATATGCTTACACCTTTCCCTTGTGACTTCCTCAAAGATTGGGATTGGCTCACTATGCACTAGTTCTCTTTATTTATTCTTAAATAGATTAACCTTCAAATCCTACCCAAACTCCTTATTCCTTTCCCCAACTTCAAATGAAACTATTATTTTATTAATGATTCATGGTCTTGACTTAATGTTCACCCACGATAATCTAAACTTGGTATCAATTTTCAAATCCTTGCTAAAAAACTTTTTCACTTCAAATTGTTTGTTGATGACAAAGTTTGAATTTTTTTATTCTAGTCCCTCTCTTTCCCCTTTGATCCTAATGTGAACATGTCAAACATATATTTTGGGAATATTATATTGCTTAATGCATGTGGAAGTTGATTAATAGATCTATCTCCTAGCCATCTTTAAGTGGCCAAATGTCATGGAAGAATTTTGTAGTGGGAATCAATATCAATGATAAGTTGTTTATTATTATATTAGACAAGTATTTTCATATTTAGTTGAACTCTTATTCTCAATTATGAATTGCAATTTAAAAGTTTTATTCTAACATTATTTTTTCAAATGGCTAAATTATCCAATTTTTTTAGGATAATCTTTAAGGTATTCTAATAAACCAAATGTATCGAATCCAATAATAGACTTCTAAATTGGAATCCACATAGAAAAATCTTGCTAAGCATATTGATGAGATCATCTCAAGAACTCCCTCTTGATTGTAATGAGAACCTTTCTTTGTAATCAAGGTAAAATCAACAAGAACACCTTATATAAAATCTAAAATATCTATTAAAAATTTAAGAATATGAATTTTAAACTAGAAAAAGAAATTTATACAACTGTTACTAAAGAATAACTATTTTAATTTATAATATTCTCTATATAAATACATGTAATTACTAAAATTAAAATCTTTCACTAGATTGATAACCTAGAATTATTGTAACTAAAATATCGGATGACATCTTAGATCATTCTCTAATAATAAATAAAGAATCCATTAATATTGTGATAAAGATATGTTGACTGCATAAAGCAAGTGACATCAAGCAACACTTTCACCTCATGGTAGATCTATTGCTAGAATTTGAAGTTGGAAAGGAAGACACTTTGAAAACATAAATAAAAAAAGAGGAATAATTGATGGTACACATGAATTTTTATGAAGAAATAAATAAAATTGAGAGAAATATAGTTATAGGTACAATATGGAATGGTTATGAGACACTAGATGAAAATATTTAGGTGAATTAAATGTCATGTAATGGAATTGAGTTGAATCAAATGATTTATGGTAAAGTTGAGATAGTGTATAGTGAATATAGAGAAAGTAAAGCATGTTGTAAAATTATTGTAGATGGTTGTGGATTGTTAGTAAAGCCAAATGAATGGTTGGAGGGTGAACAAGAAGTTGAAACAAAAAAGTCAAAAATAATGAGAGAGCTTTGTTATGCCTTACATAACCACCCCATTTTATTCTGGAACAAAATGGGTCCCCCTTTTTTTTTTTCTTTTATTGTCTTTGGTTTTTTTTTTTGGTCTTAGGAGTTCTTTGTTTTCCTCCTGTGTCTGTCTTTTTGTTCTGTCTGATTTGGTTATGTCTCAGCCTGGGTTGGGTTTCTTTTTACTAAAAATTGAAGGCATGATGAAAAATAATGTATTTTATATGCTTTTGATATCTAATGCAGGAATTGTTGTGCGGGATTAAATCATACACCTGATGCTATTTCTCAAGGAAGTCAATTGGAAAGCATGCCTCAATCAGATTTGGCACAAAACTCTTCAAAGAACAAAGTCATTGAGACCCTCCAGTTGTCTTGCTGACTGGCTATTGTGCTATATTCATTCGAAATACACCGGTCGCCCAGACATTTCAGTCGCTATGGGTTTTTATTTATCTCTCCACTTGGGAAGTCTCGTCGACCGTTGTTCACAAGGTCGGCTTCGGCTAGAGTGGTTTACCTTCACTATGAGGTTTGGCTGAATAGGTAAGGTCTCACCAAAAGGGTGTGCCTTCGATATGATGTCCTGCCGACCGCTGGTGGTCTTGCCGACAGGGTTTGAGTTTGGGGAGATGTCTCGCTGACCAGTGGAAGTCACGCCGACAATTGTTCACAAGGCCAGTGTCAAGGAGAATGGTTTTCCTTCGGTGTGACCTCTGGCCAACAAATGGAAGTTTTTCCAAAACAATGTGGCTTCGTCGTAAAGTCCCATCGACTGCCGAAGGTCTCGCTGAAGGTTTGTGCCTTTGGTGTAAAGTTTCACCGATAGATAGAATTCTGGTCGAAGGGGGTGCTCTACCCAAAATATTTTGGGCTCAGCATAACATCTTGTCAACTGGAGGAAGTCTCACCGAAACGGCCATCATCGGGGAGAAAGATTTACAATCACTGTGAGGTATGGCCGAATGGTAAAATTCTCGGCAAAAGTGTTTGGCGCTCAGGGAGATGTCTCGCCGATGGTTTTTAGTCCCACCGAAGGATTCTCCCTTCAGTGTAATGTTTTGAGCTCGGTGAAATGTCCCACCGACTACTGAGGGTCTCCCCGAAAGGATTTGAGCTCGCCGAAAGGGAGGTATCATCAGTATGAAGTCTCGCCAACCGATGGTGTCTCGTTGAAGCGGAATGGTCTCGGTGAACATCTTTCCAACAAGAGGGAGTTTCACTGATCGTTGTTCATAGGGCTAGCGTCACTAAAAGGGAGGTTCCTTCAATAAGAAGTCTGGTCAACTGGCTGGAGTCTCCCCGAAGTGGTTTGAGTTCGGGGAAAGGACGGTGGCGTCGGTGTGAAGTCCTGCCAAACAAATGAGGTCTCACTGAAAGAAAAATGGAGCTCAAGGAGAGTGTTCTGCACTCAGTGTAATGTCCTACCGATAGAAGGAAGTATCAACAAAAGGTTGTGTCATCAGTATGAAGTCTAGCCGACCTGGTGGACTCTTGCCTACAGTGGTTCACAAGATTGAGCTCGGGGAGAATAGAATGACTTCAGTGTGATGTCTTCCTGACTAATGTTTGTCTCGTCGATGGAGGAGCGGCAGTATAACTCTTGAGGGATTGCTATGAGGTCCTGCCAACCCAATGAAAGCCCGCTGAAGGTTTGTGCCTTTGGTGTAGTATTTTGAGCTCGAGGAGATGTCTCATCGACAAACGATGCTCTCACCGAAAACAACCGTCATTGGGGAGAAATATTTACATTCGCTATGAGGTCTGGCCGAATGGTAAAAGTCTCGGCGAAAGTGCTTGGTGCTCAGGGGAAGGAACCTTTATTTGCTATGCTGTCTAGTCGACCCGATAATGCCTCACCGATGTTTGTTCACAAGATGGATATTAGGGAGACTCCTGGCTGAATGATTTGAGTTTGATATGACCTCCTTCCGACTAATTTTTGTCTTGCCAATGGAGGAGGATATCGATATGACTCTGGCCGCTCGCTATGATGTCCCACTAACAGTTATGTGTTGTGTCGACTGCTACTGTGAAGTCTAATCGCATTGGGGAGACACGGCTAGTGTCTCACCAACATGCAATCCTTTTGAATGACCTCTAACCATCTGGGAATCTTACATGGCATGCGGTCTGCCAATCAGAGGAGTCTGAGGGTGAACCATTCACCATTTGACCATGTGACCGTCCTGTGAAGAGGATCAACAGATTATGAATGGTATGGATCTGCTCTGAGATCAAAGGTGATTAGTCGGTTCGGTGTCCAATGGTGTCATTTGTGGGGATCTAACACCAGGGAACATATGATGTTGTCTCTCAAGGGGATCAACTTGCAGAAATATCTAAAATAAGAGGAAAGTCGAAAGGGAAGAAACCTCAAGTGACAATAACAGTTGTGGTGTCTACTGGTGAAGGGTAGATCAACATTTATGATAATGTTGCAGAACATTCAAAGCAACTTTGAAGCTCTCGAAGATGGACACGAAGGCCAGAAGTTAATGCGATGGTTGCAAAAGATCTAAGAGAAACTCCTAGAGTGATCCTTCATTGACATGGACATGGGGTATGCACATTTAATGCAGAAGTAACTTGATTCAAAAGATCTAAGGGCGGATCCTTCTAAAGCTGATATTTTGAAAACCCTAAAATCATGGGCCAACATTCTTTTTGGCACGTTCTGTATATCTGGAACTTTTAGCCTTTTTGTAATGGGAGAGATAGGTCTAGTTCAGGACAGATAAAAAAAGAAGTTTGAAACAGTCACAAGAGAGAGAGTTTTTCAAAAACAACAGTTCTGAAATACAGAGACGAAGTCTAGTAGAACAGTAGGAATTTTCTGAAGGTAGAGAAGCTTAAGAGTAAGAATAGAGTAGGAGTTAGATTTAGCATAAGGCAGCAATGTATCTTTCTGGTTCTCTTAGTATAGATGGAAACAATCTGAAGACATAGGTTTTTTGTACACTAGTGATTGTGCCAGATTTTTAAATGTTGCTTATCTGTTTCACCAACAGTAGAAGCAAATAGATTTAAATCTACTTCATATTGTGTTCCTGAATGGTGTTTATCTTGGGTTAATCATTTGATTTGAAAAGCTTTCAAGGAATGAGGTTTTATTTTATGTTTTGTTTAAGTGGTGATTTGCAATCTGTTGTTGAAATTAGTACTGTGAATGAATGAAACTGTGTGTTAATCACAAGTTAATTTTGTTCTGCAATTTTAGTTAGGAATTCATTGAAAGGTAACAAGTCTGGTTAAGTTGGATGAATTATCATTCTCTTCAGTTCCAAAGCTTTGATCTATCTTTTTATGTTTCTTTAAAAACCCTGGTTAAAGTAGGTTTAAATTTATGTTTGATCTTAGAACAATCCAGAAGCTCAACACCAGTAGGCCCCTTGAACATTATAGTTCACATCAACCATTGAGTGAAATCAGTACAGTCGAGAACTAATTACCAAGACCTTGGGAGTTAGATATCCATGTGTTATTCTTTCTCTTTCAGGAGAGAAAAATAGTAATATTATGTTTGTTGTTGCTGTGCTCATCTGACCTAACAACAAGCTTGAATGAGCAAACAGTTGGAAACACAAATATTTGAGATTCTACTAGAAAGGTGAGATATTTTAGTTTGAGTTGAGAATAAATTATTATATAAAATAAATAAATGAATAGTAAGAAAATATTTTGTACCACAAATAAAAAATGACTATATAGAGGTAGAATAGAGTTGAATTTAGGTATATAGTTGATAAACTTAATATAGGAACTTGTGGTAGTAGATATGGATATAAGATACAATCAGAGAGAAGAAGTTATGTATTGAACCAAGAAGGATTGGAGACATGATTATTTGGCTAGATGAAAAGGTGAATATTTATTTTATAGTGACACAAGTTAGAATTATGGAATTAATAATATTAACCTAGAGTTGATGGTAGACAAAGAGATGATGTGGTTGATATAGATTGTTAAAATAAATGAAGAACATATTTGGGTAGGTGAGGAAGTGAAGAGATAGGTGTTTGAAGTGATAATTTATAGTGGGACATGATGGATAAAATAACATAAGAAACAATGTAGAAGAAGCTATAGTAATACAAGAAGTAAATAAAAGATGTGTACTAATAAAGGAAGGGTTACTAAAGGTGATTTATCAAACATGGTAATGAGAAGTGTGTCAAAGGTAATTAGAGGATATAAATAGGTATTGGATTGTACCATAATAGCAAAGAAGATGGATATGTAGGGAAATATGATATAAGGTTTTGTATAGTAAGATATATGAAGATTGCGATATTCCAAGGGGATGATACTAGATAGATAAAAATAATTGCATTGGAAATAACAGTAGATAGTGCATGTTTAGAAATAAACAAAAGTTAGAAATATGTGACATGATATTTTTGTATATGAGTGGAAATAATTACTACAAGTGGATCATGGAGTCACTTCACTCTTTTATAATTGAATCTCAAGATTTGGGAATAGTCACAAGATTTGCAGATTTAATGTTGATTTGTGAAATCATAACACTTTGTTAGTGGACCGAACTCAGAAAGAAAATGAAATTCATTTCCTATTTGGAGGTGGTGACTCTATTGTTGAAGAATCATATATTTAATACTATAATATACATGAATATTTATTTTCCTATTTATTTTTCCATTACAAGCTATGGATACTTGAGATAGAGATATAGACAAAGAGATAGCTTAAATATAATCAAGGATTAAGGAGCTTGAAGATGTCAATAATCAAGCTCAATTTCCCATTCCTTATAATAAGCTATATAAAAATTAGAAATCTCTTGGGAAAATCATAGAAGATGGAAAATGCCAAAAAATTTATGATCAAATGCCATTGTTTGATGAATGTAATATTTTAAAAAATTATGGTAAGTTTAGGAATTTTTAGGTTTTATGGAATGGTATGAATTTATGGTTGAGGTCATATTAATGAGATATTTCACCATATCTCTATGTGGTAATGATGGGAAATGGTTGCTTAGTTTTCTTGATCAACATTATGCATGCATGATATGTTTAATCATGATGATTTAATTTTAAACATTTCATATATTGAAGATTAAGGAGCACATTGTAATGAATTCAACAAGGAAGAGGTAAGTGAATGTGCTATTATTCAAAACATTAAATCTGATTTAATGGATAAAAGAGATGACATGGATGGTATGCATGAATACATTAAGCTTGAGGTTCCATTTCAAAGGAAAATAAAATGAAATTTTTGTTGACCTAAAATAATGAAGATAATATATAAATATATTCTCAAATGATACACCTCAAGTGTCTCTTTCTTTTGCCAATATATCCAATATATGGTTAGATCAAAGTATTGATCCAAATATTTCTGCATGTAGTAGCATTCATGAGGTTGTTATTTGTAGCCCTTGTTCATCTTTCAAATTGAATATGGATGCATATTATGATTTTTTGGACAACTAAGGTGATTTTAATCCTAACTTAATTAGTGAGCATGTTACAATTGAAAGACATTATCTTGAATGAGATTGGAATGATAAGTTGCAAGAGAAGCACAAGGATGAAACTTTCCTTAACTAGGATCTTAATAGTTTTGATGCAACAAATTATTTTAGAGAACTTGAAACAAAGAAGAATGGAGTAGAATTTGAATCATCTTTTAAAACACCACAAGAAAATTTATATGATGAGCTTTTGACCTTTTTTGTGTTAATTTAGAAGAGGATGAAGAAATGAATGACCATAAGTTAAGTATTGATATCATTGAGACAATACAAGATATGGGCCAGATAAGGATCTACGGGACCTCTTAATATGAAATTTTTTGGTTTAATACACATGTTCAAGAGGTTTACCAAAATATTCCATATGACATGGAGTATCAATGTTTTTAGTTTTCAACCCACATCAATAAATATGTTAAGTTTTATGATAGGGATATATGTGTTGAAATAGCATATGACATGGATACATCTTGTTAGTTGATTTTTTTAGTTCATGTATATTAGCAAAGGAGTGTGGGGTTAAATTTAATGGTATTGGTAAAATGTCTACATGTACTCCACAACTTATTCACATAATCAATTGAAAGGTATGTTGTAGGAACAAATTCAAATCATATTCAATGGGATCTTTAGAGAATGAGGTGCATGATATAGGACATTTTTTACGTTCATTTTTCTTAGTGGCCTTTCACTATTAAGATGAGGTAGAAGGGAAAAGGAATAAGTACCAAATTTTTTTGGTGGTCTTTTGTCCTTGTTCTTTTATCTTGTGCAACCATGGTTGTTAATTATCCATGGTGAAGTCATATTATTTATTTTCCTTTGTGTGTGTGGTTTTCTTATCGAGATCTAAATTCACATTATTCTTGCAAGACACATATGCCTAACTAGAGTCACTATTGGGACTCAAATATATAATATGATTTTTCTTGAGTCCCTTCTATTTTATGTCTCAATCATATTTTACCCAATGTTTGTAACTAATTCAAGAGATCTTAAATGGGCCCTTATTTTCAAAAGATGTCTCTTCTTGTTGTCTTGTTTTCTCCTTTATACTTTAGTCAATCATCTAATTTGTCAAAATCCAAAGTTGGCTAAGTGTTTACCTTTGTGCTTTTATTGCAAAAGTTGGGAAATTCGTGAGTTCATGAACTTCATGAAATGTTGAAAAAGGAATGAGTGAAGGTCACCAAGTTATGAATGTTTCCAATTTTTCTATTTTACAAACTTGGTGAAATTCCCACAAGGTTATAAATGTCGCCATGTTTGCTAATTTGCGAACTTGTTGAAAATACAACAAGGGGAAGTGTTAGAGTTGGTATAGAATACTATGTATACCATGCAAGATTTGGCTGAAGATTACAGCCACCCAAGATCTAGGAACTTTATTGAAGCACAAGAGAGATCAACTATGAGAGAATAATGCTATTCTATCAAAGGATGTAAATGATATATTATGATGATATGATTCATCAATGGATTGTTATGATTTATACATGAGACCCTTTCTTATATAGCCAACGCAAGACATATGATTAAATAGGATTATGGCAAGTGTCTTAATCTTGTGTCATGAGACAACTAACTCAACTTTATTAAATAACCTAGGACACAAGCATTAAATAAAATCCAAATAGATAAGATATGATAATATCTTCTAGACAACTAGATAAACACCTAGGAACTAAGTAAACTTAACATGTAAATAGGAATAATAATGACTAGATATGTAAACCACTTATTTACACCAAAATGAAGGAACAATTTCAAGTCTCAATAAATTTAAAAGTTCATGAACTTGTCAAAAGGCCAACATGGTTCTTAAGTTTGCAAAAAGTGTGAAAGTTTAATATGGTTCGTTATGCCATCAACAACTGTGAAATATTGAAAAGTGGCAAGGTTCTAAATGTTAGCAAGTTTGCTAGTTCACAAACTTTCTAAGTGTGACATAGTAAGCTTACATCAAGTAGATATAATATTTTTTTTTTTTATCTATATGTTGAATCAAGATGATTTTCATGAGAATATGTTTGAGTATCATTGCACATTGAATGTGTGTGTGTTTGTATTAAGGTTCTATAGTTGGAATATTCTTTATTAGACCCTTTTGCCATGACTACATCAATCTTTGCATGCCCTTTTAAATGCAAATGATTACATGTTATTGCATGCTTTTAAATATAATACATATAAATAAATTACACATATGTGTTTTTAGTTGACTCATAATGACTTGTGAAATGGATGGGATTCAACCAACTTTGAATTTAAAATTCATGGATTAGATTTGTGGATGTGAAATCAATTTCATGCTTACATAATTGATCTAGAACAAAAAATGCTAGAATTAAGATAGTAATTTGAAATATCTGTAGATAAGTGTATGGATACACATAATAAATAGAAAATCAAATTGAATATATCACAATATGCCTATATGTAAATAGTGTAGGAGATAAATGTGTAAATAGGATGAATAAAAATATAGGAGAATAATTCCAACTTCAAACAATATATTCTTTATTGTACCCTTTTCCCATGACTACATCAATTTTTTGTATGCTCCTTTAAATGCAAATGATTGCATGTTATTGCATGTCTTTAAATACAACTGCATATAAATTATAAATTATGTAAATGTGTTTTTAGTTGCTCATAATGACTTGTGAAATGGACAAGATTCAACCAACTTTGAATTTAAAATTTAAAATTCCATGGATTAGATTCGTGGGTGTGGAATGGATCCCATGCTTACATAATTGATCTAGAACAAAAAATGCTAGAATTAGGATAGTAATGGAATATCTAGTGATAAGTGTATGGATACACATAATAAATAGACAATCAAGTTGAATATATTATAATATATCTATATATAGATAATGTGAGAGATAAATGGGGGTTCACCCCGTAGTGTGATGGTAAATTCATAGGCCCTATTGATAGGGTGTCGTAGGTTCAACTCACACCAACTCCTATCACACGAAGGACAAAGACTATGAATGGAAGATAGCCAAAGGCGTGTCGAAGGAGAAAGAATGATGGCTCTCTACTGGCAGTAGTTCAAGGACAAATGACAAATGCAGTTTGTTAACCCAATTAAAGGTGGTGTTCATGCCACACTAGCCTCGCGGTAGGGATCATGGAGCGGATGTCAGGTGAAGGCTAAGGATATGGAGAGAGGAGTATCTAGGGGTGGAGCCAGCCAGAGGGAGGAAGTGTTATGTGGAGGGATAAGGGAGTTGCTCGCTCAACGTGTTATAACTTCAAAAAAAATTGCTCCTTTGGTTCCATTTATGCCTTGCCTGGTGTCAACTGGTCTTTCATGGTGTCAAAATTTCTAAGGGTTGGGGTTTTAGCCCTATTTGCATGTGAAACCCTTGTATCTATTTTATGCCTTGGTTGAGTTCTATTTCGATGTTACTTTTTGAAGGATTTTAAAACATTTTATGCCCCGTTGGTTCGTTTAGGCTTTGCCCCCTTTGATTTTAATTTGTGTTTCCTCCTCGGGTTTTATTTTCCTAAGTCTAGGCCAACCCTGTGCTTCATTGTTTTAAAAACAACTGGTGTCGTTGTTTTACCATCTACCTAGCAATGTCCCCTAGTCTTTTTAATGGTTGTTTTATTTTGCAGAGGGATGATGTTCACGCCACCATTGATCAATTGCCTTCAAATATCAACGGTTGCCCGCCATCGCATAATCGAGAATTGCTGAGATCGAGATATCGCAGGTGGGTGCCACGTGTCCCCTTTGGGGGATGAATTTCACTCGACTTTTGATCAACTATTGCTTGATCATAGCCCTTGCGCGCTATTTCACAATCAGAAGCTACCCACTTTTTAACTCTCACGAAATAACGAGGTGTTGCCACGTGTACAGGGTGGGCCCCGAGGAAATTTTTGTGCACTGGTGATATTTTAAATGTTTCATTTTTTTAAGAAAAATATTTAAAATAATATATTTGATAAGGCAGGGGGAATTCATTAAATGCATCGAACGAAGAAATTAGGGCAACTAGTCAAGTCAAAGAAGATCTATGGTGGAGATTAGAAGTTAAGTCTAGCCGCATCCTAGACATTCCATGCCATCCTGTGATCCAAAACTACAAGATTGCGATATCACTGGCGGGTGCCACGTGGGTTTCCTTGGTGAGGCCAATGGAGATAAGCTTGTTTTCCGTCGATTGATTATTGTCAGAGATCAACGGTTCCCTGCCATCCCGTGACCCAAAATTGCAAGATTACGATATCACGGGCGAGCACCACATGGGTTTCCTTGGTGAGGCAGAAGATCAACGGTTGCCCGCCATCCCGTGATCCAAAATTACAAGCTCGCTATATCATGGGCGGGCACCACGTGTCCCATCTGATGAGGCCAAAGAAATAAAAGGGCGGGTTACTAAAGTGCTCTTAAGGTGCACGTGCTTTGAATCAATGGAGATGTTATGATCTCAGTGGAAAAGTTGCTCGATGGTTAATGATAAGGCCGGCAAATTTTTTGAAGGAACAGGATCACCAATTATTAAGATCTACAGTTTCCCACCATCGCATGAGCTGAAGTTGCAGGATGGCAATATCGCGAGCAACCACTACGTGGATTTCCTTCGCAACGTATGGTATGATGGGACTTTGTTTGCCATGTTGGCGATTGTGTTGGCTCATTTGAAGGCGGTCGTTCAATGATTTGATTCAACTGAAGGATCGACGGCTGAAATTTGAAGTCTAAGTCAAAGTATGGTTGGAGTCGTTTGTGCAGTGCATGGGTGAGTTTTAATGGCGGGATGGACACTCACTGGCACAATTCAATTAATATGTCAAATGTTGTGGTTGCAACGGTTTCCAGTTCTGCTTTAATGGCGGTCTCAACTTGGATTTCTAGTGGTATTTATTGTTGCATCAAATTTTCTAGGTGTGCTAATTGGTTGGTGACATGTGTACTCTCTGGCCTGATGCTTGTTTTCTCCTCCATTCTCTATAAGAAGGATTTCAAGGCCAAAAGTAAAGAGGAGAGGAAGTTAGACAAATTTTGTTGAGTCTAGGTGAAGTTGCAGAGCAACTTGTAAAGTCTAATGGTTTCAGGAAGGATGCAATTTAGGTTTTGATTCATTTTGTTGTAGGTATTGAGTTCATAAGGATTTAATGTTGTATAACAGTACTAGCATTTGAGTTAACAAGATAAATTCAAGCTCATGTCTCTCCATTGTACTTGCATATCTAAACCTTGAATAAAATAACCAAGGGTTTTTTTATCCATCTCACTGTTGTGGTGTGTGTGATCCTTATTTTGGATTTAATTCAAAGAATTAATTAAAATGCTTGAATGGGATTATAGGAAGATATGTATTGTATAAGGATTTGGTAAGTTGTATTGAGTTAGAATACATATTGATGAGATTGTAATGCGATGTCATCAAGGATTTCATATGTTAAGTGTTAAATCTATCATATACCCTTAGATGCTTATAAATTTGACTCTTGCCTAATGGATATATGGCATTGGTCTAAGTTGTAATTACCCATATGATTCAATAGTTGTTTATCTTTGCCTAGAGCTTGCTCCAAACTGCAATCAATGACTATTTTATGCTATCTTGTGTTGTAGTTATTTCACGCTCCAAGTAGTTGATAATACTGATGAACATCCAATTTATTTCAATATTATCCTACCATGTTGAGCTATTAAGTGAAATTCTCTGCTATTGTTAATGTTGTTTATAATAATGGTGCAGAGGTTGTAAACACATTAAGGGATTACCCTCCCGGGTCTTGCAGAGCCCAAAGTGTAGGAAGTTTCTTAAAGTCCTCATCAATTGGTCCAAGTCCTTCGAGCTGCCCTTGATTGGGATTGGCAGTTCCATAGGTAGATTAGAAGAAATACCTAGTTACAATGTAAAAAACAAACCAACAAGATGGCGACTCCGCTGGGGAACTAGCTTTAATATTTCTTGTCAGTGTGTCAGTTGTCCATTTTGTATAGAGTTGTCATAGTATTTCTAAGATTTGAAGGTTGAGCCTAAAATTTTGTGTTAAGTCTGTCCACTTCTTCTATAAAGCACTTTTGTGTGTTGACATTATGAGGATCCAAAGGTTTCATTCTCCACCACGTGCCTTTAGGTATTTGGTATTCCCAAGCTAATTGGGTGGCAACTCTAAAGTCTCTACCCCAGTGTGTGTTTTATGGTAAAAAATTTATTATAAGTGAAAGGGGACTTTTGGACAAGTACGCAGAATGAAGAACACTAGGTCATTCATCAAGAATCACCCTGAATAGAAATTGGAGGGTGGAATTCCCAAAATGAAGAAAAGGGACTGGATAAAGAAAATACCAGAATCTAGTAATGTTGCTCCTATGTCATAGGACCCTGTACACCAAGGTACAAGTAAGCTTTTACACCCTATCTCTAAAAATATTGAAGAGGTGTCTAGAAGTTCGGTGTCTAGAAGTTCAGATTCAGATAGTTGTGGATTTTTTGATGCATTATTTAATACACTGATTCAAGAAGATGTGACATGTCAAAATGAAGGGGTTGTTAGTGTCAAATATGCTAAAAAGAGAAGAGGCAGGAGTAGAAGTCGAAGCCATCATAGAGAATGCACCAGTGATGTGCCTCCTCCTCCTGTTGAAAATGATATAAACTCTTTATTGGCTGAACATGTATTGGAAGAGGTCAATTTAATAGACCTAAGTGATACATAAGTTTTGATGTGACTTTTCTTGACCCTGACGATGTTTTTGGAGACATTAATTCTTTGAGGCGGGAAATCCAAAAGCAAGCTGAGCTTAGGAGGAAAAGAGAAGAAGAAAGAGAAGTGGAGTTGAGAAATGTTGTGATTGAAAGGGATAGGTTAATGAGACAGTTGAAAAGCATGAAGTTCCTAAACCAACATGAGCCTAAACCAAGTGTTGAGGGTCTAGTTGTACAAGAGATTGCTAATAGAGGAATAAATCTTGTGTTTAAAGGAAACCCAATAGGCCACATTGATGTCCAACCCAAACATGTTGACCCAAAACCCTCAAATCATGTTAAGTCTCAGTTGAGTAAGCTTGTCTTAAATAAGGGAAAGAAAAAGGTTGAGGGGATTAAATAAATGAGAAAGTAATTCCCCTTTCCACTCAACAAGATCTTCAACCACATGTATCATTGCAAACAAAATTTTCCTTAGAAAAGGCTAAAAGGGATAATGAAGCTCTGGTAGAAGAATTGGAGAGAGCATAAATTGAGGCTGAGAATGTAGAAATGAAGAGGAAACTAAGTTTCCTAAAGATGTTAAACATGGATGAGGCTACACAAGTTGCAACCTCATCAGGTCACCATGATGTTTTAAAGGACGGTCCTAAAACTAATCCAGACCCCACCATAAATAATTCTAGCCTGAAGACTCATGCAAATAAGTCTATAAATCCAAATTAGGATGGTTCTAGAGTACAAGATTTAGGGTATGGTGTTGATCCTCAGGTAAATGAAGGATTATTTCAATGATGACCTATATAGTTGGAAAAGTATAGGCCACTATTCTTTGATGGTATCCCTGGTTATCCAAATCCTTTCCCTACTGACTTGAGAGAAAAGATGAATAAGTTTGTTGGAAATAATGTTGTAACAGTAGAGGAACACTTAAAATCTTTTATGGATATGTTGAATGATTATGAGGTAGAACATGAAGATGTTGTAATGAAATTGTTCGTATAATCTCTGGTAGAAGATGCAAGGGATTGGTATAGAGGTCTACCTAATGCTAGTATTGGTTCATGGGATGAGTTTGGAAAGTGTTTCAAAGAGTAGTATGGTGATAAAACTAATGCTAGTTTTATGTTAAATGAATTTAATAAAATCAAGAAGTCATTGAATGAGCCTGTCACAGAGTTTAATTTAATATTTCATAAAGCAATGTATAAATTGCTTCAGGTTTTAAGGCCTAATGAAATTTTTTGTTTAGCTACATATTTCAATGCTTTTGATGCTAAAATGGCATATCTCCTCAAAGATAAGGACCCTCAGACTATGAGGGATGCATTTAGGGTGGCTATAAATATTGGCAGTAACAGAAGAGCCTCTGGGAAGTATGGTAGGAGAGAACAACCTACACTTTTAAAAAATTCTAAGAATAAGACTGAGAAGGTTCTGATCGCAAAGCCTAAGGTTGATTTCCCTCTTAAAGACATAAAGCAAACTGTTGCTAAGCAAGAGAAGGGTATAGGAAATGAAAGGAAACCCTATAATAGAAATGATAGGCCACTCAAATTACAAAATTATCCTTATAATACAAATTGGAAAGATGGAAAACCAATCTTTCCTAGCTAGAAGCCTAAAAATGATCAGCATACACTAGACCCCTTGCAAAAACAGTTAGTGAATCTAGTGGCAGATAGACCATGGTGTGAAGTGTGTGAACACCCTCATGATCAAAACTATTGTGGGGTTTCTCAGTTGCTTGTTATTGCGGAAGGGGAAGAGGATGTCCATAATCAGACATCAGAATGTGAGCAGATGATGTAGATGTTTGTATGGCTAGATCATATGTTGATGAGGCAGAATGTTCTTCTGATGATGAAATACAAGAAGATGATCTGGATAATCAGAGGCAGAGAAGTGAGATGTATCATCAACAAATATTTTCTGATGAGGAAGGTGATTTTGATCATAATGCTTGCAATATGGAATAGGTTGAAGATTCAGTGTCCTTAAGGAGAGCCTTAGAAGAAGATATTGCAAGATTGACTGAAGAAATGGCTTCTCAAAGGAGAGGTTCACTTCAATTGAGAAATAGAACTATGGGCGGTGAACAGGGTAAACCTATTGGCCTATTTATTAAAGAACAAAAGGACAAAAATAGAGGTGTTAAGGTTGACAAAAAAAAGATAAAAGTCAAAGAGGTTAAGAATGATAAGGCTTGGAAAAAAGGGAATGAGACCCCAAAGCCTCAAGAAGATGTGACTTCATCACTGGTGAAGACCAAGGTGATTGCAAAGGTAGTTGAACCTGTTGCAGAGGATAAGAAGCAAAGGAAGCTAGGAGGAGGTAATCAACAGGAGAAAAAGGAAAACGGTGAAGGTATGATATCTAATATGCCTAAATATACACCTGTGGATATGTTTCATGTGCTTTCTCAGGTTAAAGTAACTATACCTTTGTTAGAAATTATGAGAATAAATGAACACAGAGAAAAAATAATAGCCTTGATCACAAATGTTGCTGGTAATAAGATTAAACAAGGAACTAGAAAAGAGGAAAAGGATAAAGAGAAAGAAAAGGAAGTGGAGGGAATTGTGTCACAAATTCCCCTGTGTATTTAGGGAATTCCATTAACATGTGCCTTGAAAATATAACTCCTTTTTTCTTAAGTGTGGATATAAATGGGAAAACCTTAAGGAATTGTATGATAGATTCAAGGGCATCAAATAATGTTATGCCAGTCAAAATAATGGAGGCATTGGGCTTGATAGTAGATATTGCTCAAGGTAGATGCTATGCTATGGATTCAAGGGAAGTGCCAGTTATTGGAACTATTAGAGCATTGCCCTATAAATTGACTTAGTACCCTAACAAGGATTTAGTCTTGACAATATTAGTCATAGACATCCCACCTCATTTTGGGATGCTTTTGTCAAGAAAATGGAGTGCATCAATGGGGGGTAACATGCAATGTGATTTGTCATTTACTACTTTCTCCATTGATGGTAAAGATGTCAAAATTGAAAGGGAGTCAAAATTACCTCAAATGATTGAGCATAGCCCGATTGAAAACATGACGTGTTTTATTGACAATGGTATAGATGATAGTTCGCCCTATTTCCAAAATGCTCAAGAAAGGAGCCAAGGTTGAGTGGGATAACGAGTCCATGCAGGCTTTCCAAGCCATTAAGCAAGCAATAAAGGAGGCTCCTATGTTAAGAACCCCTGATTTTTCCAAACCTCTATAGATTTTCTCATTTGCTTCGTTTCACACAATTGCAATTGTGTTGTTACAAAAGAATGCAAAAGGTTTTGAACAGCTTGTAGCCTTTTTCAGCAAATCCTTACAAATTGCAGAACTTAAGTATGATGTAAATGAAAAACAGGAATATGCATTGGCGAAAGCAGTAAAGGATTTTAGGCCTTATTTGATGGGAGCTACTGTAATTGCCTATGTTCCTAGCATTGTTGTTAAGGACATCTTCACACAACAAGAAGTGTCAGGATGAAGGTGTAGGTGGATAAATAGGATCTAGGAATTCAATATTGAGGTTAAAATTACTAAACTGGTGAGAGGACAAGGATTGGCCAATCTTATGGCCCAAAGTAACCTAGAAGCAAATTAGGTGAATTTCCTAGAAGAGAATAGATCACACATATGTGATATGGAGCATTTTGAGTGGTATAAAGATGTAATATATTATTTGCAAAGAATGAAATTTCCTGACAATTTAAGTGAGAATGAGAAACGGACATTGAAGTTACATGTTATCAAATATGTTATTATTGATGGAAAGCTTTAGTGGAGAAATGGAGAAGGTGTCATGCTGAAGTGTATTGACCAAGATCAAGCAAAATAACTTTTGAATGAGATGCATGGTGGAGTCTATGGAGGGAATTATATGGCTAAAACAATTGTACATAAGATAATGAGGGCTGTATTTTGGTGGCCTACAGTTTTTAAGGATGCACACCAACTAGTGAAGACATGTGATGCTTGTCAACGTTTCTCTGGTAAGTTAAAATTCTCTAGTAACTTGCCTCTAAAACCAGTTATAGTACAAGCTCCATTCTAGTAGTGGGGCATTGATTTTGTAGGAGAGATAGCATGTAAATCTAGTGGAGGCCACTCATGCATATTGGTGGCTACTAATTATTTTACCAAGTGGGTGGAAGCAATTCCAACAAAGAAATCCACTAGTAAAGTAGTAATTGCCTTCCTGATGAGCAATATATTGACTAGATTTGGGTGTCCAGAAAGAATTGTATCAGATAATGCAATGTGTTTTAGATCTGAAGAATACATGGAACTTTGTGAGAAGTATGGCATCCAAATTTCTTATTCATCACCATATCACCCACAGGGAAATGGACAAGCATAATCAAGCAATAAAAGCTTAATGAAGATCATTAAACGAATCCTAGATCAGAATAAAAGGGCTTGGGATTCTAAGATGAGATTAGCAGTCTGGGAAGATAGGGTAACTGTGAAGAAGGAAATAGGTTGTGCCCCATTTGACTTGGTTTATGGGATAAATGCTAGGTTGCCCCAAAATAACCTAATGGAAATGTATAAGTTTGTCCAGATGTATGACAATGAAATTGATGATGAGATGCAATTGAGAGTGGAAGCTCTTATAGAATTGGATGAAACCAGGAGGGAGGCACAAAGGAGAAATGCAAAGTTGTAGTTGCAAATAAAGAATTTGTATGACAAAAGGGTAGTTGCAAGGAGTTTCAAAAATGGAGATTTGGTTTTAATGTGGAATGCCAGAATGGAAGATAAAGGGAAATATGGGAAATTTGATGCAATATGGTTGGGTCCACTTTTGATTAATGGTAAGTGGGGCGAAGATTCTTACTTCCTCCAAGCTATGACAAGGGGATATTCTTGAACTGCTAGTTCATGGACAGTTCTTGAAGTTATACTTCACTTGAAATATTCTTTTCCATGAGCAGTAGTTTAGGTTTGTATATTTTGTACATGGTTTGGGTTGTTTTGTCTGAACAATCCCTTTTTGGTCGTCTCTACCTCTTGGTCTACTCCACTTGAGATTCTAAATCCTCACTTCATTCCAATGGAGTAAATGTCCCCAACTGGAGCCATTGTTGGAACTTTAAAAAAAATTGCTCCTTGTGTTCCATTTCTACCCTACCTGGTGTCAACTGGTCTTTCATGGTGTCAAAATTCCTAAGGGTTGGGGTTTTAGCCCTATTTGCATGTGAAACCCTTGTATTTGTTTTATGCCTTGGTTGAGTTCTATTTCGATGTTACTTTTTGAAGGCTTTTAAAACATCTTATGCCCCGTTGGTTCATCTAGGCTTTGGCCCATTTGATTTTAATTTTTGTTTCCTCCTTGGGTTTTATTTTCCTAAGTCTAGGCCAACCCCGTGCTTCATCATTTTAAAAACAACTTGTGTCATTTTTGTCTCATCTTCCTAACAATTTCCCCTAGTCTTTTTAATGGTTTTTTATTTTGCAGAGGGATGATGTTCATGCCACTGTTGATCAATCGCCTTCAGATATCAACGGTTGCTCACCATCGCATATTCAGGAATTGTCGAGATCACGATATCGTGGGCGGGCTCCACGTGTCCCCTCTGGGGGATGAAGTTCGCTTAGCTTTTGATCAACTGTGGCTCAATCATAGCCCTTGCCTGCTATTTCGCAATCAGAAGTTGCCCACTTTTTAACTCTCACAAAATAATGAGGTGTTGCCACATGTACGGGGTGGGGCCCGAGGAAATTTTTGTGTGTTGGCGATATTTTAAATGTTTCATTGGTTTAAGCAAAACATTTAAAATAATATATTCAATAAGGCAAGGGGAATTCATTAAATGCACCGAACGGAGGAATTAGGGCAACTAGTCAAGTCAAAGAAGATCTACGGTGGAGATTAGAAGTTAAGTTCGACCGCATCCTAGCCATTCCCCGCCATCTTGTGATCCAAAACTACAAGATTGCGATATCACAAGTGGGCACCACATGGGTTTCCTTGGTGAGTCCGATGGAGATAAGCTTGTTTTTTGTCGATCAATTATTGTCAAAGATCAATGGTTGCCCACCATCCCATGACCCAAAATTGCAAGATCCCGATATCACGGGCGAGCGCGACATGGGTTTCCTTGGTGAGGTCGAAGAGCAACGGTTGCCCGCCATTTCATGATCCAAAATTGCAAGCTCGCGATATCATGGGCGGGCGCCACGTGTCCCATCCGATGAGGCCGAAGAAATAAAAGAGCGGGTTACTAAAGTGCTCTTAAGGTGCACATGCTTTGAATCAACGAAGATGTTATGATCTCAGCAGAAAAGTTGCTTGATGGTTAGTGATAAGGTCGACGACTGTTTTGAAGGAACAGGATCACTGATGATTAAGATCTACGGTTGCTCACCATCACGTGAGCCGAAGTTGCAGGATGGCGATATCGCGGGCAATCGCCACATGGATTTCCTTCGCAGCGTATGGTATGATTGGCCTTTGTTTTCCACGTTGGCAATTGTGTTAGCTCGTTTGAAGGCGGTTGTTCGATGATTTGATTCAACTGAAGGATCGACAGCTGGAATTTGAAGTCTGAGTCAAAGTATGGTTGGAGTCATTTGTGCAGCGCGTGGGTGAGTTTTAATGGCGGGATGGATGCTCACTGGGACGATTCAATTAATAAGTCAAATGTTGTGGTTGCAGCGGTTTCCAATTATGCTTTAATGGTGGTCTCAGCATGGATTTCTGGTGGTCTTTATAGTTGCATCAAATTTTCCAGGTGTGCCAATTGGCTGGTGACATGTGTACTCTCTGGCCCAATGCTTGTTTGCTCCTTCATTCTCTATAAGAAGGATTTCAAGGCCAAAAGTAAAGAGGAGAGGAAGTTAGACAAATTTTGTCAAGTCTAGGTGAAGTTGTAGAGCAACTTGTAAAGTCTGATGGTTTCAGGAAGGATGCAATTTAGGTTTTGAGTCATTCTGTTGCAGGTATTGAGTTCATAAGGATTTAATGTTGTATAACAGTACTAGCATTTGAGTTAACAAGATAAATTCAAGCTCATGTCTCTCCATTGTACTTGCATATCTGAACCTTGAATAAAATAACCAAGGGTTGTTTTATCCATCTCACTGTTGTGGTGTGTGTGATCCTTATTTTGGATTTAATTCAAAGAATTAATTAAAATGCTTGAATGGGATTATAGGCCGATATGTACTATATAAGGATTTGGTAAGTAGTGTTGAGTTAGAATACATATTGATGAGATTGTAATGCGATGTCATCAAGGATTTCATATGTTATGTGTTAAATCTGTCATATACTCTTAGATGCTTATAAATTTGACTCTTGCCCAATGGATATATGGCACTGGTCTAAGTTGTAATTACCCATATGATTTAGTAGTTGTTTGTCTTTGCCTAGAGCTTGCTCCAAACTGCAAATCAATGACTATTTTATGCTATCTTGTGTTGTAGTTATTTCACGCTCCAGGTAGTTGATATTACTAATGAACAACCAATTTATTTCAATATTATCCTACCATGTTGAGCTATTAAGTGAAATTATCTACTATTGTTAATGTTGTTTATGATAATGGTGTAGAGGTTGTAAACACATTAAGAGATTACCCTCCCGGGTCTTGCAAAGCTCAAAGTGTAGGAGGTTTCTTAAAGTCCTTGTTAGTTGGTCCAGGTCCTTCAAGCTGCCCTTGATTAGGATTGGCAGTTCCATAGGTAGATTAGAAGACAAACCTGGTTACAGTGTAAAAAACAAACCAACACAATGCATTGGAGAGATAAGGAGTTGGAGGGATAAGGAGATCAATTTGAAGTGATAAGGTGGAGGCGCTTGAGCTTGGAGTGATAAGGAGAGCAAGGTGGCAAGGAGAGGAGTGATAAGGGGATGGTGAACAAATGCCTGCGAGAGTTAAATCAAGGAGGTGTTAATGCCTCAAGATATTCCTGGGGATGGGATCCCCCATTGTGACCCCATTGGTTCATAGGTCCAGTAAAAAATGATCACTACTGGTTCATAGCTCCAGTCAAAAGCGTTTACCGACCAAAAAAAAAAGTGAGATAAATGTGTAAATAGGATGAAAAATAATATAAGAGAATTAACCCAACTTCACACAAAATTATGCCATTCTTTAATATATAATATATCAATCCATTCTCTCAAAATAAATACAAAACTAAATAAAAAATTAATCTTTGCAATGATTTATGGCTTTGATTGTGTGAGAATTTTTGTATCAACGTTTCCACTCTGTGATCCATCAACATAATGAGAATAGAGCTAAAGGAGATATAATTTACCCTCTTTTTAAATTTTATAATTCTTAAATTAAAATATTCTAAAATTTTATGTTTGTCTTATTAATTGAGAGTATTTATTATGGATTTAAAGCTAGGGTTTGTTGTGAAATTTTATTTTTTAATCTAGATTTATCTTATTTGATAATTTATGTATAATTTATTCTTTGAATTTAAATTTATATTATCCATTTAAATGTAATAGATTAGTAGTTGGTATTTATTATTTGAATTTAATTTTATGTTATGAATATTGTGTTTATATTATGAATTTAAATGTAATCAAATAGAAGCTAAAGACATAAATGATATAAAGTTTGTAGTAATGACAAATAATAGTATCACAATAAAGTCGTACCAAACTCTCAACTATATTATTAATTAGCTACTATGAAAATTAAACCTAACATGCTCTAACTTTATAATATTGTTTTGAAGGTCAAGATTTTAGTGTTAGGCTTCAAATTTGCTAAAATCAATTTCCATATTTGAAACCCTAAATATCTCAAATAACAAACAAACTATTTTAGTAAAAGAACTAAAAAAAAATCTACGAAGTCCTTCTCACATGTCTAATAAGCTCCCTAATTAACGGTACGTAAGTCCAAATAAAACGCCACTGTCAGTCCACGTGGACGGAGGTGATGGGGTGCAAGGAAAGAAATTTGTTCCTTTGTGTGAAAATTAAACAGTTTGTTTGAATTTTGTGCGGCACTTTTGTCGGTTGTGTGGTTTTTCAAACAGATATTCCGTACTTTTGTTTGTTCCCATTCACCCACAATTCTGTGGGCTGTTTCCAAGCATTTCTTCAAATATATTTAATATTTAATATTATTTGGCCCATTTTGATGTTAACACTTTAATATAATTATATATTGATAAATGATATATTGTTGTGTGAAATTAGGTTCAGTTTTTTATTTATCATCTTTTTTCATTTATGATTATTGTTGTATTTTTAATTACATTTATTAATAAATGATGTATTTATGTGTAAAATTGATTTAATCTTTGATCTATTATCCTTTTATTTTTTTAATTGTATTTCATGTCTCTATATATATTTTCATATATTATATCCTTCATATCCATACATTCATTCCTTATATTGATATTAACATTTCATTGTCTCGTGTAAATCCTACTATGTGTGTGACATAAATAAATTCAAAATTATTAACTCTTGGTCATTCCATTGTGACATAAATTAACTTGTACATGTTTTGTGTGACTTATTGCTATGTATGAGTATTTAAAGGCCTTTGATGTGCATTAATTTACCATGTGATCACATCCACATCAATTCCAAAATCTTATGCATTATGAATGATGGCATTTTAAGAATCTTTGGATCTAGAGTACTAAAAGGAACCTCATTTGCATGACTAAATAATATTGTTTTCAATTGTATGAAAACAAAGCTAGTCTATCTACTTTTGCATCTAGATGATGGATCATGGAGTTTGATCCGAAATGTTGATGTTCAAAAATAACACATAGTTTAAATCCAAAAATCTCAACAATCTAATATTATGGATTGTGGAAACAAAATGTTGTTAAATGTTAAAGTTAGTTTAATCAAGGGGTTGACCTCAAAGAACATGACCCTGGCAATCTGACAATCTTCCCAAGGTATTTTAGAATATTGTTAGTCCTTGAGAGTTAGTGTGGATAAAATTTCTAGGGATCACATGTCACAAAAGTTCACAATGTGCAAGATCACTTTGAAGGTTATATGTGTTGATTGTATGATATAAAATTGACTCTTACATGACTGCTCTAATTGTACATATGAGGTGGCAACTCATTGATGTGGATGTGGTAAGACTTAGATAAGTGATAGAGAATGAGGCGGATCACTTTCTTTGCATAGAAGAAGAGCAAGTATGATGGAATAAATGTTTTTTTGGTGTAGATTTACTTTAGGGATGATGTCATTTTGTCTTTGGTTCGCAAATTTTTGTAAATGCATAGTTACATAATTTAATATCTTAACAAGGTTTGTTGGCTAGATATGCTCAAGGATGGTCATTTATTCTTAAACAATAATAACTAGAGAAAGTAAGATTTACCTCAAATATACTAAGATTTCTTTTACTAGATTAGGCCTCAACCCAAGACTAATAAATATAAAAAGCTAAATGTGACCTTCTAGGTTGAAGTGAAAATTTCAAGGTCCTTTTTGTTTGTTTATATTTAATGTTTTGATTTTATTAGTTATTTAAATTGGAAGTAGAGCATTGATTGCTCGATTTACTTGATCTCGATTAAATGATTTAAGTTTGATGTTTAATTATATTGGGTGCAAAGTGTTGCTTACTTGTGAGTATTTGAAGGGTGCTTGAATGTAAATTTATTGTGTATTTTTGTATGCTTTTGGTAGTTTTTGAGGTTTTCAAGTATTTTTTTTATTATTGAATATAAATAAGTTGATCCAATGATAACTTTAAGAAAGCCCCTCAAAAAAGATATAAAATCCTAGAAAATATTTTTTGGAAAAAAATATTATTTCCATAGGTGAATCTTTCTTCTTCTTTTTTGAAAAAAATATTGATTTTATTGGTGATTTTTTTTAATTGCTATAAATTTATAGACAATGTTGGTGAATCTTGATGAAAAAAAGGAAAAGGCATTAATAGTCTAGGTACAAACATCATGGTGTAGATTCCTTATCATATAGATTGTGCGGAGTGGGCTTGACAATACCAATGGCTAAAGGACGTAGGCATGTTGATATGTACCACTAACTAGGTCTTCAAGAGTAGTTTAGGGTGCAATAAATGCTAGGGAAAAGGGGATAAAATGAAGGTGCTACTCCATAGAGTAGTTCTTATGCCTCAAGAATAGTGTTATTGTGTTTGGTTCAATGCTTTTGCAAGAGGTTAAACACTTGCATTCATTATAATGCTTACATATGAAACAACCATGGTGTTCTAGTCAGTAAAATTTCCAATGTTTTCACCTCAAGTGAATAAACATGATGTCGAAACATGGCAATAATTTTTTTTCATTCCATAATGTAAATTACATGCACATTTGAAATAACATTATTACCAAACTTCCATTGCATTCCATTATAGTTCATAAATCTTTCCATAACATTGATTCCATATTGAATAAACTCAAGTTTGTCATTCAAGACTACATCCTTCCATATAAATGGGTTTATGATACATACATAGCTCTTCTTAGCTTCATCTAGCAATAGATATTCAAACTGGTCGTGTTACATCGCCACAATGGTGCATACCTTTTGGAATTCCTCGCTCTCTAGTGCACACACTCCAGCTATCCCCAATGCTGGTGCAAACACCCACAAACCTTGTCTGCCATCTGATGAGGAGAAGCATCACTCAAGCGCTTTTTCTCCAACCATGAACTCAAATGTGGTCCCCCGCACATCTATCACATCCAAAGAGATGGCCCTATCCTTTGACAAAGAGATTGGTTGGTAAACCCCATAACAATAGCCTATCTGACCTTAGTGTTGTGTCCTACAAACTAGAACCTAATCATACGGTTGTTTCCCCTACAAGTATAAAAATATTGAACTAGAATCCATAAAAGGAACATAGTGAACTAATAGTGTAATAAGTGGCTACTCACACTACTTTGGCCAAAGTATTCTCACCCAGTACTTTGAGTGACAGTCTTCCTATTCACATACACTTCTATAGCTCAGTTTGGATTGTGACCATTCATATATTATTCTTAGTTAATTTCCTTCCATAGGTAATCCCTAACCTTAGAAATAACCTATGCCCCTTTTCCCAAAACACTATGGTATCTCTACCACTAGCCTAAGGACCAGTTACCCCTTTAATGGATATTCCCATCCTAGGTATAACATATGAACTTATCTAGTTTACAAATTAACTTTGTGTAAGCAAGTTGTTCTCTTCAAAAGACAATATATTCCCAATTATAACTTTATAATATAAAGTTTAGCTTCATAAGATTTATCTAATCATAGATTAAATACTTATAAATAATCGACTTCATTCAACAATACTTCACATTATTATGCTACTCTCATCAAGAGAGTAGTCTCTTCCATGAATGGCCTTAATTGAAGAATATTCATATCAATAGATGATTCCATTCGAGAGCGTAACCTTCTCAGTAAAAAGGATTATTCAAAAGAGTAGAATCTTGTCAAAAATGTGACTTCATCTCAAGAGTGTAAAGCAACTACTCAAGTAGCAACCCTAACTCAATAGGTAATCCCACCTATGTCTCCATACATATAGTATCTCATAAACTCAAGTGATTTACTTATTCACATAGGTGAGTCTCAACCTTAGTATATCCTACTCCTAGATATAATCAATAATCAACAATCAATGTAATCAAGTAGGTTAACCTAAACCTATGTGTTCCAACAAGAACAACATACAACCCATTTAAGCAAGTTATTCTTAACCTATTGGTTCCAAAGGGTAATCAAGTAAATATTCCAACCCAATAGGTTAATCTTAACCTAGGTTTCAATATACTTAGACTCAACCCTAAATAGGTTACTCCCAACCTAGGGTTTAATCCAGTAGTTAAGCAATGATCAAGTGATCATACTAGTACGGATTAGCAATGACTCATCCTATCATTTCTTCCAAACTATTGATGTACAACTAAACCTTATCATTTATAAGGTTTCCTAACATCATAAGTCAATAGTTTCAAGTCGCTTTGTGACATCGAAATGTTTCACTTAATGAATAGCCCTTAAGCTATTCTTGTTTCATCATATCTAGTATATTTATACTTATGACAAACAATCCCTCTTATTATGGAGTAATTACAAGCACTTTCATAGAAAAGCATAAAAGGGCTTCATTTTCCTTTCCAAAGAAAATGCTACGACTCCCTAATGCAAGTAATCTCAAGCAATACCAAAACAAAGCATATAAATCTCATTCTTTCACAAATAAAGACAATTGAGAGAAGATTAGATCCTCATGCTTGTAATTTGCTTAACCAATTGACTGACTTGACACACAACCTTCCAACAACAACTTCCTAGCTTCACTTAGCTCTCTCAAAGAAATAATTCACTATAGCCTCTTACTCAAGATAGCACTATACTCTCACAAAGTAATTCACAACTCACACTCAATAACTCATAGCTCTCAAAAATTGCAACTCTCAAAATAATTGTAGCAGAATAAGTTTGCATAAAAGTGCATCATAAATGAGAGAACTTGCCTCTCTATTTATACAACAAAATGATACATTACAGCCTATAGAAAAGAAATGCAAAATGATAGCAATCTCCATGCTAGTCGACTCACTTCTCTTGGAAAAAAGGTGGCAGCAAACGAACCACAAACTCAGCATAAAAGGTTATAGGTTGACCCATCTATTTGACAGTAGCAAATGACTTATTCAATTGTGCTCATGTTAAAATGATGACAGTCAAATTGTATCCCAAAATGGACTTCTACAACAATTAGAACTTCGTATTCTAGCGCCATGTATGCATCCATCCTCCTATTGTCTGGGTGCAACTTTACTCTTTGAAACAGTCTTCATTCTACAAGCAACACTCATTCTATGACAACTTAGTCACAACTTTATTGAGCAACACAACAAAAATGAGTCATTTTTCAAATATGGTGTATTTATTTGGTGCTTTGACCAATTCACTTCTTGTTGTATGTGTTTCCTATTCTCATGCATTTCACTTTATTTTGCAGTTGGTATCTATTTCATCGCTTTATATAAAAGCATCAATGTTGAGTAATTTGTTGTTTAATAATTCCAAAATGCATTTCCATAGTATCGACTATGGTTTACTATCCATATCAACCATATTGCTACGCAATTTTTTTCCTTTGAATCGACCTTTATACAATGTTGACATATGTAATAACCATCCTTTTAAATTCTTTGTATGTATCACATACAAATCGACCTATTTTCATATAAATAAATTGACCTCTAAGTATATATATTATTTGGTCTCCAAGCATCACATATAATTATAAATCAACCTATATACTTCCTTAATCTACTACGTGAGGCATGTCAAAACTCATGTTTCAGCACATTGGGACAACTTACCTTTTACAAATAATGTGTGGCACCTTAACTCATTAAGGTTTGCTCTTTTATAAAAAGCTAAGTATTGCTAGTGCCTTACAAATATGCATTTATATAAGCTACTTTATTTTCTTATAGATTCCTATGAGAGAGTGTGGTCTTCACTATGTTCCCAAGGCTTTATTCATTCAACATAAGCTATGTGCATCTCATACTATTCTATGCATTTTCCACAGTATTACCAATGGCAACATATACATACGGTTTAACACTTAGCTCTACACCATGATATGTAATGCCACATTCCCATTATATCAGCCATAGTAAATATTATATGTATTCCACACATCAAATATTTTCATATATAAAATATATTCCACACATCAAGTATATGTATTTTCTTATCATCTAATATATAGCCATTCTATATTCGAATGTATAACTCATATTATCATATTTTAAAACTAATAATACATGTGTATATTCAAACACATATACATATATATAATATATATATACTTCTCTAATAAGCTTTAATGCTTACATGTGTATTTATATATATTTACAAATATATATATAGCAATATGAGAGTCAAGTAATCCATTCGATATCAAATGATTATGACCACATGCTTATATTCATAATAGCATCATTTTAAAAATTTATATATGCATATGCATATATCCCAAATACTCATTCAACCATACAATCAAGCATAGTAACATGAGGAAGAACTCATAAGCTCCAAACATATAAACATCATCCAAGAATGCACTCAACAGTAATCAAGACCCTTACTAATGCAAACACATCATACTAAGGATGGCTTACCCATTCCCAATACTATTACTTGAATCAAACATTCTATTACGAGTGTGTGTGTGTGTGAGCTCAGATAGGTTTCATTTAGGGCTATCCTACCAATCACTTCTCTTGAGTGATACTTCCCCTCCACCTGGAGGATTGAAAAAACATATCCCTGCAACTAGCTCCATACATTTGCAATGGTAGTTAGACGTTCATAATAAATCCTTATGCATCCTAAACTTTTAGCATATTCATATAGCAATACATGTTCATCATCAATGTAAACATAATTACTCTTTCAAAGCATTTATCAACACTTTCACATAATACCTATTTCAGAACTCCATTCATTTTAGGAAACATATCAAAATCATGATTACATTTACCATCCTATTTACCCATGAAGGTAAAAGTAAATCAGTAACAACAAGATGGGGTGTGACAACATAGGGATGGGGTTTTCTTGCACATGCATAGTTATGCTTGCACTGGTGTAGCACTTTAGCAAATAGGATAGTGCTTTCGCTAAATATAATTAGCATGATGGGGAATAATGCTTTCATTGAATAGCACTTGCATTATGGGAGGATTAGTGTTTTTAGTGAATTGTGCTTATGTGGAGAAAGAAACACTTATGTGGATTGAGATGGGTAGACAATAGAAGATTTATGATTAAGGCTAATGTATTTTTGATGGATTGAGGGAGTGATTTCTGCCTTTATAGTCATGGGACAGGTGGCCACTCACTATGAGGTTGCAACCACTATTGAATGATATTGACTAAGAGTTCCTAGTGGCAGTGGGATTGTATGAGGTTGGGTACTAGTTGAAGATTCACACTCACTAGGCTATGATGATGACATCGGTGGAGTGGTGGAAGAGTGAGATTGGAAATTTTCACCTACCAATAAATGATTTGAATATTACAATAGAGGATGTGTGGAGGATCCTATGCATCCATATTTAGGGTGTACTAGTGGAGTATTTCATAGGGATGATAGATGTGTACCTAGAGAGGACATTTATGATGGATGATTTTCCTATCAAAGGTAATGAAATTGACTTACTGAGGGGGATATACACTCTTCCTAAACTAGAATTATATGAAGTGAGGCTAATTAGTGGTATATTGATGTTGAATCAAAGGTCACACAGATTTATGATTAGATGGGCTCATGTACTATATCGAATGATAGTGAATGGTGTAGTGTATGGTTAGGTTTATTATGTGTTGGCACAACTATACCAAGATATGCATATGGTGGTGTTCAAAGGATGGAGGAATCTTGTAAGGAAAGCAACGGTATGGAAACAACTTTCCTAATGTCAAAACCACAGGGAAGTAAGCAGACACTACTTTTAATTTTCCTAATTACAATCCAATTAAGACACACATGAAAGTTTTTCAGAAACAAAGAAGATACTCAAAGACAATGAACAATAGATTTACGTGGGAAACCCTTTCAGGAAAAAACCCACCACACCAAGCTGAATCTCTTTGTATTACAGTAACAACAATTACATACAATCAGAGATACAACTCTCTGGTATTAGTTCACAGTAGCTTCATTCACTGTTCATCCAGTTACATAAATGCTCTCATCACATCTGATTCAACTCACATCCTTTGTCAAATTAGAATCGTTCTCCTTTTATTTTTATTCACATTCTAATTTTGTCTTCTATGCATCCTTATCTGCCATTGCCAAACATAGACAGTTTCCTTTCGAGCAATTGATTTTTCCTTGCATGCAGTTCAACTCCAGTGTAGCACTATTGCAAAAAACCAACTGCCAATCATTCGAGTTTTGCTTCCTCTAATTGGTCCATGAGATGCCACAAGATGGTCATACAGTCAAAGGTGTTCAAACTTAATTGGCATATGGTGAGACACTAACATTGTCTCCCCGATGCCACAAAGTCTTCATATCGATATCGCCATAGCTTCCACGGGTCGACAAGATGTTATAACGAGCGCCATGAGTCATACTGAATCTACCGATAACTATTTTGTTTCTATCGGCAAGAGGTTCCTCCATTGGCAAGACGTTTTATCGATGCTCAAAAAGCATATCGATTTCCACTTTGCCATCGGCAAGACTTCCCATTTTCCAAAAGGTTTCGTCGAGTCTCCTCAGGTTTCACCGAAGCATCTGACAGTCGGCAAGACATTCGTCTTTCACTGAGACTTCACCCCGAACACAACCAAGTCTTACCAAGTCGGCAAGACTTATGTCCTTCGCCGAGACTTTCACTGAGCGCCCATGTCTTACCGAGTCGGCAAGACATTTGACCTTCACCAAGACCTCACACCAGCCGCACATGTCATACCGAAGTGCCCAAGAGTCGGTGAGACTTATCGCCTTCACCAAGACCTTATACCGAGGTCTTTTTGTCACCGCGAAGGCACCAAGTGAATACTCCCTTTGGCAAGACCTTTCTTCATCGCTGGGACATCTCACCGAAACCTCCACCATCGGCGAGACTTTCCATTCTCGCTGAGAGATCTCCCCAAGACCCTTGTGTTAGCCCAATAGCTATATGCTATCGGTGAGACATTCACCATTCGCTGGGACCTCTCCCTGACACCCATGAGATAGTCTCATAAGATCAAATTGTCACCTAGAGAACTTCATTCGACAAAAGGTCACGCCGAATGCTCCTAGTTACAGCGATAGACTTCATTCGGCAAGACATCAACTCTGTCTTGGCGACATGAGCTTTTCAAGCAGATTTAGAACAGTTAGTTGGAAAGACATGAACAATGTCACAACGAATTTTCCCTTCAAGAGTTCCATGTCACTAAGGATTGAGGCACATATTCCAACAAATCTAGGGTGTGGTATAAAACTATTCCATAATGGGAATAGGAGCACGTTGTTGTGTTGAGGCTAATGTCTCCTAGGCAACATGTAATAGGAAAACCTTTAAAGTATTTATATGGGGGTGTTGTCCATTATACTAGGATGGGTGACATGACTTACTAGAGGTGAGTGGTGAATGAAATTGATGAGGGGATATGGAGGCCATGGTGGGTATGTGGGGAATGGGAGAATGATGAAGGGAACCTTCCATATACATAGACTAGATGTTTCTTGATGTTTCCCTTCAAGAGTTCCATGTCACTAAGGATTGAGGCACATATTCCAACAAATCTAGGGTGTGGTATAAAACTATTCCATAATGGGAATAGGAGCACATTGTTGTGTTGAGGCTAATGTCTCCTAGGCAACATGTAATAGGAAAACCTTTAAAGTATTTATATGGGGGTGTTGTCCATTATACTAGGATGGGTGACATGACTTACTAGAGGTGAGTGGTGAATGAAATTGATGAGGGGATATGGAGGCCATGGTGGGTATGTGGGGAATGGGAGAATGATGAAGGGAACCTTCCATATACATAGACTAGATGTTTCTTGATTGCTCATATGATTCATATTAGTGAGTAGTCTTTGCCAGTCAAGGTATTACAATAGTTTAGGAATCTACATACAATGTAATGATCTTTGCATGAGTGACATGAGATATCAAGACTTGTGGTCTAGTGATGGATCTAGTATGGGTGAGGTCATCATGGTTAGTGATGCAACCATTTCCTTATATCAATTATCAGTGGTGGATAATGTAGGGGTAACACTAGAGTATGTGACATGGTGGGTTGACCATAGGCTTGTAAGGTTGAATATACTAGATGGAGGGGAACCAATAAGAGGAGATAGTAGAGATGATGGAGGTGATGGAGGGGATGTGGGTGAGAGGAGGATGAGAGGTGTTGGTGTGAATAAGTCTTGTACCTAGTTAATTCCTTTACTAGGGACTTAGTGGACATAATTCACATGTTAAGTTTACTTAGGATATTAGTTGTCTTATCTAGATAAGTATTATTTGTCTTATCTAGACTTTACACTTTCCTAGCTAGTTATGAGTTAGTTGTCTAATGTGATAGGATTAAGACACTTGTCATGATCCTGCCTTATCTTATCTCTCATCCTTGCCTTTATAAGCAAGGAATCTCTAGCATATTTTGCATTGTATTCTATTGCATAGCATATTGATCATTTGTATCATATTACAATTCTTGTTTGGTGGAATATCACATTCCATTGTTGCTTCTCTCTATCTCTTGTGGAGGTTATTTGGTGTTGCAGATTGAAGATCTTGGTTGTCACTTCAACATGGTATCAGAGCTTTGAATCTTGCAAGCCCCTTCCATTTTTTCATTAGAGAGTTTCCATCAAGTTTTATATTGTGATTTGAGTTTCTTTTATGATCTTGCAAATTCCCTGTATGCTCTTCTCTTGCGTTTCAATATGATCTTGAGAATCATAAAGGGTTTGCAAATATTTTTTAATCCTATATTACATGTATGCATTTGGGTGAAATCTAGTGAATGCAATAGTTTTGGCTATAGTGGCAGTATTTTTGGCTGTCCCATTGCATCCAGGAGGCTCGAGAAAGTCAGATTTGGCTTTTTTTTCACTCAATTTGGTCACCATTTGCTTTTTTGGAAAATAAGGGTTTGAAGCTAAGATTTGGCAAACAACTTTTTATAGGATCTTTTTTGAAAAAAAAAAAAAGCCTACCATTGCATCCGGGTGGTCATTTGCGAGAATTTTGATATATAACTTGGCCATATTTGGTGAAAGTTGATTTTGGGGGAAAAAAAAATTATTTGAAGGGTCATACAACCCTCCAGGTTGCGCAGGTATGACGCCCGAAATTTATTAAAAAAAAATTATTTTCAGCTTTTTATACATCATATTTTTCTTTGGACAGTATTTTTTTGTAATTTTTTTTTCAAAAAAGTTAAAATTCTTATAAAGTTTAAAGCACTTATAGCATTGCTCTCATAGTTTTGTGGGGCTCGCGACTTTGAAGCTGACCGCAGAACTTTAAAGGTCTGCGGTTTCCTTTCAAATCTCACGGTAATTGCGCCTAATCGTCACAATATTTTGGAGACCGCCAAGGAGGTAACCACCAACAACTTCAGGTAACCATTGAGTCAACAATAACCATCAGTGCTAGCTGTGATCAGTAACAGCTAGCTCCGCTAACCGCCAAAGGTATTATGTCACATGTGACCACGTGAAGACAAACCTCTAGCGGTTTCAAAACCATCTGAGTTTTTTCTGCACAACAAGATGTGGTCATATGAGTGACTAACGGCCAACAAAAGGGGATTATATTTTGCGCCTATTTAGTGTTCATTTTTGCCCCTATTTAGCATTGGAAGTGCCTTAAATAGACCTTTTTTCAATTTTGCATAACTTTTTTCCACGGTGTCAGATTTTCAAAAAAAAGATATCGTTGGAAAGCTGGTTCAACGAACTTCATAATGGTGTAGGTGATTTTTCCATATTTTGACTTATTTTTTTCAGCTCGAAGGTATAGGTGCATTTATTGCTTGTAATTAGCATAACTTTTGCATAAGAAGCCGAAATTTAGCAATTTTTTTTTTGAAATTGCTCAGAAAATCACAAGGAATCTGTTTGTAGCCTTCTTTTTCAATTTTGGAAAGCTATTTTTTTTTAAATTGTAAAAATCACCATGTGTTATAAATAGTTGATTTGAGCTTGTCACTTGTACAAATTGCAAAATTTCTTCATTGTAATTTGCTTGGGGGGTTGCAAAATCAATTTTAATACATTATGGGGGGTGAAAGAAAAAATTTAAGTGCCACATTATAAAATAATGAAACTTTGGATTTAGATTCTTCCAACATACATAATCATTACCCCAAAATCACATAACCAAATTCTTCATGGCAGAGCACTGTAGACCAAAAGACTATTTCTCTAAACATTGAAACTGCATTATGGACTTAGGAAATTATTCAGTCACTTGATCTTCACCAGACCAATACTTTAGCACCTTTTCCATGGATTGCCATCAATAATGGGTTGTCATCAATGAAAACACCATATACTATCATATGCTCATCAATCTCCATTAATCTCTCTATTCAACTCATGTTGCCATCACACAATCTTCAATGACAAACTTTCGACAATCTCTCCAACAAGTCAATTTTCCAACAATCTCTCCAACAAGTCAAGTTTCCAACAATCTCCCCCTTTATCATTGATGGCAACACTACTCAAAATTCCAATCTTCTCCCCCTTTGACATCAAGGGCAAAGGGGCCCTTAATATCAAACGGTTCAACTTTCTACTATTCTCCCCCTTTGAAGATATATATTTGTATGTACATGGGAATAACTCCCCCTTACTGCTTCACTCCTATACTCATCTCTTCTCCAACAAAACTAACCAAAAAGGTATATTGTAAAACTCTCTAATACATCAACATATGCACATTGTAATTTGGAAAGATATTTGTTGTGTGGTCTCACAACTTACCCCAAGATTGTAAGACATAGGGACCCAAGTGAAAACTAATTCTTATGGCAGGTGTTGTCTAGTAAAAAAGGATCACTAGAAGTTAAAGTTAAAAGAAATTTTTTTTGAAGTAATTTGTGATTTGAGTGTACTGGGTATCAGAGGGCTAGGAATGTTAAAATGTTAATGCAAGGTCTTGGTGAAGTGTTTCAGTCTAGGAGTGAAGGTCTAGGAAAGTGTGGAGGTTCTGGTGGAATCTGGGGTCCAAGAAATTTTTAGTTTAGTAAAAGCTGAAGTGTCGGGTAGAGGGTACTGGGTAACAATGTTAAGTATAAAGTTAAAAGTTAAGTTTTCCCAAAGGTTCGAAGGTTTGGTAACCCACGAAAAAGATATAATTGCACGAGAATATAATTTTAAAAGCGTGTTATTTATGATGTGTTTAAAATTATGATTTATTAATAATGGTTTTGTTTTCATGAGAGTTTTATAAAAAATTTAAAAGGGATTTAATATGTGGAATTTGTGCTTGCAGGAGGAATATATTGTGATGCAATATTTGGGTATGGAAGGTCAAGAAAATTTAGATTGTAAATAAAATCACACCCAGATTAGGCAATACATTTTGGGAGTCTATGCGAAGGAGCTGGAGTTGTCGTAATACTAGACCTTTTGGTATTACGAATGAGGCGAGAAGATGTGCCAACCTCCAGTGTGACTTATCCCTAGGAGTATTAAGCTTGAGGTAGAACCAGAATGCAGGAACAAAATGATCAATTGATTGTTCTAAATATATGGGAAGTTCCTACATTTTATTTTTTATTCAAGTTACTATCTTGGCGATACTTTAAAGATGAAGATCCTGAAAGATTTTAATGTGCTGAAGAAGGTTGAAATCCATTGAATTTTCCAACAATTCTCCTGTCGATTGTCATATTCCATGTGCCTTGTTGTGATTCATCCCTTGAATTTCCTCTCATGTATTTTTCTAATCTCCCATGTGTCTTGTTCTTATAAAAGGCTGAGAGATGCTTCATTTTAAGTTAAGTTTAGAATTTGTGGATGTTAGAGATCAAAGCTTCTTTAAGTTTTATTCTTTTTCCTATTTACTATTCCATTCCAGATTAAAATCTTGTATGCACGTAGAAGCTAATCAATATCAGAGCCAATTTAAAAGCTATTTCCTGATATGAAATCATACATAGTTGATTGTTTGTTCGGCTAGACAAGACTATGTGTTGCATCATTTAAGGATGCATACAGAACTTACCTGGTGTCTAAATAATCCCCCCTTTCTTTAAAATCTCGCATCATTTTTGCTTATTTGTAAAGTAGTCTGGTGATGTATGGAATAATTTTCTCCGGTTTGGTTAATTCTTGAGGAATGTGTGGATAATACCTAGGAGCAATTTTACTTTTTCAGTACTTTTGATGCTTTATTTTAGAATAGATGCTTAAATTTAAGAGATTATTTCAAAAAAAAAGTAAATGAATGGAAATTTTATTGCAAATCTTTCGATTCCATAATATTGTTGAATGCTTAAAGCTAAATTTACTTAAGTGATAATAAAGATGCTTGAAATTCATGAAATGTTGTTGCAAATCTGTTGATTTCATGAAATTGTCTAATGACCAGACGAAGAATATCGTCTACCTATCCTTATGATTCCTTTAAGAACCAAAAATAACTGTTTAGCCCTTGTGATTAACAACATTATCACAATGAACCCTAATGCGAACCTAGTATGGTCAAGACCTGACTTAAATGAGCCTTGGGATTAAGCTGAGTTAACCTAAGATTTAGGTTTGTCTCGGTGCAGTCTTTCAAGTAAAGATAGGTTCCTACAGTCTTTTTGTGAGGATTTATCTACAATATTGGTGTGTGACTAACATCATGATCAATAGGAACTGGCACTAGAAGGAGGGCCTCATATATTTTTCTCTCTGGTTTTATCTGGAATCGGTATCTCTATCTTGGTTTTGGGTTTGAAAGTTGCTTGTGAAACAAAAGTCTATAGAAGCCAATTATGAAAATGAAAATGGAAGTTGATAAGCTCCAAGAAATCCTTAATCGAAGGCTTTATCCTTTGAGTTTTTTCACCTTTGGTAGGATCACTGAGTGTAGAATTCATGATACAACTGATCATGGTGAGCTTGATTGTGAATTTTTTTTACTAGGGTAAGTTTGGCCACTTATAATGTGATTCCATTAATGGAAGCATCTTTAAATGCTAAGAGAAAGGAACCACTGTTAGAAAGAGATTTGAATTCCAAGAAAGTGCTTAACCCTAGTGAAATTGGAAATATTGGAAAATTAACTTCTAAATAAAATCGATTTACTAACTGTGATTGCCATGAGGAAAGTCTTGAAATTTTGCAGGAAAAAAAGAAAGGACATCGAGACTTGGAAACTGCGCGCCAAAAGTGTGAAAGTGAAAATGATGAGTCATCAGTCTTCTCACATGTGGAGGATGACAAAGATGAGGAAAAGCGATAAAATCGAGCGAAAGATGGGTGTTTGTCACCCTTAACTAAAAATCCATGAGTTAAAAAGGAAAATTTCCTTGATTTCATGTAGAGTATAGAATATCAAGTTTTTACTTTTTCTCTCTTTGATGATAAGGTAAATTGTGTTGATGCTTGGTCTAATGAAGTTAAAAGTGTTACTAAGAGTGAAGACAGAGCCAAGGACCTAGAAAATCCTAGAGAGAAAATGAATCAAGAAATGAACATAGTCGTTCATGGAGCCGAACAAAGTGAAGAAGAAAACCATGAACTAGAATTGGAAGAAGGTAGAGCATGGAGAAATTAGCAAAGGTGTGTGCAATCGACCTTTAATGAGGTCGTTTTCATACATGTGAGCCAATTTATTGGTAAGTACACCCTTGAATTTATATTTGTTAAACACAAAAAAGGTTAAGATAGTTTATTGTTACAATAGGATATTTGAAATGTATTCCAGTGAATTTAAAGAAAAACCTATTGTAATTCATACAAAAGATACCATGAAGATAGTGATAGAAGTTAGAGTAAATTTCTTAGTTAGGTTTAGTCATTTTCTTAGGGTAAATGTTAGTTAGTTAGGTTAGTTTGTTTTCGTAGGGTTTGTTATTTTCTTTCTGGTTTGTTCCTAGCATTAACAAATTCTGCTTAATTTAAAAAACACATGAGAGTGAATTGAAATATTCTTAAAACATTGTGCTGTGAAATGAAGAAATGAAACCATGCACAGTAAATACATACTTAATGTATGAAAATAAAAAAATTCACATATATGTGTATATTGTGTATATACATGGAAATATAAAATTTTCTCACTGGAAAAATGCAAAAAAGAAAAAAAGAGGAGCCGAGCTGTAGTAACAGGGTGGTCAGTCAGTCAATCTTGGATGCTTCGTCCATGAGGGAAGTATATCCCAAGTAAGCATTGTCCTTGTGAGTGTCAAAGTTAGGGGTATGAAGATCAGTCAAAAAAAGCCGAAGAGGAATTAATTATCCTTGTTCTAGGAATAGAGGAATGTCACTAGCAGAGGGAATTATGATGGCCAAATGTGCAACAAATAGGACATAGTCCAAGTTCCCCAAGAAATCAGGTCGCACTATTATTTGAGTAGCCATGTGGACCTCATCAATAGAAAGCCCAAGATCTAGGAGCGAGGTTACGAACTACAAAGCCAAGTTTGAATTTAGCCTATAATATGCTCTAGATTCTACAAAACTTTCCCCAAGGACCAAGCGCAAATTTAGAGCAGTAAAAATGGGAGTTCAAAGAAAGAAAACCTTATTCAACATCTAGGTGGTAATGCGACCTAGGAAGCCATTTTGGTGGCGAATGCAAGTCAAGAAAATGAGAGTATCCATGGCCTAGAAGTAAGAAAGTACAAGCAGAGTAGAAAAGCCAAAAAATTGAAGAAATAAGAGATGTGAAGAATTTGAAAGAGAAGTGTGGTAACCTATTTATATAAAACCATGAGAAATCTACAGTACAAAGTTGTCTGGATCGAAGTCTTGGAAAATGCAAGTTGAGGTGGCAATAGAACAATTTTCTCCAGAGCAAAATGTTAAATCTAATTAATTCTCATAGAATTTGTGGCCATTGCTTCAAAGTTTTCCAGTACGAAGATCGTGAATTGAGAAAATTGAAGATTTCAAAATTAATGGTGGTCATTTCATTATATTTTATTGAGTTGTATTAATCATGAAGATGTCCATGTGTGCAATGCAGAAAGGAAAATGAAGTCGGTAAGGCGACACATGTCAGCATCTGGAAATTGAAAGAAAATAATGTGTGTGTTAAGGTGTGTGAATTAAATGCAGAGTATGATGGTCGGAATTAAGTGTAATCATGACAACTCTGATGTATTAATGTTAGTGCAACACCGTCAAATTGGAATTACTAGACAAGTATTTTAGTTGTTGCCATAGAAAAAGTTAAAATGGAAGGGTGGCAATTGATTTTTTCTAAATTTAGAATTAATTTGGTGATGAATTATTTGCTGCTAAGTTTTAAATTATGCATATTTTCTTACAAATAGTAAATTGTAGTTAGCTAGGATTTGGCATAAGGATGGTAAAATTTAGCTAGAAAGTCACACCTATAGGGAATAATTAAATGAGTTTTTAGGAATTGGTGAAACGATGAAGGGATTTGCATTGAATGAAAAATCAAAGGTAACCTTCGCTACCACTATGATTCCCAACCTAATAGCGAGCTTCATTGTCTACAAGTTGAAGAAAATGAGCTTACAAAGAAATATCAAAGAGAAAAAAGAAAAATGAATATCAAAAAAGAAAATTCAACTCTTTAGGTTATCCAAATATCTCTACTAGGGCTATGGATGCTTAACTGGTAGTAGAGCTATGTTTGGGGGAATTACAAAGATAACTTTGCTAGGGCTATGGATGCCTGATTGGCAGCAAGGCTCTATCCACAGTTGGCTTTGGAGATTACCAAATTATGTAGTTCAATGTCAATGAACTGATTTTTTTCACTGAGTTTCAGAAACTGGAATTAATCAAAGCACACACTGATACTTTTCGAAGAAATTTTATTGGTTTTATGTTAGAATCCAGGTGAAGGTAAAGAGTTATTGTTGGAAAATATGTATAAGTTATAATTTATAGTAGGTGATTTGATATTGGGTTTCTTTTAAATTTGGTTTTATTGGTTGCAAGTTGTTGTGTAGTGTCACTACATGCCCCAAGACTGTAAGACTTGGGGACCCAAGTGAAAACTAATGCTTATGGCAAGTGTTGGCTAGTAAAAAAAGATCACCATAAGTTAAAGTTAAAAGGATTTTTTTTTAAGTAATTTGTGACTCGAGTGTGTTCGGTACCGGGTACCAGGGGGCTAGGAATGTTAAAATGTTAATGCAAGGTTTTGGTGAAGTGTTCCAGTTTAGGAAAGTGTGGAGGTTCTGGTGGGATCTGGGGTTTAGGAAAGTTTTAGTTTGGTAAAAGTTGAAATGTCGGGTATTGGGTACTGGGTAACAATGTTAAGTTTAAAGTTAAAAGTTAAGTTTTCCTAAAGGTCCTAAGGTCTGGTAACCCGTTGAAAAGATATAATTGCGTGAGAATATGATTTTAAAAATGTGATATTTATGATGTGTTTAAAATGATGATTTATTAATAATGGTTTTATTTTCATGAGAGTTTCATAAATGTTTTAAAAGGGATTTAATATGGGGAATTTGTGCTTGCAAGAGGAACAAATTGTGATGCAACATTTGGGTATGTATGGTCAAGCAAATTTGGATCAATAGAATCATATCTAGATTGGGCAATATGTTCCAGGAGTCTATGTGAAGGAGGATTTGGAGTTGTCATAATACTAGACTTTTTGGTATTACGAATGAGGTGAAAAGATGTGCCAACCTCCGGTGTGACTTATCCCTGGGAGTATTTAGCTCGAGGCAAAACTAGAATGCAGGAATAGAATGCTCAATTGATCGTTTTGAATATATGGGAAGTTCCTACATTTTTTTTTATTCAAGTTACTATCTTGGCGATACTTTAAAGATGAAGATCCTAAAAGATTTTAACGTGCTGAAGAAGGTTGACATTCAGTGACTTCGCCAAAAATTCTCCTGCTAGTTGTCATATTCGACGTGCCTTGTCATGATTCATCCCTTGGATATCCTCCCATGTATTTGTCTAATATCCTTTGTGTCTTGTTCTTATAAAATGTTGAGAGATGCTTCATTTTAAGTTAAGTTCAAAATTTGTGGATGTCGGAGATTGAAGCTTCTTTAAGTTTTATTCTTTTTCCTATTTTTTGTTCCATTCTAGATTAAAAACTTATATGCACGTAGAAGCTAATCAATATCAGAGCCAATTTAAAAGTTATTTCCTAATATGAAATCTCACATAGTTGATTGTTTGTTCGGCTAGATAAGACTATGTGCTGCACCGTTTAAGGATGCATACATAACCTACCTGGTGTCTAAATAATCCCCCCTTTCTTTATAATCTCACATCATTTTGTGTTTAGCTGTGAAGATATCTGGTGACGTATAGAATGGTTTTCTCTAGTTTTGTTAATTCTTGGGGCATGCGTGGATAATACCTAGGAGCAATTTTACCTTTTCAGTACTTTTGATGCTTTATTTTAGAATAGATGCTTAAATTTTAGAAATTTTTTTTTAAAAAAGAAGTAAATGAATGGAAATTTTATTGCAAATCTTTTGATTCCATAATATTGTTGAATGCTGAAAACTAAATTTATTTAAGTGATAGCAAAGTTGCTTGAAATTCATGAAATGTTGTTGTAAATCTATCAATTTCATGAAATTATCTAATGACCAGACCGAGAATATCTTCTACCTATCCCTTTGATTCCTTTGAGAACCAAAAATAACCACTTACCTCTCATGATTAACAACATTATCACAATGAACCCTAATGCGAACCTAGTATGGTCAAGACCTAACTTAAATGAGCCTTGGGATTAAGTTGAGTTAACCTAAGATTTAGGTTGTCCCAATGCAATCTTTGAAGTAAAGATAGGTTCTTGCGATTTGTTTGTGAGGATTTATCTACACTATTGGTGTGTGACTAACAATGTGATAACACTATCTATACAAAACAAAAAATTATAACTTAGCTTGTGGACGACAAATTGCCTTGATTGGATACCTTCAATTTTGTAAGGTCTCTAGATCCTTCTTTGTTGTCTCCCATTCCTTCTTAGCAAAGGAAATTATTCCACATTGATTTTCAAACTTCAAATGGAGCTCTTCACCTTCTTCTGAAGAGTTGGGTATTGGATTTTGTTGTATCATCTTTTCCATATCTACCAAAATTCCAATAAGAGAAGTAAGCCTTGCCCTTACTAGGTCTTTGAGTTAATAGTATTGCATTATTATCTTTTCTTGCTACTCTTGTAGCTAGAAAAACTATCCATGCAGATTTTTAATTGCTATCCTTGTTCCATTTGCACCATTCATTAGATCATAAACTCTGGAGGCCTAAGCAATCTGAGACTCAATTGAGTCCATTTGGTTTTTTATTCTCTTGGTGGAAACATTCCATTTCAAACAAAATTGGAACAAAATTTTTGCTTCCTCTTTATAATTTTGAATATCCTTCAAGTTGCTCTGCAACTTACCATGTGAAGTAACACATTTTTCAGAAGCCTCTACCAAAATCTTATGATTTATCTTCTTTCACTTCCGTTACTAACTTCTCCTCTCGATAGGTAGAATATTCCTTAATGGAATCAAGGAGGAGCCTCAATTGTTGCACACTAGATAAAGAGTTCTCAATTTGTGCACTAGGGAATCTATCTTGCAATATTTTCACCACCTCATCTATCATCTTAGCAATATTTGGTGAGACTATAAAATCTCCTTTCTCATAGATGCATGAAATGCATCACCAAGTTGCAACTTATGCAAGGGAGATATTTTGTCCATGTCAACTTGTCCTTACTGCATAGGAATTTGTAGCAACTATGCTGACACTACCGGTTGGAATTGAAGTTGCATGTCTATTAAGCTCTTCAAGGAATCCCCAAAAGCTCTAGAGTATTCACCAACCATTTGAGTGATTCCCTCTTCCCTTTTCTCTTTCTCCTTCTCTTGTTTTCCACTACCAGATCAGTCTTCCACACTCCTCTCTTCCTCTGCAACTTTCTCATTGTCTGGAGGAGGAAAATTTTCATTCTTTTGTGCCTCAAAGTTCTCTTTTTTCTCTTGTTTTTATTCTTTCTTCTACTAAGCATTGCTTTGCACATCCGAGAGAGGTAATTCTTGTTTTGATTTAGCTTCTTTCTTCTCTAGGAAAACATCATTCTTATCTTTTTCAACAACATTCTCCTCTACTAAAGGGACGTTATCTGTTATCATGGCTTCCTAATCACTCTAAGGTCTAGAAACATGTTCTTGTTTAACATTCTTAGGTTCATCAATAGGTTCATTGATCTCTAGAGCAGATGTATCTTGATGCATTTCAATCTCATCATCTAGAGACATACCTAGCTTCTTTTCTAGATCTACAATATTTTGCAGTGTTTCATCCCTTAATATCTCTTTGTCTTCCTTACTCCTACTCATCAGGGTGCTAACTTTTTGCTTTGTTCTGAATTCCTTATTTTAAACTTGAGCCAATCTTGCCCTATCCTCATCTATGATAGATGATCCAATCTTCTTCAAAGCAAAAGTCTTGGTCTTTGCATCTTCATCAAATTCTTCTTGTCTTCTTACACTCGAAACTCATTTTAAGTCAACTGAAAGATAACTTTTAATTTCAATCAAATTAGTATTAAAAGTAACCATATATTTTACAATGGCCTCTTCAATTATGGCCTTATTCTCATTGTTTTCATCAGGATACATTCGTGTAGTTTCTTCCAATAGACCAAAATTTGCAATTTCATTGAATAAAGAATCTAGTTTTAGAGGGTTGTGCTCCCTTACCATAGGGGATTTATCCTTCTTCTTTCTCTTTCCCTTAAGAGGCTTTTCTCCTTTATTGGATGTATTTTCTCTCTTTTGAATGACAAATGCCTTCTTTTGCTTCTCTACCTCTTCCTCACTTTTAGTGTCCACAATATCAATTTTAGCTTTCTTTGTGCTGGTCTCTTCTCTGGGGGCTTGTGACATTCTCTTCTTCTGAACCAATTGAGGTATTTCTTCTTATTCTTCTTCTCTTTTGTTCTCCTCTACAGAGGCTTCTATTGTGCTACAAGTGCACTAGTTGTAGATTTCTTCTTCACACCAACTGCAGAATTAGTTTTGGAGGCTTTCAAAACATCTAGAGAGGGAGTAGAAGTCTTGATGGACCTTCTTGTTCTTGGTGTCCCCTGCAAATTCATAGATTGGGTTTTGATTTTTGCTGAAGTCCTTTTGGAAGAACCAACAATCTATTCCAACTCTACCTTCATTTTCTCTACATTTTTCTTTATTTCTTTTTCCTCATTCTTCAGGTGCACTTCACAAGATATCTCCTCATAGGTTCCAAAACTATCTACAGTAGGGTCTCTTAGTTTGCTCAACATAAGATCTGCAAGACTTGTGATTATATCTTCTACCACTTCATAACCCATTTATGCAATCTAGACTATTCTAGGTTTCATTTCTTTCATAATGCATTCATCTTTAGCAACCATAAAGGTTATATAATTCTTGTAATTTTCAACAACATTTATAGGAATCCTTTCTCTTTCTTGCATCTTCTCTTGAAAGGTCTTTAAGAAACGCCATAGCATGTTATCCTAATTTTTTATGATTCCAAACCTTCTTAATTGATCCCTAATATGAATTGCAACAAAAATACCATCCAACCATACAACATTCTTTGCACCAAGAAAATCTTTGAGAAAGTAAAACAACAAACAAATGATAAGAGTACCATACTAGAATGGGTATTGTGATTCTTTTATCAGTAGGGTTTCCCACAATAACTTCAAATCTCTTCAAGTCACTTATGCTCTGCTCTTTGCTCTTCAAATGCTCAATTGCAAATGAAATTTTTGTATGTGAAATCACATATAAATCCCTTTTCCAAAGACCTAAAGTGCATTGATTGCAATGATTAATGTTGGGTTGAAAAGCTGACAAACCCTAATTGTGTTGACATAGTCACTTTCAAATACTCTACAAATATCTGCATTAAGATATTTTTCACTAGTTTCTTCTCCAACATTTTGAGCATGTTGAACTACATTTATACCTATGTGTTGAAGGAATCAACACCACAACTATGGTAGGGGCTTAAAGATCTTTGATAAAACTCCCCTTGAGCCAAAGCTCTTCAACTAGTTTCCAAAGGAAATATTTGCACCAGGAGTTGGCACATTCTCGTTCTTCACTTCACTCTCTTCTTTCTTCTTCCATGTCTTGTTTATTTTGTTCTTCATCTCAATAAAATTCACATTCCTTGTTGGATTAGCCTTCTTTTGTGAAACATAGGGTTTCACATTCTTGCATTTGCAAAAAATTGTTGTGTGTCTTGGTTTGTTACATTTGTGGCATGTGACACCTTTTTGAACAAGCTTACTTCCACCCATTCTAAATCTACACTCATTAGCCTTAGCTCAAGCCATTACATGCATAAGAGTAGCCATTGAAAGATTGAAAAATCATGCCTTTAATGTAACCATTCATCATTATCATTTCTGCATTCACTAGCTCTATGACTAAATCTATTGCATGTATAACACTAATTGGGAAATGATTGGATCATTTTGCTTCTACATTCTATAGCTTTATGTCCAAACTTAATGCAGTGATAACAATAACCATTAAAATATGGGTACCTTTGTGCATTTTCGTTGTCTGATAGGAGGCCTTTTGAAATCTTTCTTCTAGTTCCAAACTTTCTTGAAGTTTATCTTCTTGTCATTCTTTTTTTCAACGTTGTTTGGATTTTGATCTACGTTTGAAATTTCACCTTTCTCAAACCCTAATCCTTCTTTGTCCTTAGAATCCTTTTGATTTGCAATCATCTCATCAAGCATTGCAGATCTCTTCTTGAATCTATCATCTATCATCTTTTCTTTCTCCACATCTTATCTCAAAGTTACAACATCTTGTTCAAGATTTGAACATTCTTTAGATTTGTCTCTTAGTTTAGCATTCAGACAGTCTTCAACTCTTTTACCTTATTCAAATTACACTTTCAGACTAGTGATAGTCTCATTAGATTGCTTAAGCTTCTCATTTGTTTCCTTGATTCTATCTATAGCTTTCTTGAGTTTCTCTCTTAGGTTCTTAATGCACTCATTTGTATCACCAAGATCCTTTTACAGATCTCTGTTCTCAACTTTTGCTTTCTCCAAATCATTAAGAGCTAATTTGTGTTCTCCTTGCATGTCCACTATGCAATCTTCTTCAATAAATCCTTCAGGGATAATATCTTTTAGAGGAATAGGATACTTCCTTGTAGCCATGTGTTTAACTCCAAAATCTACCTCAATGATCAAGCCAATTGAAGGAACCAAGTTCTGATACTAATTTTTGAACACCCAAAATATTGAGAGGGGGGTGAATCCGTATTCTTATTAACTTGAACATTCATTCAATGCATCACATTAAAATTGCAATAATGGAAAGTGAACCACAAAATTTTGTAGGAGGGTTCTCTCTTGCACTTCTAGGATTTTTCACCTAAAAGGAGAAAGGTATCCCACAAAAACTTGGGGGTTCACTCAAGTTTAATGCTATTATGATTAAAATATGCCTAAATTTAATGCTCTAAATTCAATAAACTAAAAATGGAAATGAATTATGAATGCAAAACTTAAGAAATGCAAGTTGTTTGAAAACACATTATGATATGCAAAATGACCTAAGAATGCAAACAAACTATGAATAAAACTATAGAGGTGCACCTGGAAATTGGAATGTGATGTAGAGAGGCTATGAAATCCTACAAAATTTGTTGTTGAAGCCAATTGGGACACTTACGCTAAGTTGGGCGACTTAGTCCCGTTTCAAGGAGATTCTACCAGAATAGGTTTCAGCCAAAAGGGTATCCAAAAATACAGAAATCACTTTTCTGGCTTGGAAATGGGGCTAATTCGCCATTGATGGCAACTTAGTCCACCTTCAGCTTTCGAGAATTTTGGGACATGAATCTGTAGCTCTCGGTTTGCACTTCTCTTCTTGACAGGTGTCCTTATCTGATTCTGCAAAAATTGGGCTATAAGTGATCTCCAAGCTTCTTTTAGGGATTTGTTGACTTGAATTACTTTGATGGAATTGAAAAAACCTTTTAACACCTTTCTCTTTGACAAATCTACATACAAGACCTGCAAAACACACATGCAAAGAGGGGAAAAAGGGTTAAGGGTTAGAGAATACCTGGGTTTGCCTTGGTCAAACCCCAATTTGGTAATTAAACCCTTGAAAATGAAATGAAATAGAAAGAGAATTATGAATGAACAATATGCAATGCTACAACTCACCAAACTCTTGATGTAGAAATCTAAAGATATGCAAATGGATGCTCCAATGAAGACTTGATAGTGCCTAGAATGCTTGAGAATGATGAATGTATGTATGCTAATGTATGAATTAATTATTGGGGGTGAAAATAAGAGGAAAACCCTTTATTTATACTTGGTTTTACAAAATTTCCCAAAAAATAACACATCACAGGCCGACCTCAAGGTTAAGAGAATAATATCCCATTAGAAATTTAAAATAATTTTGATTTTTGTGCCCAGTGGGACTAAGTCACCCCATGTGTCGACTTGGTCCCACTAGGGAAATTTTAATGGGTGTTGGGAATTAAAGTGTATTTAATGATATTTAATGGGATTATTCTTCAAAACACACTTAAGTAGGGCCAAAAAGTGCATTAAGGGGCCATCTAAACATAAGAAAGGGTTGAATTATTGATGAAAAGCCTAGAAAAGCGTGAAAGTTTGTTACAACTCTTTACAACACTTTGAAATAAGACTTGGTAAGTGATAAAAAGAGGTTATTTAGGTGAATTATAATGAAAAGGTCCTAGAAAAGTGTGAAAGTGGGTTACAACACTTCACAACACTTTTACAAGACACCATAGAATTCTTAATGATTCACAAGGGTCTAAGACCTAATGTGAATGTGTTGACCACATAAAAACATTAAATATAGGCAAAACTAGGCCAACATCCACAAGAAAGACCCAAATGAGCGTAAAAATGTCCAAGTATACATTTTTTTGCTACACAAAAAGAAACATAGAAAGTAAGCATTAGATCAAAGAACACAAGAACACCAAATTTACATGGAAAACCCAAAAGGGGAAAAACCATAGTGAGGATTAGCTTACAATATAGATATTGTAATCAATTACAAAGTTTGATACAATTGGTGGAATTCTTATCCAAGGAATCATTGTCTAAAAGAAGGGCTCATTACTGGTGGCTCACTGCTAGAAATAGAAAGAGATAGAAGTAAGGGTGGCTCACTACCAAATGTGAACTGCTAATAATGCATCTGACCTATGCTGAAGATATAGTTCCAATGAAGCTCAAAATACTAACTTAACACACTTCATTCTTCACCTAAAAAACAATTCACATGTCTTTGCTCTAGATCTCACACACACTTAATTATCTCACTTCTCCACACTTTCACACAAGGAATTAACCTTGTATATACTATAATCAACCAAAACGTCAAAAAGGTCAGCCCAAAACATGTACCATACAACACATCATCTTGTCGGCTCAAAACTCAATCATACATGCCTTGCGAAGGGAGCCAAAAAATTTAACATATTAAGATAGATCAACATGAGCTATAATTATTCCCATAATTCCACTCCAAACTCTACTCATCTCAACCCAAAATACTTAGGTTGGCACTAATGGTGATGTAACAATGGAATGAACCATCTATTCACTCACAACTTGACACACAAACAACCAAAACACTTGCCACTTAGAGAGAACATACTATAGGCATCCTCAAACACTTTTGAAAATTCACATACCAAAATTTTCATCCTTGGTGGAATGTGGAGCATTCCAATCATATACTCTATCATAGTTACACTAGCATTTCCAAACCGATACTCTGTCACTATTATCTTTGATTGTGGAAGACATTAGATCATGAAACTTTGGATTTAGAGTCTTCCAACATACATAATCATTACCTCAAAACCCACACAACCAAATTCTTCATGGTGGAGCACTGCGAACCAAAAGTCCAGTTCTTTGAACACTGAAACTACATTCCAAACTTAGGTAATTATTCAATCATCTAATCTTCACTAGACCAACACTTCTGCATCTTTGCATTGGATTATCATCAATGACAACACCATATACTATCATACACTCATCATCTCCTTTAATCTCTCCATTCAACTCATGTTTCCATCACATAATCTTTAATGACAAGCTTCCAACAATCTCTCCAACAAGTTAGGTTTCCAACATTCATGTTTTCTCCAACACCCATTGAGGGTAGCAAAAATCCTTTTTAGTAGTTTGGAGAATCAATTTTAGTAGCCAATCCCTAATCTCTACATTTGAAATAAAATGAATCAAATTTTCCATAATATCTCTCCTTATCATGGTCTTTGACCTAGGTGAACCATGGGAACCCATCCTAGCCTCCCCAAACACAACCTTGATAAAACTAACACTAGAGGAGATTTATAGTTGGAATTCTCTTCTAGGTCTTATCCCTACAAATTGAAGCCTTCTTTCTATGTGTTATAACAACCAACCAAATATGATCTTCCACCACATAGAATGCCAAGCAACAAGCCCAACTTACATGCATATAATTATCCATGCATGTTGCAACAAATAAAATCTTTACCATACAATGCCTCTAATAAATACTTTCCAAAATTGTTAAAATGAAAGAGTTTTATATGAGACTATGAGAAATAACACAAAGCCACTAGAAGACATGACTTAAGATATAAATTCCCACGATTAAGCATAAGCTTACCAAACACATACTAGATCAAAAAGTAGATAAAAACTTCACAAAGGTCCCATACAACTATAGAAAAAACTAATCATCAACTTTAGGGAGGTTCAAATTTGAGATACTTATCTATCTCATCCCAAGAATAAGAAATGTCTTAGTTTTGATCTTGCTACTTCAACTCATTATATATGTTGTTGATCTACGTTTCTGTTGTTCTAATTGGACATTGTAATGTTGTTATTTCAATTTGTTGCTATGTATTTAGTGTTGTTTATGTACTTGTGATACTTTGTCTTTTGTTGTTATGTAATTTGCTATAGATGGTGGTTGTTTTCTTGGCCCTCATGACTTGTTGATCAACTTCTCTACAATTTATTACTACATTTTATTTCATGTACCTTGCATTTTCTCAAAAAAAAAAAGAATAAAAAATGTGGCTAAAATGAACTATTATAAGATTTTGATCAATAGTGTGATTGGCCAAGAAATCTACCATGATAAGGTTATATTTACAACATGATGGAAATTGATTTTAGCAAATTTGGAGCCTAACACTAAAGCCTCCTTTAACATATCTCTTGACCTTCAGAAAAATATTATAAAGTTAGAACATGTTAGGTTTAATTCTCATAATAGCTAATTAATAATATAGTTGAGAGTTTGGTACAACTTTATTGTGATGCCATTATTTTTCATTACTACAAACTTTATATCATTTATGTCTTTAGCTACTGTTTCCTTACATTTAAATTTATAATATAAACTTATAATATTCATAATATAAAATTAAATTCAAATAATAAATACCATATATGTTTCCATCTACTAATTTATTACATTTAAATTGATAACAAACTTAAATCCAAACAATGAATGATACATAAATTATTAAATAAGATAAATTTAGATTAAAAATATAATTTTGCCCAACAAAACCCTAGCTTTAAATCCATAATAGATACTCTCAATTAATAGTGTGATAATAAGATAAAACTTTAGGCGAACATAAAATTTTAACATATTTTAAGAATATTATAAATTTTAAAAATAAAAAATGTAATGCCTAGCACCTTATCGACATTGCTAGGGCGACCGGAACATAGAGCCCGAAGGAGCATGTACACCGTCGCATACAATATTTCTAATACGAAATTTGCGCTTTTTTAGGCAACTCTTTGAAACTCATTAATTCCAGATATTTGTATTGACAGTGAATTGATTTTTGGGGTTTTGAATTTAGTGTCGGAGGTCACGGACGTAGATCTGGTGCAGTTGTAACGCACTACAGTAAATATAGGGAAATTAATGACATTTATAACAAATTCATTTCACTGCACAGTTGCAGCTACACAAATTTTGACGCGTATGTAGTGTACCTAAGATGGCTGTGTTGCGTCACATTTACAGCGGGGAGTTTCTTTCCGTAGAAAATTCGAGCTTCATCAACGATTTTACGGTTTTGCTATATTATTTTAAAAACAAAAACTGGTACGACTTTGACGGCATAAATGTTTGTTTATTGACAGCCTGTCGGCCTTTGTCGTTCAGCTTTTATGGTTTCTTTTTAATTTGAACACATTTTGATACCAACAGGCTGACGGTTTTACTGTATAGAATTTTTATTTTTTAAAGGATTTGACGGATTTGCTGTATAATTTTCATTTTTGACGGTTTGTATTGGAGAATTTGACGGTTTTATTGTATAAATTTGTGTACTTTGCAGTTTGACGGTTTTGTTTTATCTATTTTACTTGCATTTTGACGGTGTCGGTGTACAAATTTATTTTTTCTTGGCAGGGGATGATCAGTTACTGGATACTACTCTCTGCATTTGCAGAAGTTCAGCTGCGGGCTTTTTACTGAAGGCAAGAAAAATAAAATAATATGATACATGTTGAAAGTCTGTTTTGTTTATTTATTAAGCGTAAAGGAGGATGTATTATTTAGGATAATTGTTATTTGCTCTCATTTTTTAATGTAGAATTCGGTAAATGCTGTCAAATTTGGCGAGAGGGAGTTAAATTTGCGGCAAAGAGCAGAAACCGCCTTTGATGTTTTCTGAATATACATGAGCGTTAAGCAACGGTAATTTTTATCACTTAATTTCTGTCATAACTGAGAGAGTTTAATAATATAGCTGCGAATTTAACGGTATGGTTTTTCCTTATCATAACTTAGTGGTTTTAAGAATTTTATTTGTGAGTTTTTGCTGTTTTTGAAATTTAATGCGAATCAGCAAACATGTTTTTTAATTTTTTTTTCAAATAAGAATCATGGAGTAAAAGGGAGAATGCCTGTTTCTAAAGATGAAAAACCTCACAGGTAAGGAGAAAATTTAGGTTTAAAATATAGACAAGCGGTTGATTAATGGCTTAACCAAAATGTAAATGAACAGGAAAAGAAATGTGCGTTAAATATTGCTTCTTGACTACAAAAGGACTTGTAAAAATTAGCAGAGTACAAAGGAACTGTAAACAGTGTCTATGACAGAAACGAACGGTAAATATTGCCCATCTTATAAAGTTTTAGTCTCACAGAGACTTATTTATTGCGTTTTAAAGCCAAAAAATTGAAGAAATTCCCTAGTTTTTTTTGGAGGAAACCTGAAAACAAGAAGCAAGATGTGAAATTTCTTTAAATTCTAAAGGTTGATTATTAATAAAGGGGTTTTTGTTGTTAACTAGTGTTTTGGAAAATTTCCGTCAAAATTTTGAGTGAAGCATGTAGAAGTAATACTCACCCAGTAGATGCGGTTTCTAAGTTTTGTTTGCAAGTCTTGTGTTTAAATATGTAATCTATACATCCAAAAAACTGTGAACTGTATGCCTAAAGCATTATAAGTCGTTTAAGGCTGAAAATTTGTTGTACAAGCCAAATGAGAGGGAAAATTTCGGTTGTAACCTTAAATTAACAAGTGAGATGTTCAATTTCAAGATTCTCAGGTTATTTGGTAGTCGGGGGATTTTTCTTGAAATCAGATTTGTCTGGAAAAATTTCTGCCATGGTTTCGAGAATAGGTTGGAGAAATATAATGTTTCCTATCGAATAAAAGGGTTTGTAATCATTGTTTTTTTCTCTTTTGGTGCAGAAGGCAAAGAGGCTGTAACTACAAAAAAGCGTGGAGAGTTTGTCGAGCTTGTGTACTTGGCAGTGGATGATTCTGGTGCATTCTAACATAACTGCAATGACAATGTTTTCGTGGTCGTGGATTTTTCTGCTTGCAGCACTATTAGTCTGTTGCCCTGTCAAAGGTGCAACTTTTGCTTCTAGTACAGAAGAATCGGTAAATTTTCAGTATTTATAATTTTATACCGATCAAATTTATAAATTCTTAAAAATCTCTGATTTAGCCCCGAAAATCTATGGATTATATAGACATTTGGAGGATCCTTTTAAGATAAATTTTCTTTATAGATATTTTCTGATTTAGCCTAGAAAATCTATGGATTTTATAGATATTTGTAGGATCCTTTAAGCTAAATTTATCAGCAATTTCTTCAAGTAATTTTTTAACCTGATTTATCTTGAGCAATCGGTGGCTTCTCTTTAAACATTGAGGCTTACATGGTGTTGAGTGAAAATGGGTGTAAAAGTTGAGATGGATTTGTTTAAAATCTTGCAATGCAGGTAACAGACAAAGCAGACAATCAGACCGAGTGGACAATGCACTCTGATTTATCGCAAGTCGCACCCCAGTTTTTCAACGAAACAAGAAGAAAGCTTGGCAGTTTCCAAATCTGTGCTCCCTGCACTTGTTGTGGAGGTCCAAAGCATTTGTGTCTTCCTTCCCCTTGCTGCTACGCTATTAACTGCAACATACCCAATAGGCCATTTGGGTTCTGCTCTTTTACCCCAAAAGCTTGTAATTGTTTCGGATGCCATTTCTGATATGCTATAGGATTTTGAATAATTCTGCATTTTCATGTGAGCAAGCTCTTAAGAAGCTGTCTACAAAGAATGTATTCGATTAGTATGAAATTCTGTGAATCCTTGTTGATTTATTATAGGGTTTAGGTAAAGCCGATTGTTAGGGTATCAGTATTTGTTTTTAAATTAGTTTGGCATTATTTATAATGATCTATTTGTATAAGCTCCTGTGAGGAAATCCTATACTGGAGGCAAGCTGGATCACAGATAGAAGATAAGTAAGCTATCTACATATCTGTTTTTGGAATCCATTATCCTACTGATATAAGTTTACTTGTTACTGTCTGTGTCATTATAAATCTTCTCTTTAAGTGTCATCACAAAGGCAATCTTCTTGATATATTTACTTATTTGGAATTTTTGCTTATACGCTTGACATTGCAAAGTTTTCTTTTCTGCTCTTTTTTTTCTTTTGCCTGATTTTGGGCAGGAGCTCTGAAGTTAAATAAGAAAATTGGAAGTTGGACGTGACAATTAATTTGTTGAAATTGATTAAGATATGTCACTGGTTCTGTTTCAGGTCTACATTACACTAGAAATTCATTAGACATTATCCCCTCTAAAAACCCCTCCTTTAAACAATTGATTATAGGAAAAATTTTGTTTTTGAAGAGATGCATCTCAAGTTCATTTTGCAACAGGGTTAGAGCATGGATGCATTGGAGGGTTAGGGAAAGGCTTTCATTTTTTTTTGATTTGAGCTGCTAGAGGTGCAGGGTTAAAATACCATTCTCGAGTACAAACTTAGCAGACTAGAAATTTGTAAGCAAAGGATTCACATTGCTTTCTGGAGGCAGGGAATCCTGCTGATCCAGGGATTAAACCCACATGCAGAATGAATGGCTTAAGTTCTGCTAGGGGTGAAAGCCCCAATTAGCTCACCCCCAAATACTGGTTAAGATGGTTTAGCTTGCCTATTTAGGTTTCGGTGCCAATTTATCACCCAAATCTCACTTGGTTTATTATCACAGTGAACTGCAATACTAATTAAGGATGTGCTTAATAGTGGATATTATGGTATTATAGCAAGTATATGCCATAGGTCTTTGTGGTTTAACGCTGAATGAGCACTTTGCAGTGATAGTGAAAAAGAATAGACTTTTCTTGTAGGTTTGTTTTGCAATGATATTTCAAGGCATACAGAAATCTGGTATAATGTACAAGGGCAAATATTTGAAATTGGGTTGTCTCTCCAGAAAAGCCTTGGTCCATCTTTAAAGTTATGAAATACAGTTTGAATTCAGTTTAAATAGATCCTGAGAGCTTTTGATTATATTATTTTGCTTTCCAGGGGCAATTACTTTATAACAGCCTACATGGATTCATTATTGCTTTTCTTTGCAACAAAATGAGGAGTAATTTCGGAACACCTTTTATCATTTCAATATGTTGGCTTGTCATGATTTGATGGACAGCATAAATATCATGTGTAAGTACTGACGGATGTAAGATAATTTTACACTTTTGAACTAAACTTTGAGATTCTAGAGGGGGATTTTGTGTTCATTTCTCTGGCTTACAGTCTGTTGCCCAGTTAGTTAGCTTTACGCTTGGAAACAATAGAGAATTTAAAACTATAGTATATTATATATAACTTTGCACATGGCCTAATATTGTACCTGATACAAAAAGGTCCACAGATGACTAGAATAAATTACTGGTATTGTAAAATAACTAAATTTGGTTAGGCAACATAAGCCCATCTCCTAAAGTTAGTAGAGGAAATTGAAAAAAATATAAGATTACTAATAGAGCTTTTGGATTCAACTTAGTTTTTTTATGATCTAACATTTTGGATCACACTAAGTGATCTATTATCAGGACGGCGAATAAAAAGTTGATGCTAAAAAAGCTAAAAGAAGCGAACAACAGTTGAATCCAAACTTCTAGTTGTCTTCATTGAATGTGGAAAACTTGTAGCTACCAAAAATAGAAGATTGTTCAATCACAATATATGAGATATAACAAGAGTGGTATTATGATAAGATCACAACCAAATTTTTAACCGGTATTTATCAGAGTAACAATCATCAACTTAAGTTGGATCTGGTGAAAATTTATGGGTTTTCACAGTTTAGGCGTTTAGTGTACAAGGTGGATCGGAAGGACTTCACCTTTTCCTCCGTACAAGGAACCAAACTATAACGAGGTAAAGATGAAAGTCAAGAACATAATGGGAACCGAATGCCTTGCCAATTATAAATGGTTAGATTGGCAAGGACAAAACTACTACGCAAAAATCCTGTCTGATATATAACCGGGGATTGAATGACGACTAGATGTGTGTATCTCATTATTGGTTGTTTCGTTTGGTAGGCA
>VDFB02026320.1:21131328-21145047 GCA_007258455.2 Sequoia sempervirens | reverse complement strand
CTACTCATTAGTTCTCTACATTCAAAGAGTCTCGCGGGGTGAACTACTCTAAACTACCTCAAGGAAAAAGTGCTAGAGTTCTAGAATCAGAAAGAGCAGGTCATACAAATTTTTTGGACAAACTAATGGGTTCTTGGCCAAAGGATGGCAACGTGGGTCTGGGATGATAGTGCAACATGCTGGTGTCCTTATGGACCAAAAAACAAGTTTATCACAAAAAATGACAAAGTAGTTGCTTCTACTCTAATTGCTAAGAAAGTTTGGAACATGAGAAAGCAACATAATATAACCGAACTAAAATAAAGTGAAGTAGAAATGATAAAGATAAGGAGAAGAAAGAAAGTTCTTACAACCACCCAAGTAATGAAGCCTCCAACAAATGAATGTCTTCAATACTTGCATGTGTAAGATTTGGAGAAAGTCTCGAGGTTGTATAGGGGTTTTCCTTAGTCAAACCCCCATTTTGGTGTTCCCACTTCCATGGACAGCCAAAGAGATATAGAGTTTGAGAGAAGTAAGAAAATGTGACATGATAAAAGAAATCCCCGCTTGAGGAGGAGAACCCATATCACAAAATGTAGGTGATAAAATCAATCCCCGCTCGAGGAGAGGAACTTGTATCACAAAGTAAGGATGCAATAGATAGGAGATATGGAATCCCAGGATGCTTACAAGCATGAGACAAGGGAGATGACGCTACTAGAGCCAAGAGTGTGGTAAGGAGTATTGTAAGGGCTTGAGAGTGCTACTAAAACAAGCTTTATGGAGCTGTGAAAACAAAATAACAAGAGAGAAATTGTTAGAGCCAAGGCTAAAAAGAAGCTAGAGGCAGAAGGAAAAGAAGCTAGAGAGAAAATGAGTTAAAAAGATGACTTTTAAAGAGGGAAAAAAAGCTTCTCAAATAGTTACAAGGAGTCCCCAACTGTTACCACTGATAAAGTTAGTTGACAAGTGGAAAACAGTCTCAGAAACAACAGTTTGAGTTTTGAAACATCGCAGGATGCTAGCGCGGCACGCAAACGTCTGTGTGGCACGCTAATGTCTGGGCACATCACACTACAAAGCAACATGAATAGGAAAGGCACAAGGTTTGATGCAAAGTAGACACATGAGGGTAGCTGCTAAAAAGTGAGCCTTTAAGTATCATGAGAAGAGAAAAATGATGATGCAGGGGCTAAAATGAGCCTACACAAGTTCTAGGGGAGTGGACACTAAAGCAAATACAAAAATGCATGTGAAATTGCAAGGGTGGAAATTTCACAACATTACAAATACAAGAAAACTGCTAAAAAATGTACCAACTCATTTAGCAAGCACTCCTAGTCCTTCCACATCTAGAAAAAGTGTAGCACCTAGTCCTTAGTAGGTCACTGCCCTATAGAAAATTCAACCTACATCTAGACAATTAGAAGATTATCCTTTAGGCCTAGATGAGTTTGATGATGATACAAGTATTGTGTAGGATATGCACCCTCCTCCAAGGGTCATAATTGAAAAACTCACTAATGATAGATTGGTCATCAATTTTGAAATAGGTGGGAAAGTTGTGGATGACAGCAAGGTTCAAGTCTGCAATGAATTCATGAAACATGATTAGTTCATCACGACTAAAAAGTTTAAATATTTTTTCCTTGAGAATAAGGGAGAGGAATTGCAATAGAGGGTTTCAGATAAGAGCCTCTCAGAGAAGAAAAATAAAGAAATAATCGAGGAATTTTTGAAAAATATAAATCAAGAAATGGAGATTATGACTCCCCAGAGAGGTAGGGAGTTAGTAAAGAATGCATGATGGCTTCTCTTGCTTGGATAGGATATGTCATCTACAATAGCATTTAACACTATTAGGAGGTAGAGAGGTGAGGATCCAATTTTGATTTTAGAGGAGCAAGCAAAAGCCCTCTATTTTGGATTAGGTTTTCATCTAGGGCATGAGACCTTGGCAATTTGATACATTTTTGTTGACACCAATAAACTCCAGGTTATTAATGATCCTAGTGAGCTTACTATAAATCTTATAGTTTGGAGAGTTGGGGATACTATTTTCGTCTAATTAGTTTCTCTTATAGTTAACACAACCCTCTTCATAAAAGCAACAGTGAAGAAGTTGTAGGGGCACTTGGACAAGGTTAATACAATAAATCTGAAGTTGTATGAGCAACTAAATGTGGCCACAGGATTGCTCCCTCCACAACAATAGGTCATTGAATACCAGGGGTCACAGGAAAAAAATAATTTGATCATTAAGATCAAAGATTTGAAAGAGATTCTCAAACAGAGCAAGGAAGAAGCCAGAGCAGCAAAAGAGGGAGAAATCAAGAAGATATTTTATTTTATAGACAACATTTTGTGTCATAAGTTGTCCAAAATTTTAGCCTAGGTGGACAAGGTATGGGATAGTTATAGCATTTTGAGGAATGCATACACTAGCCACATTCAAGTAGAAATAAGGATAAAATGCTTCCAAATCAGTTGGTCTCTTGGTGTCACTTTATTAAAGATTATTCATAATAGTCCCAATTTTTATAGTAAAATGGTAGCTGATATTTTGAATAAATTAGATTTTATTGGATAACATTTTTGGTGATCACAATAGGTTTAGGGACCTAATGAGAATGGAACTAATAACCTTTGAAGGTTTTGGGGATTTTTTCATGCCTCTAATTTTGAATGAGGGAGAAATAAGGCCTTACAAGAGTGGATATCCAAATTTGTAGATATCCTCACTCCCATGTATTGTAAAATAAATAAGGTTAGAGAAGTAGATGCAAAGAAATTAAACCTATGCTTGGATTCACTTTCCAAATTGAAATGTAGTATGCTAGGTTTCTCTGATATGTTGCAGGTTTTGATTGGTGATGACTTCAAAGCACACATGGAAAGAGTTAGCCAATTTATTCCACCTAAGATGGACACATTGGAAAAGCATGATGAATACAAAATAGAGAATGGTGTAGTAATTTGAGTTGTATTTCAATCAATCTCCACCAACCACACATAATTTTTGTATGGGCATGTCAAGAATGGAAAGTTAGAGATGTTCTATCGCTTTCAAGGAGCAATTTTGAAGAAATCAAGTCTATTCACTAGTATTAATGCTCCAAAAGATCTCCAACCACTTTTGAGGATGTTACTCTTGTATTTATGTTTTTTCCTTTGTAAATAGTATCACCTCCTAAGATTTTGTTTTTTGGGACTTAAGCGATGAATGGGGCTTTTTGCTTGTTGCTTCCCTTGCGTCTATAAAAGGGAATTCCTAGCCTCATTTTAAGGATTTTGATTCCTTATTCTTTGTAGTCTTTATCTAGAATTAGGTCTTGTACAATTAAGTCTTCTAAATTTTCATAAAAGAGATGATGTAATTTTACTCTGTAATAGCAACAAACAACTCAAACCATTGTTTATTTCTTCAAATTAAATGTTAAGCTATTATTTTCTCTATATTGTAATACAAATTCTTTTGACTCTCAATAATCAAAGATTATTCATGGTTCTTATTTCACATTTTCTATTATGAATGCCTACTTGTTGGCTTCTATTCAAGAAATAGATTAAAATTGCTTTCAGTTAAGTCATTAAATATTTTGTTGTTACAATAAGGATTTATAAGTAGAGTAATGGTATTGTCTTTTGGTTGGTTTCTCATTGTAATGTAGTGAGGTTATAAGAATCCATAGAGTTATTTTGTTGTGGGAGAGTTTTACTTCATCTTTTGACTCTATAATGGATAAGGCACTAGCCAAGTTGATTCACATGACTCGAAACTAAGCAGAATCAAATACAAACAAATTGAAAAATAATGTTATTGTAATTTATTATTTTATGCTCAATCCACACTATCAACAAATATGGAGCATAATGAGGGTTTTGTAGATGATTTAGCTAATCAGACTCATTCTTGACAATATTAGTGTGAAGATAATCATTTGTTTAAGCATCATTGTAAGCATTGTTATAAGTTAAATGATGTTATAGGGGAACCCACCTTGGTTTTGCAGAGCCTAAAGTGTGGAGGAGAAATAGTATAAAATCTATCTCCTATTCATTGGCCACTGACGTAGGATTCTTGAAGTATAAGATCTAGCTAATCCTTAGAGAGACCTAGACAATCAATTAGAAAACCAACAAATTCACGACTTTGCTAGGGAAATTCAAGCTTGAGTTATAATCTATACCCCACTTGTTATGTTCTAGGCTTATAAGTTGTTATTTACCCATTATATCCAGTAGTCTACACCTAGGAAAATTGAGTGATTTTTTATTTAAATCCATTTATTGAAAAAAGTTTGAAGGAAATTGTCAAGTTTGGAGTCTTGTCAAAATACCTAAAAAATAATTTATTATTACCATTAAATTGGGTGGTGACTCTGATACATCTCAAAGGAACCAGTTGAAAGGAAAAAAAAAGATTTCAGAAGAATATTATCAAAATGGAAGGAAAGTGATCTCTGTACAAAGGCTACCTACAAAGAGGTTTAAAATAGAGCTACCATATAGGAAGCATGAATTGAAAGCAAGAGATGCAAGTAAGTCTAATCCTACCTTTGGAAATCATAATCATTTATGCAAATAGTGATGATTGTTCTACTAATTCACCAGCAAGAGATGCAATACTTGAACAACAATAGACTTTTCTTAAAAAAATTAACAAAAAAGATAACAAATGCAAAGAGAATATGATCTTAGACATGGTGTTTTGAATTAAAATGATCCTATTGTAAATATTATAGTGGAACAAATTTATGAAAATCCTATAGCCCAAAAAACTGCTCATTTTTCTTATCACAATCCTACTATGAAATTGGTAATGCCTCAATTTAAAATTAGTATGCCTCAAGATAAAACCACTAATACTCCTTAAGTTTCTTCAAAAGCCCCTATACTTCAAAACATACTTCAAAATGAGGAGGAATTGTTAAAGGAAATGAATGATCTTCAAAAAGAATTAAATAGATTAGAAGAATTGAGAACTAGGGAAGCTATGAGGATAAGGGATGAGATGGAGAAAAGAATTGAAAGTATGAAAGGAACCTATCATACTGGTGGCATTTCCATCCTAACATCTCAAAACTAGGCTAGAAACAACAATCAAATAAATGCTCCTATTAATAGTTCTCATGTGAATACCTATAGTAACCCCCAACCTAATGTTACATCAAAAAAATGCCTAATACAAGTGTTTTAGGGAGTATCCCTCAAGTAAATTCAAATCCTTCTACTTCACAACAAAATAATCTTGGTACTTCTACAGTACCTACAAATTTTGGTGCTTTAGCGAGTCCTCAAATAAACCATACGCAAAATTATCAGTTGCAACAAAATACTCAGTAAAAAGGTATTGGTATGGGAGGAATACCCTAACAAAAAAACTTGGGAATAGGGAATTACGTGTCAAACAATCAAGGGTATAATCAAATGGGACACCAAATGTAATATAAGGCCCAACCAAATCCAAATGGTCAACATATCCCACATAATGTCCTTGTAAACTAAATGCTCAGCCAAACCTGGGAATAGGAAACATTCCAAGCAGAGTGCCTTTACAATTGGAAAGATACACAAAATTGAATTTTTTATGGTATCCCTAGATATCCTAATCAAGTTCCAAATGAAGTAAGATCATATCTAGCAATATTTTTCAAAAATATAGTGACTAGTGAGGAACATCTCAATACTTTTCTAAATTTACTAGATGATTTTGAATTAGAGCATGAGGATGTGGTAATGAAGTTGTTAATGAGAGATTTCACTAATGAAGCTAAAGATTGGTATAGAAATCTACTAGATGAAAGCATAGGATCCTAGAATGAATTTAAAAGAGTGTTTAGAGAGTAGTATGGTAACAAGACTAGCCCAAGATTTTTGATAAATAAGTTTACAAGCATAAACAAAGGATTAAATGAATTAGAGTATATGAGTTCAATGCAATATTCAATAGGGTGTTCAATAGAATTCCACCATACATGAGACCTAATGAGCCTATGTGTTAGGTTCTATATTGTAATGCATATGACCCCAAAAAATGGGTTATGAATTGAGAGACAAGAATCCACAATCATTGAGGGATGCATTCAAGATTACAAATCATATTGAGAATAATAGAAAGGCTTCAATAAAAGTAAACAAAAGAGATGATGTCAAAATTTTGCAAAACCATAAGGGACATCAAAATAAATCTAGTTCTGAAGACAAATTAGACAAGCTAGTGAGTGCCCTTAAGGATCTTAGCTGCACCATAGCTAAGAATGAAAAGGGGTTACCACATGATAGGAAAAGTTATTAGAAGCAAGATAGAATGCCAAGATTAGTAGATCAACCCTACAATACCACTAGGAAAAATGGTAAACCAATGCAACAAAATCAAAGAGGTGGACCAAATAGGGAAACCTCAAATCCTCTCAAGAGGCCAAGTGTAAATTTAATCGAAGATGATTTATGGTGTCTAGTCTGTTAGTTACCTCACTCACCTTAACAGTGTGTGGTATCACAGTCATTTGATAATCCTGAAATGCCATGTGTTGATTGTAATAATGATCATTATGAAAACTAGGGTGTAAATATTCTCTAAAAAAAATTGTATCTAGAGAACAAAGAGTATATTTCTTTAGGAGTAGAGCTTGATGCTAATGATCTGAGACATATGAAGAACTATCATCTACATTTCTTTTTGATGATAAAAGTGAAGAGCATGATTAATCTGTGTATAGTTTTGAATCATCAGGATCTAATGTCAAGTTAAGAAGACCATCAAATGAAGAAATTAGGGTTTTGACCAATGCTACTATTGCACAGGTCAAAAGTAATTATAATTTGAGAAGTAAAGGAAACAATAATAGTCAAGGCAAAGTAGCTAGTCTTTTTATTAAAGAAGATGGACATCAATAAAAGGATCAAGGATACAATCAGAATAATGTTGCCACTATGTGGAAAGGAAAAATTACAAAAGACAAAGGTAAAATTCATCAATTTTTTGGTGATTAGGTTGTGTCTCCACTCATTAAAGCTAAGTATCAAAAGAAAAAGATGGAGGAAGAAAAGGCCAACAATAGGAATGTTGAAAAAGAAGGTATGCAAGGCAAAGAAGGGAAGGTTGGTGTTCCTATTTTATTTTTTAACTCAATCACCAGTACACTCAATTATGCTCCTATTGATATGACACAAATATTTTCAAAAATTAAGATTTTTGTCCTACTATTAGAGATGATGAGGATAAATGAACATAAAGATAAGGCCTTGGCTCTAATAACTAGTACTTCCAAGAAACTTGTTTAGGGTAAGAAATTTAGTCTTCAATTGGAAAAGGAAAAAAATAAGAATAACAATATGAAGACAAATAACATGTGTACAAAAGTGCTTGAAGTTTAATTAGGTACAACTGTGACTAACTATCCTTCCCAATTTGATCCATTCTATGTTTCTTTGCTAATGAGTGATAAATTGGTAAAAGAATTGTATGATTGAATTTAGAACTTCCACAAATGTAATGCCTCTCGACATAGTGAATAAATTAGGACTATAGGTAAGTAAATCATATGGAAGATTCTTTAAAATGGATTCAAGAGAGATCCTAGTAATTGGAATTATAAAAGACCTTGAGTTTAGATTTGTTGCATATCCAAAAAAATACTTTAAAATGAATGTAACATTTTTTGACATTCCAACTCAATATGGAATGTTGCTATCGAGAAAATGGGTTGCAACAATGGGTGGAAGTATGCATCTAAATTTTTCATATGTCATGATCCCTATGAATGAAAAACATGTAAAGTTAAACAAAGAAAGGATTGTCTCGCTACTTAGATGAGAGTATTGAGTGTGATAAAGAAATATTCTTTGTTGATATTGATATTGAAAAATTTAAGGTTGATGCTCCTCAAGTAGAGACAAAAAAGGACAAACAATTGGTCAAGGAATTTAAGGATCTCAAACAAGAGAGCAACTTGTGGTTGATGTTATTTGATACATGACTTGTTCAAAAGGAGTAGGAGTTGGGGTGATTTTAATATTACCAAATGGTGTCTTTTAAATACTCATTTTAATTAAAGTTTGAATGCACAAATAATGTAGCAAACTATGAAGCATTACTGCTAGGACTTAACATGGCAATAAAACATGGAATTAAGGAATTAAGAGTTCTAGGAGACTCAAAATAAGTAGTATACCAAATAAAAGAAAAATACGTTTCAAAGAATAAAATATTAAATTAGTATAAAGTTGCTTTATGGGATGCTTTAGAGATTTTTGATGTATTCTCCATCAAATGGGGTGAAAGATCAAAGAATACTATGGCTGATTTTTTAGCCAACATTGTTGCGTAGTCTAGTGACATAGCTTTTTTTGGTATATCTATTATAGAGACCTTTGACTAGATCATTTATACTTGATAATATTTACAATTGGAAATTATTTGATGATGATCAAGATTTAATAAGATTCTTACATTGTGTGTGCAAGTGATTCCTAACTTAAAAATGCAAAACAAAACAAGTGAAATGCACAAAAGGAAATCACAAACCTACACTCAAGAGTGGCCCAGTTAAACTTGAACAAAATAAAAGATAAAATCAAATATTATACCTTGCTCAAGTTGATCTTTGGTTGGCCCTTTTGATGGTGATTTGTGTGCTTCTTTCTTTGACAAAATGGCATGCAACTAGGATGAAAATGGCATGGATGCAATAGAGAATGCAATGGTGGCCATGGATGTGATATTAGATGCAAGAATGAAGCTTGAAAATGTTGCAACAATGGAGGTATGGTCACAAGTCCATGAGAGCTCAAGATTTCCTAAGTGTTGTGTTGCAAATGAGACAATTTTCTTTGTATTTGGAAAAAGTGCCTCCAAAGGAATGGATGGCTAGGATCAATCCTAGGGAAAATGATCAAGGGTTGAGATGTCTTGAGAAATATCAATTCATGAGATGAGGACATGTGGAGAATGATGTAGAAAGGAGATGGTGAGGTGGAGGTGACATGGAGCCACATGGAGGTACTTTCAAGTACCTTGAGGAAGGTGAAAAAGACATGACTTGTCTCATCCTCCCCCAATCTTGGGGAGATGTGACAATAGAAAAGAATTTAAAATTCTTCTATAAAATCTACCTTGATTTTGGAGATTAACATTGGGAAGAACAAGGGACAAAGGGAATTAAAACTTCCCTTTGTAAGGACATGTGGATTGGAGAAGTGTATTAAAAATTGGGATTTAATTCCTCCAAGAAGGTTGGAAGAATATAGTGGAATTAAAAATTCCACATGGGATGCCTAGGTAGAATAAATTGGGATTTTAAATTCCAAGGAGGTATGGGGGTGACTTCTCCAAAAAGAGAAATTCAATAATAGGATTGATCATAGGTGGGTGCCACAAATGGCTGGGATCAGGTTAGGCTAAATCATTGGTTTAGATTGTGCAAATGAAGGATTAGGCGGGTTAATCCTGATTAAGCATCCACTTGCATTTTATGGAGGATGTGACCCCAATCACACCCTAATTAGGAATTAAGTGGAATAATCAAGAATAGGAGAAATAATGGAGGATGGGACAAGAAAAAAGAGAAAAGGGGATTGTAAGTGAAATTTAGGGCATCTCATAGAAACCTCCAAGAATAGTAGTGCCTTCGGTAACTTTAATTCCGATTAGATTGCCTCAAAGACATGTACAACTATGTCCTAAAGTGGAAACATACACAGTTCATTTCCCACATTAATCCTTCTAAGAGAAGCACATGTAAATTCAACAACAAGCAATAACAGATTCTAGAAACAGAACCAACACAGATGAAAGATAAGACAAAAAATCAGAACACACAGATTTACGTGGGGAAAACCCTTTCGGGTAAAAAACCCCACCCTCCAAAGTTCGAGCCATTGTATTATTCAGCAACAAAAGGTTACAATACTATTTCAGGATCTTAGCCTTTTTAGAGATTACATCTTGTTCATTCTAGAAACAATCCTAGTAGCAAACTCTCCCTCTGTACATTTCCTGGTCAACCTCTCAAACCAAACAATCTTCGCACTGTTGCAATACCCTCAACAATATACAGTACAAATCGACATGAGAGATGGACCATGGAATTCGATTATGTATCAGGAGAGATTTTGGCAGCATAACCCTACCTCTCTCTTTTCTCTGTTTCAGCCTCATGGCCTCGGCCTTCCAGCCAGCCACTCGGCCCTCACTCTATCACTCACCTATATCGAACACAACAATTCACCAAAACATAGTTGTTTTCATTTCCTCACAAATAGTTCATCTTCCACGCAGAAACGGTCGCAACAAACGGTTCACATTCTGCCCTCTCTAATAGGTCCAAGTCACACCATGTAGGATAGTCTTCCAATCAGTCAACAACGTTCACCCTGTGTCACATGTCGATGATACACTAACCGTGTCTCCCCGATGCCACAAAGCCCAACCGTCGATATCGCCAAGAGTCATCACTATCGGCAAGAGGTTACACCAAGTTCAAAAGTAGTCGGTGAGACAAACCACATCGTTGAGACATCATACCGATGACCACCACATGTAGCGCTATTTGACAAGACCATCGCTATTCGGCGAGAGGTCATACCGATGTTCAAAACTCACATCGACATCAACATTCCCATCGGTGAGACTATCGCTATTCGGTGAGAGTCATAATGAGTTAAGGAGTCATATCGATGTCCAATACACCTGTCGGTGAGAATTCCACATTCACTAAGAGTTCCAACGAGCCTTCATGTTACTCTGATCTGTCTTTCGCCTTGAGTTACCCCGATGCAGATCATCGACCAAAGTCACATCAACAATCAACGGGGGCACCAACTCACATCTTATCAGCAAGACAATATACATCGGATAAAGGTTTCACCGAAGTCCCAACTTACACCGAAAGCAGACTTGTCAGCCAGACCAACACTCTCGATAGAGGGTCACACCAAACACAACAAGTCAAATCGATGACATCCCTCGCCAAGAGTCTCCCCGACATCCAATAAGAGTATCCTGACAGCCAGACATCTCCCTTTTCCAAGACACATTCCGATAGGAACAAGTCATACCGATTACTGCATCGGCCAGACAAACCAAGGGTCACACTGATATTGGCTAGAATTTCTACCATCGCTGAAATATCATTCCGACTGTCCAAGGTTACACCGAAGATTCAGGTTATACCGATCACCAAGACATTCCAGAGGTCACAGCAATAGTTCAGGATCAACTAGCAGATCGGCCAGACATCTCAACAGTCACAGCGACCATGCTTACTCAGAGGTTTCAGCCTGTGAGATTGAGGCACATAATTCCAACAATCATCCACTTGACGAAGATCACACAGGAACCTCCAAAGCAACCAGAAACTAAGATCACACTAGCTCCACCAGTTCAGACCCCGCAATACTCAAGACACCCAATCAACAAGATTCCACAGATAACAATCCATCGGACAATCTGCAACAAAGACTAGGCATCCAACTGCAACTCACTATCCAACACAGCAACTGAAATGCAACTGATCATAGCCTTCCAGGAAACCACATAGATCTAAAAAACATGCTCTCATGCTCCATCAAGACTTTTGCACCAACATCCAAGATGTCCACCATTCAGGCAACAATCCATGTCATCTTCCAATATGCCACCTATGGAAGAAAGAACACGCCAAGGTGAATAAGCACCAATCCAACGAATACAAGCAAAATAACCCAATGATATCATCAACGGGATATTGCTACCACTTCACTGTGCTCAAACGCTATACAGAAGTAATATCAAATTCAAAGCCTCAAATAGAATACAACAGTGAAGTCATTCTCCAAAAACAAGATAGAAGACACCAGCTAGAACAACTATCAGACTGACTGCTTCCATCCAACTGATAAACCCACACGACTGAAAATAGCACCCATAGCTCGTGCTATTCCATCCAATCCCACATACCTAAAAGGTATCAGCATTAGTAAATTCATGCCAAACTATAACCAACTCAATAACAACAAATACAAGCTCCAAGTGCCAACCAGTTGAAGAAGACAAAACACAATAGGAACTCCCACTACCCGAGTAATTCCAAATCTGAAAGATCAAAGACATACCAAGTCTACCAATAACAACACATAGAAAGTGTAACCATGTAGTACCAAAAATATCCACAATGATATGCACAACCTACAAAAAACTGTTACAAGAAACATTTCTCTCACCACAAGTCATCACAGTTCTCCCAAGTTCTCCACACGCAATCAAAGGAAAAAGGATTAAGAACCTCCATGTCATCACCCATGAACTTGAGTGAAAAACACATGACCACAAGCAAGTGATCACTATAGCTCCAACCAAACCTCAAACCAATGTAATGTGAAACCAAACATCCAGGAAGTAAACCAAGACCAAAGAGAGAAACTCTGCACATCATATTCCAGTAGAACATCCTCCTACATACACTTCTAACTGCCAGTTGTGCCAAGAATGATCTCCTTCTCATCCCAAAAGAAAATCCTTAACAACATCCAACCGTTCAATCACCAAGATCAAACCAAATTTAAAATCATGTAATCAACATGGATGTAAGCCTCTCAAAGAAAATCAAGCTACTTCATTCCCCATTTTAGGAAATCAGCCCATACATCATCTCCTACCAATTCTCATCAGTAAATAACATAACACAAAAGCTCAAGGAGATAAAACAAGCTGTACATCTTCCACCATGAATCCTCCAGAACCATTAAACAACAATTCAAGATCCATATCATGAAAGTGAACATAAAACACATCTGAAAAATATAATGGGCCAAATACCTCTCAGATAAACTGCCGAGTAGACCAAGAGTGGGAACGAGAATACTCCTTCAAGATATACAATTTATCAAGACTAATCAAGAGCAATCTCCTCATAGGTCTCTATTGAACTTACGTTCAACCAAGGTGTAGGCTTCTCAGACTTTCTGAGCTGAAAAACTTCATCAAGAATACCAATCAACAACATCTCTCTCATAAGAGAAAAACAACCTACCTTATTCTTCATGTATCCATGAGTTCTAGTAACTCCATCATCCATGCTAATTTCAACTCAGATATCAAGACTATCCCAAATTATCAAGCAAATAATCAAAGCACCCAATACACAAAGAATTACCAGACCATTGTCAAAGCTCCAATCATCTGAATCAGGAACTTATCATGACATCATAATCTACACATCTCCTTAGGAGATACCATGCTTCAAGTGACTTCTCCATTGTCTTTAAGTATAATGCACAATGCCAAAACTCCAGTAATAAACAAGAGCATATACCATGACATAAAGAAAATAGACTCAAAACCAACATCACTGTGAAGCACCAAACACCTAAAGACTCCAAGCTCCATGGATCCAAGATGTTGCACATCTTCAAATAATGTCCATGCAAATGTGAAAGAAACCTTATGCAACAATAGGATCTAAGGGCTCCCCCAAGAAACATCTGCAACACTAAAGAAGAGCTTTCACCGCCATGTGATGAACACACAATCACTGCTAAAGCTCCCACTGAAATGTGACATCTAAGCTCTCCAAGCATCATGACCACTTGCTTCAGGTTCCCATAAACAACTATTCAATTTCTCAACTAAACCCATCCTCTCATCTCAAAGCAATCACACCAATGCACAAATGACCACAGACAAGGCCAGCTAACAAGTCTGCACCAACAATGAATCAACCTCGTGGATAAAGACAATCCACATCCAAGTTATCT
>VDFB02026320.1:21059193-21131228 GCA_007258455.2 Sequoia sempervirens | reverse complement strand
AAAGAAGAAAAACAATATAAAACTAATTATTTTTTCATTTCTTTTTAATTTTTTAATTTTTTAAAATAAAAATGAAAATGAAATACAATATAGTACTCCTAACAAAAAGAAGATAACATTTTTTTTTTGATCGGTAATAATGATGACTTTATTGAAATAAAAAAGGTTACAAAGTAAAACTCCCTTCAACCTCCACATAACACACCTTCCCCAAACCCACTAAATTCCTCTAAAAGATCCCACAACAACCAGCAAGACAAAGAAACCAGATATAAGAGTTACAAACAAAGGACCATAAACAAAGGCACCACTTGCAACACAGGTGCGTGGGCCTATAAACTCCAATCCTTCAAGGAAATTGTTAACTAGTTAAGAACCTCGTACTCAGATTGGCCTGTGCTTCATTTGGGACCTGAGAACCATTGCAAAGGAATCCTTCCTTTCTCTCCTTGCTTTTTTTCCCTTCACTGTTTGCCAACCATCCTCTACCCTTGCAGCTTCCTTTTTCCAATCCACAGGCTTGTCATAAGGAATCTTAGGAGCACCATCTAGATTTCCATTAGAAAGTTGCCTTTGATCTTCACCTTTCCATTTTCCAAAACCTTTCTCTTGCAACTGCTTTAGACCCTTTTTCTCTCGACATTCAGGAGTGGCTGCCCAAGATTTGGAATTCAGTTCCTTTTCTCCTTCATTGTAGACAACATTGCCTTTGATCCCAACCCGATCTCGATTTTGTGCAACAACAACTCCATTTTGAAGCTGAACCTCCCCACTACCAACCTCCTCCAACGCCAACTCTTCTTGGACCCCTTCCTCCCTACTTTTTTCTTGAGGACTCTTTTACTGTTCTACCTTTTTTTCCACTGTATAGTGATGGGAGCCAACATCCTTCCACCAAGAGGCTGCTCTGGTTGCTCTATGTTTGGCACATTCAACAGCCAAATGCCCAGTTTGAAAGCACACTCTGCATCTAAAGGGTATCCCTTCATAATCCAAAGGCTGCACCCAACATCCTTTCAAAGTTTTTAATCTTATTTCCTCCGGAGGCGCCTTTGCCAGGTCCATCTCCACTAAAATCCGGGCAAAGGTCGAGTGCATCAGGTTTGAAGACCCTTCATCCACCATCAGAAAGCTTCCTAGAGAATTCCCCACAGCCTCTAAGCACGAATCAAACCAAAATTGTAGTGGAAAGTTGGGGAGTCTCACCCAGATAGGGACCTTTTCAAACCTTTTAGTGGCAGGATTGAATGCTAGATGCCATGGCTTTAACATTAGAGGGAATTTTTCTTCCCAATCCCAGTGATATTCACAGAGGATCTTGTTTCTATCCTGCACCTTCTCAAAAACCACAATAAAAAATCCTTTAGCCATGGGATAAATTTGTACATACCCCTCTAAGACATTCTGCCAATGGTTAGAGATCCACTCATGGAGGCCTATCAAGCTTGGCCAAAATCCCCTAAATCTTCCAATAAGACCTAAACCAGAAAAAAAACATTTTCATTAAAAAGCACCTCCTGTTCAAGCTCCTCATCTAACTCCATTGTGATTGAGCTAGATGACATAGGAAAATCCACAATCCTTCCTCCCCTTTCTGTCACTCTTTTGTTTTGTTGTTTTTGGGATAGATGTGGTTCTGGCTATTTGAACCCAGCCTGAGTCGCTTTTGAATCCTTCATATAACCCCCGCCTACTAAAAAAAGAGAAGCAACCTTCTGCTTTTCAAGCCCTGTGAAGAGACTCCCATTCGCATCTCGACCTTCTCTACAAGGGATTTTTTTCACCACAGACTCTGCATTTTGATCGTTCCTCACGCCGGAAGCATTCTGACACACCCGTTGAAAGGTCGCATTGGAGCCGACACCGTTGGGCCGGGGAATGGCAACAGATTCCTTTGGTTTCTCTCCCTCAAGGCACACACCGGGAGAAACCCTTGTCGCAGTCTCCTCTTGAATCCGACCGTTGGCTTCCTCTTCCTGAGCTCGACTGTTGGCCATCGCTCCCATTCGTTCTAAATTTTTATCTATAAAAAAAGAAGAAGAAGAAGATAACATTAAATATATATATATATATATATATTTATGTACAAGCATTTGAAAAACAATAATATTAAAATATATATTTTCAATTCTTCTTAATGAAAGAGTTTATTTTTGAATTTATATTAGAAATTATATTTTTCCAATTCCCTAATAAAATCAATTTATTATAAATTAAATAATTAAAGAGAATTGAATATCACAATAATAAATTAAAGCAATAATATTATGCATGCAAAATTATCCTAATTATTTCTTTATTTTTAAATAATTAATTATTTTTTATATTTATTAATTATCCTTTCTTCATACACTTGGACTAAAAGATGAAATGCTTCATTCCCAAAACTTAGTCCACCTTCCCTATTACCTATACATGTTGCACACCACATATTGCCACATAAAGCTTTAGTAGCATTTATTAGTTACAACATATACATAAAAAGTTAGAATTGACATTTAATAATTACTTATGTCATTACCATATATATGACATACAAGCACAATAAAAATTGAATACACAATTATTCCACATAACATTAAAACTAATAAAGTTGATAATATACAATGAAATAATAACACAAGCATATTATAGAAACATCAAAAGAAGTCACATGCGGGATGCTACAAAAGATACCTCAAAAGTTTATCGTAAAATTGGTAATTGAGGTAATTCTTCTACTTTTGATGTTATTTTGTCACTTCATGATTTTGATAGTGCATGTAAGTTGCTTGATATTTTTACATTAGTGGGGTGTTTTTGTAACAAACACATTACTTTGAACTTAAAAACAAATAAGATGTCTCATTCAACTAGAGCATTTTTTTTTTGAAAAACAACATAGTAAGATGCAACCATTGCTGCAATAATAACAAGTAGGATAGTATTCTACCTAAAGAACATAAACAATACTGAGTTCATAAATTCAAGTACTATAACAAGAGTTACAAAGGTAAGAGATTAGAAGTCCTCATATGGATTATGTGTCTTCCAAGACTCAGCTCGCCATCTGCATGTGAGGGAAAGCATCATTTGAGTGCTTTTTCGCCAACCACGGACTCGTGCGGTCCCCTGCACACCTTCCTAACTGGAAGGGGACCTTCCCTTCTTACAAAAGGTAATGTTGGAAACCCTCAAGAAGTGCCATTTGAGCTCTGGTGGTAAACCCTACCTAACTGACTTTGCCATGCTACTAAGGATACCTTCCTACTAAGATGGAAACTCTAGTTAGTTAGGTATCTAGGTTACTGTGAGTACTAAAGTGCAGTCAGTGGCACCTGCACCTAGACTATGGCCATAGTTTTTTACTTCTGTATAAACTCACCCACCCTGCTTGACTTGGAAAACTCTTCTAATGTAGGGCTTCCTAGAGAATTTCTCTTCGCCCTTCACTCTTACAATGGACACCTGTCCTAGGGAAAACTCTCTTGACCTAAATTAGGTTTTATAAGAAAACACACACTTCTTAGCCACCTGCCACGTGTGACCTTTATACATTAAACTAGGGTTTTGAGAAACCCTTCAAGCTTTCATGGCTGACAGTTTCAACTTAAAAATTACACTCCTATTAGAGTACATAACAGGGTTTTTAAACCAAGAAGGCAAAATAGAAACCTTTTCAACCCTCTAGACAATTTCTGTGTTCACATTACATTTAACACATTCTGACCATCTAAATGGCATGCATGGCAAGATACCTAGTAGTATACAACATAACCAAAAATTTACTTCTGCATCGACAACAAATAATTCTTTTTCCTGTAATTGAAAAACTCTTTCATACATTGTTTAAACATTTGCATGTTCATTATAGTACTTTGAATTCTTGTCATTCTTTTACATTATCAATGTTCTTGGCTAAGCTTACTATTAACCTTCTTGTTTTCTTGACATTTCATGCTAAACAAAACATTGGAAAATCAAATACAAGCTATAGATTTAGCCCACATAAGCTCTTTTCAAGTAACCAATATGATGGTTTGGCGCCAAGAATATGTAGCTACAGATTTCGTCTAATAAGACCTAATAAACATCTTACAAATTCAAGCATAGTGTACATAATAGATTCAACAAGAACAGTTATATCTGTTTAAGTGAAAGAAACACATGCATCAATATTTCCATGAACTTTTCTTGGTTCCAAAATAATTTATATCGATTTAAGCTCCCCACAACGCCTTCTTGTCCTCAGTGTAATCTCTAATCTCAAAATACTTTTCCATTTCCACCAACCATGCCTCCTCAACATCACCAGATTCTGCCCCATCAAATTTTGGGGGAGTCACTTTTCTTATGTCACGTGACAGCTCCAGAGTCATCCAATCTTTTCCAGAGTTATGAGTTCCCCCCCGACAATTTCATCTTCTTGTTCACTTGGTATAGATTCCTCATGGCGACTTTCGACCTGTCACCTCCCCTTGAGGGTTCCATCCTGGCTCTTTCCGTTTCTAGGTGGGTTACTCAAGCCCTAGTATCTTGAAGGAGTGCCAACTATTGATCTATCTTATTTTCAATGTTACCAAAGGTTTGACCTACTTCACGTCTTCCTTCAAGGTTACTACGCGTAAGCACCTTTTAAGGTTATCTTCTACTTGAAGTTACAATTAAATGTTATATTAGATTAAGGTTTAAATCCCTTCCATTTGCATTAATGCATCAATTAACACAACATAAGTTTTGCTACTTAAATTTGCAAATTTAATATTACTTTGCACAAGATGTATTCAACATGCACATACGCATTTTATTTATCAACAACATTTGCATAAATGTTTTATTTATTGGCAACATTGGCATACATATATATATTTCCACTTTAGTTTGGGTGTCATAGGTGTGTAATCATTAGACTCATTGCAACTTATTACAATTATTTCAGGAGGGGGTTGCACATGTAGGTGCTCCTCATCTTTCCTTTTTTTCTTTATCGGGTTATTACAACTGTTCTCACTAGGTATATGGCAGGTTGGGGGTAATTTCCTGTCCAAGTTAGCTTGGACGTTGGTAGTCGCTTTCTCCAACCACTTTCTTTCAGTCTTTACATCATGAATCCTTTCCATAGCGTGGGCGAAGGTCTTGTTATCCTTTAGCTAGCCTTCACCCTCAATGTTCTTTCCTTCTACGGACTTGGTTAATGCTACTCGCTCCTTCTTACACTGTAAGTAGTGAGTGTTCCCTGCTATAGACTTATGTACGGTTTGTTTGGTTCATACCATATCTGACACATAATGGTTCACATTAGTTTTACAAAACACAAATATATAACTGTGGAATGGACTCATAGGCCCTAGCGTGCAAGCACGCTCTGATACCACATGTAACAAACACATACTTTGAACTTAAAAACAAATAAGATGTCTCATTCAACTAGAGCATTTTTTTTTGAAAAACAACATAGTAAGATGCAACCATTGCTATAATAATAACAAGATAGATAGTATTCTACTTAAAGAACATGAAGAATACCGAGTTCATAAATTCAAGTACTATAACAAGAGTTACAAAGGTAAGAGATTAGAAGTCCTCATTTGGATTTTGCGTCTTCCAAGACTCGACTCACCATTTGTATTCGGCTCACGATCTGCATGTGAGGGAAAGCATCATATGAGTGCTTTTCCACCAACCATGGACTCGTGTGGTCCCCCACACACCTTCCTAATTGGAAGAGGCCCTTCCCTTCTTACGAAAAGTAATGTTGGAAACCCTCAAGAAGTGCCATTTGAGCTCTGGTGGTAAATCCTACCTAACTGACTCTGCCATGCTACTAAGGATACCTTCCTACTAAGATGGAAACTCTGGTTAGTTAGGTATCTAGGTTACTGTGAGTACTAAAATGCAGTCAGTGGCACCTGCACCTAGACTATGGCCATAGTTTTGTACTTCTGTATAAACTCAACTACCCTACTTGACTTGGAAAACTCTTCTAATCTAGGGCTTCCGAGAGACTTTCTCTTTTCCCTTCACTCTTACAATGGACACCTATCCTAGGGAAAACTCTCTTGACCTAAATTAGGTTTTACAAGAAAAAACACACTTCTTGGCCACTTGCCACGTGTGACCTTTATACATTAAACTAGGGTTTCAAGAAACCCTTCAAGCTTTCATGGCTGACAGTTTCAACTTAAAACTTACACTCCTATTAGAGTACATAACATGGTTTTTAAACCAAGAAGGAAAAATATAAACCTTTTCAACCCTCTAGACAATTTCTGTGTTCACATTACATTTAACACATTCTGACCATCTAAATGGCATGCATGACAAGATACCTAGTAGTATACAACATAACCAAAAATTTACTTCTGCATCGACAACAAACAATTCTTTTTCCTGTAATTAAAAAAATATTTCATACATTGTTTAAACATTTGCATGCTCATTATAGTACTTTGAATTCTTGTCATTATTTTACATTATCAATGTTCTTGGCTAAGCTTATTGTTAACCTTCTTGTTTTCTTGACATTTCATGCTAAACAAAACATTGAAAAATCAAATACAAGCTACAGATTTAGCCCACATAAGCTCTTTTCAAGTAACCAATATGATGGTTTGGCGCCAAGAATCTGTAGCTACAGATTTCGTCTAATAAGACCTAATAAACATCTTACAAATTCAAGCATACTGTACATAACAGATTCAACAAGAATAGTTATATCTGTTTAAGTGAAGGAAACACATGCATCAATATTTCCATGAACTTTTCTTGGTTCCAAAAGAATTTATATCGATTTAAGAGAATGAAAAACATATGTTGTAATTTATTCTCATGAACGTTTCTTCTACCAAGAAAGCACTTATTTCTCATACATAATTTACTCAAAAGCAGTACGTGCCTAATATAGAATTCTGGAGCTGAAATTTCTAAAGGTGAGTGTTGTGAGAGCACAACTTCAAGTATTTCCCATCTCAAACTTAGCCCTTGTTGTAGATGCCAGACTTCTTATTCCTTTTACAAGAATTTCGTGCTTATGTTAGTTCTCCTTTTCTCAGCTTCGACTAATCTCCTCCTCTCAGTTCAAAACCATCGAATCTTCTCTTTTTTCCCCAGATTATGCACTTGTTTGAAAAAACAAAACAATATTAAGCAAGTCGAGAGGTTTCAAGGTAGTTATGGTAACCTCCCCTAAATTTTCTCTAACTCCCTCCATAAGATGTAAATCGAACCTTCATAATTCCCAAAATAAAATCAAAAGATGAGTTTAAAGGAGACGGATAAAGCAGTGCTAGATTTTCTTGACTTTCACGCCTCCTTTGACTTCCTTTGACTAAGATTAAGGAACCGCCTTAGCAAGATTTTAGCCAACAACCATGAATGTGTCAATATTAGATTTGATTTAATTAAATCCAATAAGGATACACTCATTCCATCTACTCAAGATGGCTTCATACCTCCTTTCAAAAGTGAGGGTTATAATTACATATTTTAATATTTAAATCTATACCACAACAAAATTGGTGGCAAACCAATATAACTTCCTCTTTTTTAAATTTTAAATAAAATATTCATTTTTGAATAAAATATAATCAATTAAATACTTATGTATTTAAAGCGTTGGTCTATCAATCTTGAGAAGGTATTCATATTAAAATGTCTCCAGGCGATATCATGCATCATTATTATACTTGTTTGTAGTAGAATAAATAATGGTAATATATATTTTGTAAGGCCAACTGGCACAATTTTAAGGCTCAAAAGGTAGTAATATCTTATCGACGGGTTCATATGCCAAAAATAAGGTTCGCATCAGGAAGGGAATAAATTAAACTGAATAGTCATCCATGCACACGTTCAACCCTGAATGCATCAATACGCGTATGCACATATGCATGCATATGCACGATCTTAGGCTCTTAAATTCGCTTGCTATGATGCGCCTGTGTCCATATGCGTATATCTGCAGTGGTGTATGTAGGTTCCTCCTACATGTGCATATATGCTTGCTTGGTTTAATTTGTTTAACACTAAGAAAGTAGGGAAATTGGTTTTTGAAACCCTAAAACCACTTACGACAACACCACATCCAAAACGTTACACAAAAGACTTACCTCAACACAGGACTTCTATTACACACTTCTAGGGTTCCTAGACCTTTTGAGCTAACCTTAGCTTATATGGCAATTCCCAGAGCATCCCAACATTGCCTCTCTATTCAAATGATACTTTCCAGGCTCCTTCGAAGATTGTGGTACATGCTACCCTACATCAAACTCCAAACAAACAGAAATTAGTCTAACATCTAAATATCATAAAATGTCCATTGCATATTCTCTATCTATATGCATTTACTGAAAATAAACTTTTCTTTTTCTAGGGGCATCAAAACACAATTTATTCCTTCTGAAATAAATCATAGCTCATATCTTAATGGCATAATTCTCATTACTCAAATAGAACTCAATCACAAAAGATCTCATCATATCATGCATTATTAAATCAAAATTTGGATCATTCATTTGTCATAATTGCAAAAAAGTAAAAGGTGTTTTTTAAGCATCTAGGGTGGGATGTAACAGTTTTATGGGTAAAATCTCTTATGAAACATGTTAAAAATTGGGTTAGTTCCATCTGGGTCCCTTATGGAGTTCACGTTGAAATTTTTCAAAATCTCACTAAGTTTTTTCCCTTTTTTCATTTTTTGGAGGTAAAATTTGTGAAAACCATTTTTTAACACGATCCTTGATATATTCACAATTCCTTATTGGTCTTTTCCCATGGAATTAAGACTCTATTGTCTCTAAGGAACATGTCCTCTAAGTCTCTATCCAGGTTGAGTTTTCTAGTCTCCTTCTACCTCTCTAGCATTTTTTTACTATATGATGACCTTTTAGGTCATTTTGTTCATGTTGAGCTAGATATACATTTTGCTACTCATCACCAACAAAGGGTTTGTGTTGAAGATAAACTTGTCTAGGACCTTAAAAGACTCTATTGAAATCCATATTGGTGAGAAATATCTTAATCAAAGAGTCATGTATCTCAACTTTCCCAACACATGCTATGAGTGCCAATCCTGTAAGCATGAGATCATATATTGTCCCCTTATCACTTTGTGAATCAAGCCAAAAACTAAGCCTTTTGGAGTCACTCCTCAAAAGAATGAGGAAGGTTGGACCAGAATAGGTAGTACAAAGAATAATCACAACAACAAAGCAAAGAGACCAATTTTTGGTAGACCTTAGATCCAAGTCACTAGCCTATAAGTTTCAAAGCATGTTAGCAAGGCAAAAGAGGTTGTTGCTTCAAAACCTATTAGTGAATCCTCCAAAGAGTTGAGGAAGACTTGATCTAATAGAACACAAGTAGAAAGTGCTTCTAGATATAACTATACATGTTAGTTTTTAGCTTCACTAAAACACATTTTTATATTAATGTTATGTCTTCTGAAACTAGACTGTACTCAGATAATTTCTTCTTGAGAAAATGCTAGAAGATCTTACAATCCAAGTCATAAAATGTACAAAGGTGGGTATGTATTGAACAAATTCCAATTCCATAGCCCAACGTTCCAACTCAAAAGCTATGAGTTATTGAAAAGACTTATAGATGAAATTTTATAAGAATAGTTATGAAGATTTTGATGAGTTTGATAACAACAACATACCATTGGATTCCCATATTTTGTGGAATATTTGGGGTATGAAAAACCTTAGAAGAAAGTATATCATGCTAAGATACTCAATAACGATTTCTCAAACTTGATTTTCTTTGTTTACAAGAATTAAATATTTCAAGATTTTTATTTTTTGTTGTTTGTTGTGTCATTGGGGTACTAGTTATTACTTTCATAATAATCATGACACAAGATGTGGCAACACAATAAAGTAAATTGTTGTTATAGTGAAATGAATTTTGAAGTGGGATATTAGGTATTTATGAAATTACAATCATATAATCAAATGCCACTAAAACAATAACTAAAAGATACCAAACTTGCACCCAAGTATTATGGTCTTCATAAGGTCTTTCAAAAGATTGATAGTGTAATAAACAAATTGGGAACCTTACTTATGTCAAAAAATAGATCTAGTCTTCCGTGTTTCATGCTTGAATAAGGTTATTGGAAAAAGAGTTACAACACATAGTGAGTTACTAGAGCTTGCCAAGGAGGGAAAAATAATTTTTTATCTTGAGAGAATTATTCAAACATGCATTAAGAGTTGTAGACAAGGGCAATCATAGAGTATTTGATTGAATGGAAGAATTTTCTAGTTGAAGATGCTACATCAAAACATAAGGATTTTGTGTAAAATCATCCATAGTTGATTAGTGCTAAGGACAACACTTCCTTGAAGAGGGAGCATTGTGTGCCCTTAATCCTACAATGTGCATAGGGTTATGAGTAGTTGGCTTGTGGCTACCTTAATTCTTATTTAAGTTATATGATTGTTAATAGTCTTATATGTAGTTAAGTTGTCTTGGATGACATCCAAGGCATAAATAGGGTATATATAGGAGCTAGTAGTTAGTTTATGATCACTGTATTACAAATTGTGTTCTTCTTGGAACCTTTTTAAGGTTATCCTCCTCAAAGTGGTTTATTATTGTCAAGTATTATCGATTATTTGTAACATATTTCGTATTATATTCTCTCTTATAGTGCAAGTTATTTTGTTACAACATCTCTTTTTTGGATCAATGATTATTTTCTAAAAGCCTCAAGTAGTATTCAAACAATCATCCAAGTACCTAGACAATTCTATATATTTGAGAAACGTGTTTTTTTCCACTATTTTGGTGGTTTAGAAAAAATAATTTTGATTTAGAAAATAAGATTTTTTTTATAAACAGTTTTATCACTGAGAAGATTACTGAACTCATCCAATAGATAGCAACACAAATGCACCAACAATTAAAAAAATCATTATGAAATTAATGATTTTCCTATACATTTGAGAGAGACAACTCCCTCATATGATGAGCTTTTAAAGATTTTAAAGTACTTTTAATCATAAAATAAAAAAAATAAATGGAGAAAAAATAAATCTAACTATGGGACATAAGAATGCAACAGAGATTCCATAAGAAAAATGAAGAAAGAAAGAGAGTGTAACTAGAGAAGCACACAAACTTCCATATCATTCGCACATCAAGTGCGAAAATAAAGGATATAAATCTTTTGTAAAATCAACTAGAACTCACGGATTCTAAATTTTCCCTGAGCAAAGCTCTCTCTGTTGCAGAGCAGCAAAAAGATCCCGCTTTTTTTTACCAATAAAACTTACTTTTATAACTTTTCCCCGCTAGCCTGTAACTGTTCCTTGAAATTTAAATTTTCACTTTATTTATAAAAAAACCCCCTTCAAATTACCTCCAACTACTACGTTTAAAAGATGTGACTCTTCATAAAAATTAATGTCTCAGGTCAAGAATCCTCATCAGTAGGCAGGGTGCTTCCATTAGTTTACTGTAACAACTTGCTCCTTTCTAATGCCTTTGTCTACCATAATGACCGAGAAAATAACATTTGTATCAATGTCAAATTTAACTTCTATATCAGGTACACCTCGAGGAGTAAGTGGAAATTACCAATTTAGACAAACTCTCGTTCCCCTTCCAAAACATTGATTTCAACACTTGTTTAGCCACAGACTGCTATGGAAAATACCTCTGATTTCAAAATAGGTAAAATGTTATTCTGTGAAATGATCTTTGTCACTACATCACAAAAAGTTTTCAATTCAATTGGTAGTGGGTTAACATCCAGAAGCACAATATTACTGACATCACAATCCAACTTCCCAACAGTCCAACATAAACAACAGGAGCCCTGGTGAATGCTCCACAATCAACTCTGTTATTATGGCCACAATCTTGACAACTATATTGAAACCCAAGGTAGAATTGTGGACAACCAAATTCGATTCTAAGCCAGCACACTATGAGACTAGGTTACCACCGCAATTTATGGAGTGTATATCTTGGAAGACAGAAAACTATCCCTAGATAATAGAACAATCAGCCTTACAGTATTGACATAACACATTAAAGTTCTAAAGTTCTAAATCTTTCTTGCTCACTTCCACACAATCTGACAACAATGATTGAAGTCTCCTCACCTCATTTTTGAGCTCTAAATTCACCGTCAGCAATTGACAGCCGGAAAATTCACCGCCAACAATTCACTGCGGGAAAATTCACCGCCATGACAAATTCACCTCAAGAAAAATCCACCACCAGCAATTCACGGCCAAGAAAATTAATTGCAAACTTTTAATGCAATGAATTGCTGGTGGTGAATTTTCCTTGAGATGAATTTTCCCACGGTGAATTCTGGCAGTGAATTTTCCTACACAAACAAATTATTTTTCCACTCTACCTTTTCCAGTTCTAACAATCTCAACTTCTTGTTCGCCCTTCATGTTTTTTCAAACAACTCCTGCTGAGCAATGTGCTCGATTCCATAGCAAAGTTTTTGCATGAATATATATTCAGCCATTCATTGTAAGAACCAGATCTTCTGCATATGCAATAAGATTCTTGTTTTGCTCTTCAATATATTCGTTAACTTCACTAAACTTTCCTTCCTTTAATCTTTTATACTTCATATGTAGCTTTGAGTTTTTGAGATTCACATCAACTAAATCCATGAACCTTTTCTTCTCATACAAATGTTATGCCCATTCCAACTGATAAACCATCTCAGCCTGCATTGTCTTCACTGTGCGAATTTTGCCACCTTAGTGTTGACAAGAGTTTTTCCTTGGTCAAATAACTTGGCCAACCCAACTTCTGAAATTTTGGATATCTCTGCTATTGCCTTCTCCTCTTCTAGAAGAAGTACGTTCTCTTTAAAAGTACTTGTTGACGCTTTCCCCAAATCTGTACTGTTCTCGAAAGTTGATTGAGCAAGCTTTGATTGAGATGCAATTTCTCACTCGACTAAGCCATGTTCATTTCTCAAGACCACTTCAACATGTAGACTAAAAAAAATCAATTTTATTCACCATAAGCTTGCAACTCTCGAGAAAGAGTGGAGTCAAGAACAGGAGAGTTAACATCACTCTAATGGACATGACAATCCAGCATACTGGGGGAACTGAAAATGCCCATGCTTGCTTCATAAATCTCAACAAACAAGGTTGCAGTCAAGGCCAAGTGAAAGATTCAGAAGCCTTTCCATGATATAGCAGAAATTTTGTATATATACTTTAATGATTAAATCATTACCCTCTTTAAAGAGAGCATAGATAAATGGATCCGCTATCAATTAGACAAGGTATTGATTTTTCTTCTTTCCCAAAGCTCAAATCTTCACAGATCACCAGCATTTTTCCATAATGAGTTCCTCCAAAGTGGGATGAAGTGAGAACCAAGGGACTTTTAACTTTCTCCCAGGGACTGCACCTCCCTTTGACTGTAGTAAAGAATATAGTGTCCTTACTCTAGCCCCAATCCCTTGGAGATACGTGTTCCCACTTTCTCAAATATGATTGTTCCACTAACAACGATCACTACAGGAAAAGTACATGTTAACCTCTTTGCACACTAGGTAGCGAGTGACTCAGAGGACCTTAAGGTATTTTTCTTGCTTTTGCCAGTACCTTTCTTACTGGAGAACTATAAGAGATTTTCACATGAAGTTCCACTTGCTTTAAATCTACAAAAAGGTTTATCTTCATCATGAGATCTTCCTCTCAGGCTACAAAGTCTCTTCGTCTCATCCACAACGTGATCTCTAATATCTTTTCCTTTGGGGATCCAACAGACAACACATGTGAACTCATTATTTCATCATTTAGACAAGACATGCAAATCCCTCATGTTGCATGTGTCCAAGCGTCACCCAAAGTGGATAGATGGGTATGTCTAAGAAGGTCTGTCTTTCTTATCTCTTAGGATAGCGTTATCTTTATCTCTCAGGATTCTCCCTTACGTCTCCTCATTACTTTGTAACGACCTCCTTGGGTTATAAATACCCCTTCATCAATCACAAGTAGGCATCCGTTTTAAGATGGGAAATGTCAAGTCCGGTCTGGGAAATGTTAAAAGTAGGAATATTTCATGAGGATATTAGGGAGTTGGCCTAAAGTTGGATGTCAAAAGAAGTCATTAGTTCAATCTTTTCCAATTTAAAAAAAAATCAAATTGGAATGCAATTATTAATTAGAAGGTAGGACAATGTCATGATAAAAAGTATTAATAAATAGTAAACGTGAAAGTGTTATTGTTATGGTAAATAGCCTTTATTACAAGGAGGTATGTTCTAAGCAATAAAATATTTAAAAATTAAAGAGATTTTTTTTGGAAGTATTACATAATCATAGGAAAAATCCAAAAGGAAAAATCCTTAAAATGTTGATATTTGGGTTATCTCATGTAATTACAAATTATCCTAAGAAAATTCAAAATCCTAGTGATATGTTGAAAATCTATCCATAGCATCGTGATCATCCTCCCTATCCTTTGCTAGTGGTAGTCTAAAAGAGTCCATCACCGCTTGTCTAATTTGATCTTCCTTCCTTATTATTTCACCATCCTTTTTTTGGATTTCAAATATTCTTGTTACATTTATATGTCTTATGTGCTAGAGTCATGAAAAAAACTTGTATTCCTATTTCCTTTTGTTAGCCATTAGTTCCTTGAGTTTTATCTCCATTAGATCTTTTCCCCTGACATTATTTTATGATATTTTGTATTGATACCTTTCTCTCTATTAAAATAACCTAGTACATCCCACTTCTACTTGTTTCCTCTTTAATTTGACTCAGTTCTTGTCTTAATATTTCCTTACAACATAATCTCTCCAATGTTGTGTGTAGAATTTTTTTAGATTGTATATGATGATGATCAACATTTGAGTATGAAGAATATAATCCTCTTCATTACTCTAAGAACTACTAGGTTCACCCTCATCTTCCTCATACTACAAATTATAAATTTCAACACTTCTTTCAATACAATATTTTAATTCTGATTCAATTTGGCTACCCCTTGAAAATTGCTCTTGACTTCAAATAGTAAATTTAGAACATTCAATTGGAGAAGAAAAAATATTTACTTCCCTTCATTGCACATAATGACATTTCATATATTTTTCTTTTAAAACTTTTATCTGTTTTTCTTTAAAAAATTCACATGATATCAAATCATCTTCAATTATAATGGCTTCTTGCTTTGCAATTTCAAGATCACATACCTTGTTTTACTTCAAGAAGAATTTGACTTCGGGATATAATGCTGCAATAAAAATGGATACTTGGTTTTGCTTACTTGGCTAGTTGGCATGAGAAATCTACTTCAAACATCTATTGAATTGATACACAAAGTCTCTCATAGATTCTTCTTCTTTCTTCTAAATTTGGAAAAACTAATATAATATTGCATCCACATTAATTGCTGGTTTGAATCTTTGAAGAGATTTGTTTTTCATGCTATCTCAATTGGTGATGCATCAATCTTCTAAATATTGAAACCAATTTGCTGCAACTCTAATAAGGGATTCAATAAATAATTAGATGAATACATTTTCTTCATTCACTCCCAAAAGTCCACATATTATAGTGAAGGCTTGAATATGATCATATGCAAAATTTGTGAATCTTCTCTATTAAATTTTGGGAAGTGATTTCTCGAACCTACATATAAAGTTGAATACTGAGGTAAAGATAAAGGTCCAAAGTGATTTCCCTATGGCTGAGGTGAAGCCAATGTCATGATGCTAATTTTTTTGTGTAAGATCCACAATATAGAGTCGCCAACCTCCATCATTGAAGAGGTCCCTTCTTGTGTTCTTGTATATCGAGAGCTTTACCACTATCTTCACCATTTGTCAAATGTCTCCATATGTCATCCTCCCAACATTCATCCATACTAGATTAAGGTTCTTGGTCAAGTCCATTAAGTCATTTTGATGATTCTATCTTAATCATGCAGCCATTAGTTGAAGTTGACATGGACCTTTGTAAAACTACCACCATTTTGGGACGATTTCACAAAAGTTCCTTTCTAAACTCTTATTGTACACCAACTCAATGGGATGATCCTACAATAGAATCAACCTTTTCTTGTGCCCGATTTAATATAGATCATTTTTCACCCAATATTACAATCGTACCATCAAGTAATGCCTATTTTCACACACCTATTTTCTTTTCAATACTTTTGATGTCTTACCAATCATGGAAAATGGTCTTGATCTAATAGTAACTATAGGTGGAGGATCTGTTTTATCTTGTTCACATGGCTCTTTTAACTCTTGTTCCACAAAATCTAGAATTTTGGGCAAGTCTTTAGGTAGGATCAAAAAAATCACAAAGAATACTAAGAGACACCACAACAGGTATAATATCACATTAAATAACTATCATTTCTTTCCTTGTACTAGCTATTTTGAAGTCCATATCTCTCAAATGATCTTTAAGACCCAGAATATCTATTAAAAATATGCTAATCTTTCACATATTCTATAGAAGGATCATCATTAATGACAAGACTTATGGAAATGCCAACAATATGTTCCTTAAGCGAAATCCCAATAATCATCAATGCTAAGCTACTCCCCTCAAACAACTGCCATTGAAGTAGCCATTTGTGCATATCCTGCAACCGTGGTATTCCATGATGTTGATTTTTGTAGCTCGAAAGGTGGGATGTTGTTGGTATGTGGCCACTGATCATGCTTTACTTATAGCCCATGGTATACTATACACCCCGACCCCTATCCTTATTGAGAAATTTTTTTGTCCTACTTTTTCGCGTGATCACCAAAAAAGGGAAAAATCAATGAAAAAGGAAAAATTCGATTTTGTAGAACCCAAAAATCTGGAAGCTTCTAAGCTTGATAAAAGGGGTTCGGATGGGTATTTTGGTATGATGAAAAACGTGATTATTCGCAAGATTGTAATAAGTTTTACTGGATAATAAAAGTATTGGATGGCTGCGGTTTGGTGGATGTAGCCCGGATTGGGTGAACCACGTTAAATTCTTTGTGTTATGATTTATTCTGTGTGTGTGTTAGTTTCTTTGTTTATTAATTAAATCTACATTTAAATGTTAGATATCTGCCATCTCTAACCCTAACAAGTGGTATCAGAGCGGGTTGTGTTTCAATTATCGTCTGTAGGAAAGATCTCACGGTTGAGTGGGAGTCTCACGGTTGAGTGGGAGTCTCACGGTTGAGTGGGAGCAATGGCAGATGAGGGTAAGAAGGTTGAGAAGTTTAATGGGCAGAACTATCAGTTATGGAAGATGCAGATGGAGGACTATCTCTATCAGAAGGATTTATGGCGGCTATTGGAAGGGAAACCAAGAAACCTCGCAACAATGTCGATGAGGACGAGATCTTGGATAGAAAGGTCTGGTAGTATTTGTTTGTGCCTAGCACAAACAAGGGCATGCCAATATTACAAAGCAAAGACAACTCAAGAGTTGATGGAACCCCGAAAAGTTATATGAAAAGCCTTCCGCTTCGAATAAGGTATTTCTTATGAAGCGCTTTATTTAATATGAAATGGTAGAAGGTGGGTCAGTTACCATCATTTAAATGAGTTTAATACTCACCAATTAATTTTTGTAAAAGTAAACTTTGATGAAGAAGTTAGGGCTCTTTGATTCTATGTTCTTTGCCCCGAAGCTGAATAGCTTGGTAATGGTCGTTAGCAATTCTATTTCTCTCGTCCGAATACATTGAAGCTCTGATGATGTTGTTGGTGTTATTTTGAGCAGGAAATCAGGAAAAGCTCGTGGAACATCCACATCGGAAGTGTTTTGAATGCAAAAAGCAAGGGCAGAAAAAAGGAGAGAGGAAACAATTCTGAATCATGGGAAGTCACGAGGAAAATCAAAGGACAAAAGGTCCCAATCTAGAGACAAGAAGGGATTGTTGGTACTGTGGTAAGCCAGGTCATTTAAAGAAAGATTGTCGGGTCTCAGAAAAATAAAGAAGGAGACAAAGGAAGGAAGCAAAGAGGCAAATGTGGTAAGTAATAAATCTGATGAGGATGCTTTGATTCTTTCCCTTGATAATGCGTTGATGATTCTTGGGTGTTAGATTCAGGGGCTTCATTTCATGCTACCCCCATAGAAGTTATTTTCTTGATTATGTCCAAGGGGATTTTGGGCTGGTTTATTTAGGAGATAATGAACCCTGTCATATTGTTGGAAAGGGAAGAATCAAGATTGTTGCAGAATGGGAATCATTGGCTACTACGTGAGGTAAGGCATGTTCCAAAGTTAAGCAAAAATTTAATTTCAAGAGGGCAACTAGATGATGAAGGTTGTGTTGTTACATTTAGTGATAAAATTGGAAGGTCACAAAGGGTGCCTTAGTGGTAGAAAAAGGTGTGAAAGTAGGCACCTTATATCTTTGTATAGTTCATATTGTTCCTTCTACTTTAATTGTTACTAAAAAGGGTCAATGTTCGTGAAATGCTTGTCAGAAGTTCAAGAGTAGAAGATCATACAGTTGTTGTGGACTCTGAATCAGCACTGTGGCATAATAGACTTGGGCATATGAGTGCAAAAGGTATGAAAGTACTTCATTCAAATAATGTTTTACTAGGTCTAAAATGTGTTAATATCGATTTTGTGAAAGTTGTGTGTATGGAAAAGAAAAGAGAGTAAGTTTTCTCAAGGATGGGAAGCAAAAGAAAGATGAGAAATTGGAGCTTGTGCATACAGATGTATGGGGACCAGCTCAGGTATCTTCTCTCGGTGGCTCTCTGAATTATGTTACATTCATTGACGATGCAACTAGAAAGGTATGGATTTATTTTCTTAGGCAGAAATTTAAGTATTTGAAACTTTTAAAAAATGGAGAAGCTTGGTTGAGAATGAGATGGGAAAAAGGTTAAAATGTCTCAGATCTGATAATGGTGGTGAGTATTGCAGTAAAGAGTTTGAAGATTATTGTTTCTCTAATGGTATTCATAGGCAGAAAACGGTTCCAAGGACCCACAGGAAAATGGAGTGGCTGAGCACATGAATAGAACAATAATGGAGTGTGCACGGACTATGAGATTGCATGCTGGGTTGCCTTTAAAAATGTGGGCAGAGACTGTAAACACTGCTGTTTATTTAATTAATAGAGGTCCCTCTAATCCTTTGGGTTGTGGTTTTCTAGAGGAAGCATGGAAAGTAAGAAGGTGAGTTATTCTTTTCTCAAAACCTTCGGTTGTGAAGCATTTGCACATGTAGATTCTGAAAATAGAACCAAGCTTGATGCAAAATTAAAGAAATGTGTATTTGTTGGATATGGCATTGATGAATTTGGTTATAGGCTTTGGGATTTTGAAAATTAAAAAATTGTGAGAAGCAGGGATGTCATATTTAATGAGAAAGTGTTGTACAAAGATCTGTTGCTACATCATGAGAAGAAAGAAAATGATTATGCAGTGTTGGATGATATTCCAAACAATGATGTTTCAGTGGTTCCTCATGCTGGGCAACAACAACAACAACAAATACCACAAACTCCTGTTAGACGATCTTCAAGGTTAAGTAGACCTCTAGAAAGATTCTCTCCCTCTTTGTATACTATTTTGTTAACTGATGCTAGGAACCAGAATATTATGATGAAGCTATGCAGTGGATACCAAGGTTCAATGGGAGCATGGAATGGAAGAAGAAATGGACTCCTTGCTCAAAACCAAACTTGGGAATTATGCAAGTTGGAGTAAAAAGGCTTTACCAAACAAATGGATTTATAGGGTGAAGAGGAGGATGGAGGTAAGAAGAGATTTAAAGCCAGATTAGTTGTAAAGGATTTGCACAGAAAAAGGTATTGATTTTGATGAGATTTTTTCTCCTGTTGTTAAAATGACTTCTATTCGTATTGTTTTAAGTATTGTGGTTGTTGAAGATTTGCATTTAGAACAACTTGATGTTAAAACAACCTTTCTCCATGGTGATTTGGAAGAGGAAATATATATGGACCAGACCACAAAGATTTGAGGTCAAAGGTAAGGAGAAACTAGTGTGCAGATTGAAGAAAAATTTATATGGCTTGAAGCAAGCACCTCAGCAATGGTACTTAAAATTTGATAGTTTTATGGATGAGCAAGGCTATAGTCGGTGTAATTCTGACCATTGTGTTTATTTTAAGAGGTTGGATAATGACAACTACATTATTTTATGTTTATATGTTGATGACATGCTTGTAGCTGGGTTTAACATGGATCACATAAGTGAGTTAAAACAATAGTTAGCAAATTCTTTTGCTATGAAGGATTTGGGGGCAACAAAACAAATCTTTGGTATGAAAATTTGTAGAGATAGGAAAAATAGAAAATTGTTTTTATCTCAGGCTAATTATGTTGAAAAGGTGTTGTAGAGATTTCATATGGAGAATGCACAAGCTGTCAGCACACCTTTGCCTAGTCATGTTAAATTGACTAAGGATATATGTCCAAAGACACAAGAGGAGGAAGAAAAAATGTCCAAGGTACTATATGCTTCAGCTGTAGGCAGTTTGATGTATACCGTGGTATGTACAAGACTAGATATTGCACATGCTATAGGAGTTGTTAGCAGGTATTTGAGTCATCCCGGAGTTGAGCATTGGAATGCAGTAAAATGGATTCTCAGGTACTTGAGAGGTACATCCAATAATTTTCTATGTTTTGGGGGCTCTAATACTGATTTAAAAGGCTATGTTGACTCAGATTTGGCTGGGGATATAGATACCAGGCGGAGTACCACAAGTTATGTATTTACAGTTGGTGGGATAGTAGTGAGTTGGATTTCTTGATTGCAGAAGGTGGTTGCTTTATCCACCATAGAGGCAGAGTATGTTGCTGCAACATAGGTGGCAAAGGAGATGATATGGTTGCAATTTTTCATGGATGAGTTGGGAAAACAACAGGTTGGAAATTACTTGTTTACAGACAGCTAAAGTGCTATACATCTTGCAAAGAATTCTGCCTTGCATTCTAAAACAAAACACATACAGTTGAGATATCATTTCATTCGGTCGGTGTTGGAGGATGGACAGGTTAAGTTGGACAAGATACATACAGATGTCAATCCAGCGGATATGTTTATGAAGGTGGACAAGGGAGAAGCTAAGCTCCTTTTCAGCTTCAGTTGGCCTTCAAGGTTGAATTCAAGTATAACAAAGCAGCACAATCCAAGGTACTTATTTCCAATGGGAGCTGTAATTGCAGCAATGTCGTCCAGGATCAGTCTCGAAGTGGGAGATTGTGTTGGTATGGAGCTTGATCAGTCTCCAAGTGGGAGATTGTTGGTATGTGGTGACTGATCATGCTTTACTGTATAGCCCATGGTATACTGTACACCCCGGTCCCTATCCTTACCGAGAAAAATTTTCCTCCTACTTTTTCGCGTGATCACCAAAAAGGGAAAAATCAATGAAAAAGGAAAAATCCAATTTTGTAGAACCCAAAAATCTGGAAGCTTCTAAGCTTGATAAAAGGGGTTCAGATGGGTATTTCAGTATGATGAAAAACACGATTATTCGCAAGATTGTAATAAGTTTTACTGGATAATAAAAGTATTGGATGGCTGTGGTTTGGTGGATGTAGCCCAGATTGGGTGAACCACATTAAATTCTTTGTGTTATGATTTATTCTGTGTGTGTGTTAGTTTCTCTGTTTATTAATTAAATCTGCATTTAAATGTTAGATATCTACCATCTCTAACCCTAACAGATGTGGAGTTTTAAAGCAACTCGAGTTGGATATGCTTTAAATCACTTTAAAGCAACTCGAATTGGATATGCTTTAAATCACTTTAAAGCAACTCGAGTTAGATATGCTTTAAAGAAATTCGAGTTGGATTTTCAACAACAGTAGTTTTTTATTCTTTAATAGAATGTTTTTGAGTTTGTGAGGATAAGATAAATCCAAGAGTGATTTTATGTGTAATTAAAGCCAAAGAAAGCAAGGAAAGATTCTTTCCTTGCACGCTAAGTAAAGCAACTAGGCTCTATAAATATAAAATTGTTTTAGCAAACTCATATTGTATTTTCGAAAGAAAAGTTTTCTGTTAGGCTGAATAGAGGATCCAAAATTTGTAGGTTTTTCCCCGCATTGGGGTTTCCTAGGTAATTCTGTGTTATTGTCTTTTTTGTGATTGGCTTCTTGTTATTTTTGCTTCCGCTGTTATTAGTTGTTAATTAACCTAGTTGTGTTAATTGTTATAAATCAAATTTATTTCTGTGAATTTATTGTGCAATTAATAGATGTTGCCGGGTTATAGAAATTAACATGGTATCAGAGCTCTAAACTCTAAATACAAAGCCAAGATTTGTGACACAAATTTCAAGAAAAAAAAATCATCAAATTTTCGTCTCCAGTTCTTTTTGTGGCTATGGCAACCAACATTTGATATGAGGACATGTTTGAGGGTGCATCTAACTTCTTGTAGTGGAAGGTTCAGATTACATATGTTCTCAAGGAGAACAGGCTGTGGATCTATGCTAGTACAAGAGTGACACCACCAACAAATGATCCTGTTGCCTTAGATTCTCATGAAGTCAAAGAGGCCAAGACTCAGAGGATTATCCTAGATGCAGTAAGAGATCATTTAATTCCTCATTTATCAGGGAAAGACACCGCCAAGGAGATGTGGGATACGCTCACAAAAAATTATCAGAGCGACTATCAGAGTCGTAAGATGATGCTCAAGGACAAATTGCATAATACCAAGATGTCCAAAGGCTAGAGTGTGACCTCTTACTTGTCCAAGCTGACATAGGTCAGGGATGAGCTTGCTGCTATTGGAGAGACAATTGATGAAGATGAGTTGGTGCATATAGCCTTTAATGGTTTTTCAAAGCACTGGGAAGTGTTTGTCAAGTGTGTTGTCGGTAGAGATCAACTACCTGATTGGGCAAGACTTTGGGATGATTTTGTTCAGGAGGAGATCCGTGAAGGTTCTCATCAAGGAGATCAGACAAAGAAGGGTCAAGATGAAGAAAATCTTGCTCTTGCTAGCAAGGGTAAGAAGAAGTCCAATAAAGAGAAAATGAAAGGTTCTTCTTCCAAGAGTGGGAAGAAGAAATATTTGAGCAAGATAAAATGTTTTTGTTGCCATCAGATGGGTCACTATGCCAGTCAATGTCTAAATAAGAAAAATAAGGACAAGCAGAAGAAGCAATTTGCTACTATAGTAGAGGTGGACGAATTTGCATCATGATTTGATAATGAGTTTTCACTCATTTCCTGTCTCTCAAGTTCAATTGCCAACATGGTATTGTATATTGATAGTGGGGCTTTTCGCCACATGACAGGAGTCAGAGAATGTTTCACCAAGTTGGAGGAGAAGAAGTTGGATTTCTATATTGAGCTCGAAGATAATGCTAAGTACCATGCAACTGGTATTGGCAACGTCAAGTTTTAGAGGGAGTTTGGAAAACCTTTGTTGGTGGAGGATGTGTTGTATGTCCCTGGCATGACAAAGAATTTAATCTCAATTTCTGCTTTGGAAGACAAGGGTTACATCATGACCTTTGAGAGGGGAAAAGTCTATATTGGTCCCAAAGATTCCAAGATTGCAAAAGTGATTGGAGTCAGGCATGGCAACTTGTTTTGGTTACAGTTTGAGCCAACACATGCGTTGGTTAGTAGCTATAAAGGGATAGGAGAATTGTGGTATAGGAGGATGGCTCACCTTCACCATGGAGCACTTAATATTCTTAAGGAAATAGTGATGGGGCTGCCTAAGATGAAGATGAAAAAGCATGAGGTGTGCAAGGGTTGTGCTCTTGGGAAATATGCCAAGACTAGTTTTCCAAGCAACGACACTAGATCGGAAGGGATTATGGATCTTGTACACTCAGATGTGTGTGGGCCCATGTCAACAATATCCTTGAATGGATATGAGTATTATGTTACCTTCACTGATGATTTCTCTAGGAAGACGTGGATATATTTCATGAAGAATAAAGATGAGGTCTTCAGTAGGTTCAAAGAGTTTAAGGCTCTCGTGGAGAACCAAACAGGGAGGAAGATCAAGATACTAAGGTTTGATAATGGAGGTGAGTATACCTCGGATGCCTTCAAATATTTTGTGCTCATGAAGGTATCAAGAAAGAGTTGACAAATCTATACAACCTGCAGTAGAATGGGGTTGCTGAATGGAAGAATAGGGCTATAGTTGGAGCAGCCAAGGCCATGCTTCATGACCAGGATCTTCCTTGGTTCTTATGGCCAGAAGCTTGCAATATAGTTGTGTATTTGCAAAATAGAAGCCCTCACAAAGTGTTGGGAAAGTTAACTCCAGAAGAGGCGTTTACTAGTAAGAAACCAGATTTGGGGCACATTCACATCTTTGGATGCCTTGCGGATTGTCACATTCCTATGGAGAAGAGAACCAAGTTGGAACCTATTGTAGAGAAGGGTATCCTTGTTGGGTACAGTGAAACTTCTAAGGCTTATTGGGTTTACATTCCCGCTCTTAAGAAAATAGTGGTTCGCAGAGATGTGAAGTTCAAGGAAGAGAGGGCTCTTCAAAAGTCAAGCAACTTGATGAATGAGGAGGAACACTCACCCATGGTTGAGGTAGTAAAAATTCCTCAAACTTCAGTCATGCAAGCTAGAGAGCATAGCAAGCAGGCTAAGCAGGGTGATCAAACAAAGGAACAAATAATTCCTCAGCCTCAGATTCCTATTACTGAGAAGAGGAGAAACAAGGTAGCTGAGCAAACATTGAGAGAGGCTCAAGAATATGTAGGCGATCCTCAAGATTCAGTCAGATAGAGAAGGGCTCCTAGATGTTATTCTGAGTATGTGGCACTTATGAGTGAATTAATTGAAGTAGAGCCTTCCAGCTTTCAAGAGGCGTCCAAACACCAAGTATGGAGGGATGCCATGGTGGAAGAGTATTCTTCCATCATGAAGAATAGTGTGTGGGAGGTAGTACCACGACCAGAAGATAAGTCTATGGTGGGCTCAAGATGGCTGTATAAGATTAAACATGCTGCAGATGATAGTGTGGAAAAGTTCAAAGCCCAATTTGTGGCTAAGGGGTTTTCTCAGAAGGAAGGAGTTTCTTGACTATGACGAGACTTTCACTCCAATAGCCAGGCACTCATCCATAAGAGCTATCATTTTTGTAGTAGCACAAATAGGTTGGAGGATTCACTAGATGGATGTAAAGACGACCTTCCTCAATGGAGTGATTGAGGAAGAGATTTACATAGAGAAACCAAAAGGATTTGAAGCACATGAGAGGGATTCTCATGTATGTAGGTTGAAAAGAGCACTATATGGACTCAAGCAGGCTCCCAGGGCATGGTATTCACGTATTGACAGTTACTTGTAGAGTGTGGGCTTCATTAAGAGTGAGGCAGATCCGAACCTGTACTATGTTTAGGTGAAGGGAGAACTTCTCATATTGGTGTTATATGTTGATGACCTATTTCTCATAGGGTCAGAGGAGCTCATAACACACTGCAAGTAGGATCTTGCAGGAGAGTTTGAGATGAAGGACTTGGGGTTGATGGATTACTTTCTGGGATTGGAGTTGTGGTAGAAAGAGGGAGAGATCTTCCTTGGATAAGGGAAGTACTTAATTGATATCTTGAAGCGATTTAGGATGGAGAACTGTAAGCCTATGTCAACGCCACTTGTGACCAATTGGAAGAAGATTGATGCTTCCAGATCAAAGGCAGTGGACCTGAATTTATATAGATAGTTGATAGGCTCTCTTATGTATCTGGTCATCACTAGGCTAGACATTTGTTTTGTAGTGAACTCACTCAATCAGTTTATGGTGGAACCTAAACGTGTGCACTGGATAGCTGGGAAGAATGTTTTGAGATATCTCCAAGGCACAGTTGATTATGGGCTGAAGTATGTTCAACAAGATGGAGTGAAGCTCAAGGGGTTTATCGATGCAGATTGGACAGGTAGTACAACTGATCAGAAGAGCACTTCAGGGTGTAGTTTCACTTTGGGATAAGGAGCAGTCTCTTGGTACAACAAGAAACAAAATTTAGTTGCACTAAGTTCTGCAGAGGCCGAGTATATGGCAGCCAATATGGATACATGTGAGGATATCTGGCTTCAGAAACTTCTAGCTAGGCTCTTTGATTAGGAGATGGATCCTACAGTCATTTACTATGATAATCAGAGTTGTATCAAACTCTTTGAGAATCTAGTGTTTCATGGAAAGTCAAAGAACATTGAGATCAAGTACCACTTCATCAGAGATTGTGTGGAGAAGGGGATAGTGAAGCTCAATTACATTCCTACAAACGAATAGATAGCAGATATCCTAACGAAGGCCTTGATGAAGAGAAAATTTGAATTCTTCAGGGACAAGTTGGGTGTGGTGCAGAACACCTTCCTCACTAAGAGGGAGTGTTGATTTTTGTAGCTCGAAAGGTGGGATGTGGAGTTGTTTTAAAGTAACTCGAGTTGGTAGCTCGAGTTAGATATGCTTTAAAGCAATTCAAGTTGGATTTTCAACAACAATAGTTTTTTATTCTTTAATAGAATGTTTTCGAGTTTGTGAGGATAAGATAAATCCAAGAGTGATTTTTTGTGTAATTAAAGCCAAAGAAAGCAAGGAAAGATTCTTTCCTTGTATGCTAAGTAAAGCAGCTAGGCTCTATAAATATAAGATTTTTATAGCAAAATCATATTGTATTTTCAAAATAAAAGTTTGCTGTTAGGCTGAATAAAAGATCCAACATTTGCAGGTTTTTCCCCGCATTGGGGTTTCTTAGGTAATTCTATGTTATTTTCTTTTTTGTGATTCGCTTCTTGTTATTTTTGCTTCTACTGTTATTAGTTATTAATTAACCTAGTTGTGTTAATTGTTATAAATCAGATTTCTTTCTGTGAATTTATTGTGCAATTAATCTGTTGCTAAGTTATAGAAATTAACACATGAGACCATAAATCTTTTAAGCATTCTGTTAAACACTTCGTCATTTTGCATTCATTTCCTTATTAATACACTGTGATGGATGTCCATAAATAGTTTTAGATTTCCCATTTCTATACGCTCATGGTGCTCCAAGAGATCACATTTGTTTGAGGAATTCATGTGGAACAGTCCATTCACCATGTCTACGTTTCCTTATTTTTTAGTCATGTCTAGCAGAGCAATTACAACTAAAACATTTGATAAAAATCCCCAATCTGTTATGCTTTGGTGGACATCCATACTCTATCACAAATATCTTTTGTTGGCGCGGATAGAGTGGATGCTAGTGAAAATCATGGCATTTGATCTTATTACTATCAATTTGCATTCGCTCAAAAGTTTGTAAGGCCTTTTCAATGAATCCATGGCATTTCAAAATAGTTTGCATTCCTTGTCTATGTTTCTATGCTCTCTATTGGTAGAGGGAAGGAGTTTCAAAACCTTTTTGGGGTCATGAAGCCTTTTTCAAAACCATTGGAAATTGTCAATGACCTTTTAAACTTCACCTTTTTTTTTATTAGTGTGAGGTTACATATTGTATGTCGGGTTTCAAAAATGTTGTCACAATCTCATTAGGATCCGATTATAGTTATAGAACTACTAAACAATTTTTCCAAACACTTCATTTTAATAACCATGTGCACTTTGGAAGTTATAAGGAGTTTTAAAACTTTTGTAAAGGCTAAGCCAATAATTTGAAAAATTGTGTTTTAAATTTTTTTGTGAACTCCTTGAAGGAAAATTAGAAAATTAAAATATTTCAATTGAGAAGATATTTTCCCTTGAAAATTTGCCTCAATGTTTTTGATGATGCTAGGAACACCCTTGTAAAACCATTTCATTTCATCTTGAATGGTTCTTGAGATTTAATTATTTTTGGTTCAAAAGGGTCAAATTAGTGAAGAAACATGCAACACTGACCTTGTGTGATAATATAGGTGAAAAAATACTTTCAACTAGTGAAACAATTTGACCATTGGGGTATTTAAATATGCTTGCACCAATTGGATGATCTCAAATGGGTTTGGCTCACAACAACATTTACCGATTTAAAGTAAAATTTTAAAGTTGGGCTAACTCAAATACAGTGCTAACAATTGGTTCTGACTAGGGACAAGACCTTGCAGATGTAGTAAGAACCTAGAATATCTGGTTAGGACTAGTTATTTAAATCCGTTGGGCTACACAGTTAGGAAAATAATAAAGCATGACCGGCGAAAATAAACTAATACAAATAAAAAATGGGACACACAAAAAAAGAACAAAGACCAAAATAAATAGGACAAGAAGAAAAATCCTACTTAATCTATGTACAAGGTAGGAATACCTACCTAAAATTTCTCCAAAGTGGTCATGCAAAACCATTGATAGGTTGAGAGAAATAAATGCCTTTATGAAAAAATAGACAATAGATGAGAAGCATCTATAGACCCAACTACTAGCGTACTATTACCATGGTGAGAGAATTGAAGATGATGTCATGCAAAAACTCTCTGAATAAAATATAATGCCCAAATAGCCACTTTGCATTGTATATCTATGATGCTTATTAAACTAAATTACCAATATCCTATGTATTGTCATTAGAATCTTCTTGCATACCACTAAACACCATACTATCTAAAACTTGATTTTTTGCGTAAAAAAAAAGCCAATCCTTGGATTGGACATCCTTCATGAAAGCTATGAGATAAAAAAACCTCTTGAGGATCATTTATGAAAGTGATCTTATCTAAAAAAGCATAATCTAAAATTTCTAAACACCAACTTAGAATGTATGCATCATGAGAGTGTAAATCATCACCATCTTTATCAAATTCAACCATTAGTTTATTAGATATTTTGGTTCCTTCTCTATTGTTATGTACTTCACATAATGACTGAACACGATAAGAAGGAAGAGGAGATAGATCCCGCACAATGGTATTCTCAAAAAAATAAAAAAATCTAGAGAAGGATAATCTATTACCTATTTTTGCAATACTTTTGTAAGGTACATATATATAATAACAATAAAAAAATCATAATTTGGCAAGAAATAAATTCATTTATATCAACTCATGGGAAATACCTCATTACATGACATGTCATCACTTGACATTACATTCTTATATCTAGTTCAATATACAAAGATTGACTTAGAACGCCAACAAATCAAAACAATATAAAGAAGGTTTGAAATAATGCACAAATATACTAGAATCATCAACACAAGGTGTACACTCATGAAGTACATATGCCAATAACAAGTCAATGATTATGTGGAGATGCAAATAGTAAAGCACCTTCAAACAAACAAACAAACTTCAAACTTTCACTACTAGCTTTTTCTTTTTGGATTGCTTCTTTAATGTTATACACCTTGGAATGATTTGGTTCATGCTGTTCAAATGGAAACATGGCTAATTTTTCCTCTATTTTGTGTTGCTCATAATTTTCTAATTCAAGAGCTAAATTATTAACATCAATATTTGAACATAAGTCTTCTATGGTGGCGGAAAAAAAGTCTTCATCAACTTCTAGCTTGTTCTCCTCACATATGTCAACATTCACACTTTTCAAAACAACATTGTCCTCATTTTTCTCTTGGTATATTGACACCTTATCAAGATTATTTGTATCCTCTAGTTGTCCTGAAGTTGATGTTGATGTCAACATGTGCACATGTCTTCATCTTGTTCAACAAAAGAAGGTAGCACATCAAACCATACTATATAACTTTCTTCTTCACCATCTCCTTATTTATTTTCATTTTGCTGTCCCAATTGATTTGTTGACATAGGTATATTCTCATCTTCAATAAACAATGACAATCCATCAAACAAATCGATCAACACTTCATGTTTAACACCTCTTGCTTGCCTTTCATTCTACTGTCCTAGCTGATCATACTCATCATGTTCAAGGGTGTGAATAGTGAAAAATTCTTCTTGTTCTTCCCCAAACACCTCCTCTTCTTCTTCACTAAACCAACCATCTTGGTAGACAATGTGCCCATCTTTGCAAAGGTGAATGGTGCTAGGAAAAAAAGGCTGATTATAAAGGTTTTATTGGGTTTTGTGAGGATGTGTAAGGTTCAGAGAAGGCTGCTCTTGCTTATTTTCAGACTCTTGCATAGGATTTAGATCTCTAAAACTCAAAATTTCAAGCTCAAAAGATTGACTTGAAGACTTAATAGGCATACCTTGATTGAAGCTTGGAATTTTGTACTTAGGAACCTCCTCTTTCATAGGATGATTTGGAATGCAAGAGGCTCATTGGGATTTAAGCCTTTGTACTTGGGCAAGCAACAAACTCATTTGCTCTTGTTTGGCAAAAATCTCTTTTGCAATCTACAATCTTCTCACTGCTTCCTTTGTGCATGATTTATAACTTTTTGGTATTGATAGGTATGGTAGGCCAACTCTTGTTGTTGGAAATCAAACTCTTGCTATCTCCTGATGTCACCCAACTAATTATTGAAGTCTAGCAATACGCTTTTGATGTCACTAATCCCCATATTGTCAATATTTTAGGGCTGGTTAGGAAAGTAACCATACTGGTTTGGCATGTAGAAATGACATCTTGGGGCTGATTAAAAGGCTTCCAAGAAGATTGAGCAAGGGTGGGTGGGTGGAAACCATGATAAGTATGTTGACAAATTGTTGTTATAGGGTCATTTGGAATGAAACCAACAAGTTGTTTTGTTTGGTATGGCTAGTAAGAGGACATATAAGGAGCATTTTCATGGAATGGAGGGTTATACAACTTATCTCCATGAAATGAAGGCAATATGTAGCATTTAAACAAGTTGGAAACTCATGGAAATATGCTTAAAATTAGAATAGTAAAAACTTTTTTGTTGTTGTAATACTTGAGCACATACCAACACTTAGTCTTCTTCAAACTAGTAGAATAAACTTGGAGTCACTAGGTGTGTGAAGATTTTATCTCCAAAAATAGGTATTGCTAACATACACACCAAATACCAACAATGATAAGGATAAGTTTTGAACTGTGATAGGACCAAAATAGTTGGATGTTTCTTTCACCATTATCCTAACATCAAATCAATTTGGTTTTAAGTTAGGCTATCTATGGCTCTGCTCAATGAATGTAGTCCCAAAAGTTATACATAAGTGCATAAAGTTTTCATTTGAAAATGAAATACATATAGTTTTTCATAGTGGGTTCAAACCTTTAAGCTTAGATTGTGGAAACTTCTCATTAGATTATTTTTGGCCTCAACCTAATGAACCTGCTAAACCTCATGAAGATCAATTTTTTATAGCATATAATTTTTTATAATCTAAACACATAATCAAGTTGCCCCTTAGTAATATCCTACCTGAGGTCCCTTGGCCTATTACAAATTTAATGGATGTTTCTCCTACCCCAAAGGTCGTGGAGGAACCTAAGTTCAAGTTAGGTCTCCTCCCTTGACCACTTAACATGTATGCTATGGTTTTTCCTCCACCATCATATAAAATACCAAGGGACACTCATATAATCAACTTTGTACCTCCAAAAGAAAAAAAAGTTTATATACCTAAGAACATATAATATTCTCCCAACCCATGATGGTCCCTTCAATTCCTCGTCCAAAAGAAGAAAATAGACCTATGTTGCGATATACCTAAGTTAGTTCCTTGAAGGCTAAAACCTATGCAAGAAGAAATATAAGTTCTAAGGAGTCTAAATGTAGATGTTGTTCCATCACTTGCCAATTGCCTGAAAAGAATAAAACCTTACCTAATGACCAATCACCCATCCAAACCAACTCTGATGAATTTTCTCCTGTGACCCATCCATCCTCATCATCACCTGATTCCACTCTACCACCCTCGCCAAACCATGCAATTGAACCTTACATGACTCAACCTAAACAAAGAATGAAAAGTGAACATATGAATGATGTTATTTGTAAGCCACCTATTGTAATAAACTTGGATAGTGAAGATGAGGAAGCTAAGATAGAAGAACAAGTGCATAATGAATTATTCCTTTAGTTTTCCAAATCTATGGATTTAGATGGGGGCGACCGTGATGATCCTCCTGAGAAGAGTGATCCACTGTATGCTGCAGCTGGTGATAATCCTTGTATGACACTTCTTGTAGTCCCTTTAATGTATTTTCCACCTTCCATTTATGATGAGGAAGATTAGGATGTAGACGATTTGTTTTAGATCAACTCACATGTGTGGAACCCTTTGTGTGTGTTTATTTATGCTTCCTTGCATGTGGCGTGATCTTTTGCATTGTGCTACTAATTGAGGTATCTTTATGTTTATTAGTTTTCTTTGGATGACTCTTGTTGTTCTCGTTGACATAAGGATACAAAGAAAATGAATCTATTGTGAAATCCATTTTTTTGTATCTCCATTCTTCTTTATGTCGTAAACATTAGTTGTCTTGTGTCTTCCTTTTGGGGATGATGCAAGGTGTTGAGGCATTTATATCTCTTCCATGTTGACCCAAAATGTTTGTTTTATCATCTCTATGTGTCATTCTTCCACTGTGTTCATAGTTCCATGAGTATCTCGAGGAATGATGCCAATTCCAAACATAATCATATTACATATTATCAATAGTCTATATTGACCCTAGATCCATGGATCCCTTATGTGACAACTTTTTTCTTGTTTATTTTTTTCTTGGGGGTGACCCCTTGTCATGAGTTAGCTTTATTAGGAACATATCATTGGCATAGGGATTTCCAATCAGCTTTCATGACCCCTTTTTTTTCATGTTGCATTTATTATCTTACTCTACCTTAAAGGCAATTGCTCATAGCTGGTGTTAACAATTAATTTAAGGTGGGGGCATGCATTACATTATGTGCTTCACTTTGTTCACACACGTTGAACTTAGTGATGTGTTGGCTTGGAATTTTTCTCATTTTGTGAAGTGCCTTATCAGTTATTGGGACTATAACTCTTGGTATAGTTGACATGGGATTGTGCACCTAGTGAAAATTGATCCTCACTAGCTACCCTTGTGTGTTTCCCATTTTGCTACTTTTAGAAGGCTCACCTAGTGAATAGAAAACTTCACTAGCTTATGATACCATGGTTCATGGTTCACCTAACAAATATTAGACTTTGTTACCTTGTGACTCATGAATGCCTTATTTATGGATCCTAGTAAGATTTCTGCGGAGCTTACAAGTCCATGATTGTCATACCCCCTTCGCATGTGTGCATTGTGTTTGTGTATTTTCATTTTGTATGCTTCATGTTTGTCATGTTTCATTGCATCTCATACACGCGTATTTCTTGTGCTTATGTTGTCTTTCCATAAGATCTTTAATCCTGCGGGCTAGCACACTCCCTAGATTCAATGCCATCCCATCTCTTCAATATTTGGATAATTAAACCTCTCTTGAAGTATTATTACTTTAGTGTGAGTTTGAGTGTAAGTTCATACTCTCACTAAAGTGGGGGCTAAATGTAGCATCAAAAATTGTCACCCTTGACAATTTCACACTAGGTTTAGCTCCCCCCTATGTCCTTGGATTTAATTATACATTAGTTGCTCATTTTATAAACGTTCTTGGAAAATCAAACATGATAAATCAAACTATGCCTTTAATATTTCCCCCCAACACTTTTTATCCCTAAAAAAGGTGGATTTGGTCTAGGATTTACTACACCCTAGACCAACTAATTTGGTTCAAAATTCAAATATGTCAATGTCGGTAATTTATTATGTTAATTTCTAATTTTAGTTGTCAGCTATCAATATTTGATTTTTGAGAAATTACAAGAATTGCATATAAATACATAGTATTTTCATAATTTTAATATAAGGAAATTACTAGCAATTTTGAGAGAAGCAATCAATATTATTATCAAACATTCAAAAGTAGTCAAGAGAAAAATTATCAAGATTATTGTAATATTTCATCATCCAAGCATCATGTCATGTGTTATGTAAGTTTTGTTTATGTTTTTTATGATTTTTTTTTGTGATCAAATACTTGCAGGTTTTCAAATCAATTCAAGTCAAGCAACAATTGGTCCTTGAAGGTGATAAGCGTAACTTCAATCTACGAGGAGATCAAGTTTGAGTGGAGAGTTGCAATTTTTTTTCAATTCATTACTTGTTTATCATTAGCCTCTATCTAACCAAGGATAAGCTCTCTTTTTGCAATAGTTTTCCATTATGGAAGTAGAAATACCAACACGAGATTTGACTTAGGCAATCCCATATATGACACAACCCTTACTCTCCCTTTGTGTGTTTAGGTTATAGATTTGAAGTGATTTGAAGGAAGATTGAAGGCTATTTTTCATTCATGCACTCAAACCCTATAAGTTGACAAATCATGGAATCTACATTTTCTCACTAATCGACAAAGTTTTGACAACAACACCTGGTAGACAGAAGCTACAAACCAAGGGCCTCAAGGTTGTGTATTCAATTCCTGAGAAATAGGAGGATAGTATAGGGTGTACTACACCCTTGACCAACAATTTTGCATTGGAAATTTAAATCCCAAGTTCCTCTGTGTCTTCCCTCTACATTTTTGGATCTGAATTTTGTCTTTCTTCCCTCAGTAAATATTAAAAATCATAATAGATTGCTACATCTACATAGTTTGCATAGTCATTTCATTGCATCATTCAAAATAAATCAATTTTAATAACAAATCACATAAATACTAATACCCCATAAACATTGGATTAAAGCTCTAATCCACTATTTTGGCTCTCCCGAATAGGTTTGTAACCAAGTGTGTCTTGAGGTCATCTTTAATCCAATTCAAAACAATTGGAAAGAGGGTGTTCATCCTTTTCCCAATCAAACCCTTTTTCATGTTGCCTTTGTGTTACCCTTATGTTCTTCTAGTTTCTTGTCAGTTTGAGGATAAGCTATCTAGACACTAGCACATCACATAGATGTCTACATGTCATGGTAGTGTCCCATGACAATTTTTTATTTACCGGCCATTTTTTATTTTTCCACTTGTCGCCTTCCCAAGTTAGTGGAAACGATTCAAGATTACATAAACGACTTGAATCAACAACCTTCTCTTGCTTCCACTTCTTATTTTTGAATCCACTTTTTCTTTAAGGTATCTCTCTCTCTCTCTCTCTTTGAACTCTCTCTCACATCACTTTCAAGCTTGCTACAACAATCTCACATCATTCTCTCAACCTCTCTTTCTCTCTTAGCTTCCTTAAGCCTCTATAAATGGTATTTATTTATTTATCATTGCTATTATAACATTTTCCTTTTTTTGTGAACTTGAGAAACTTGAGATTATCACATCTCTTCTCTTTCATTTTAGTCACTGATCTTAATTCTAGATGCAATTAGATTAAGAACACACACTATTTATTTCTATTCCTCTATCTTAGATGCTATGGAGATAGAAATACCAATGTAGGGATTTGACTAAGATAAATCCTAAACAACCCCAAACATTTTTCTTTTTCCTTGTTCTTGCAATTATTTTGAGAACACTCAATTGCATAGAGGTTTGCAAGTGCATTCCCTTTTGTACACTTATCTCTATTTTTAATTTAAAATATTTTCATTAGTTTATTTCTTTATATTTTTATTATGTAGTATTTACTGACATGTTTTCCATTTTTCTTTGCAAGTTAGCTAAATAACAAGGTTGGCTTTTCACATTTTTTAGACACTGTTTTGCACTTTGTTTGTACAAATGACAATGCAATGCATGAATGCCTATATGATGCACTAGAATCCTAGGTAGTGACTTCTAGATTTCAACCCCAACTTCTTTAACATTTGTATTTTCCATTTCTATACTTAGTGATTTTTATTTCTCTATTACTAATTATATTCACCAGTTTATTTTCAATAAACATTTATTTAGTTATTTTTACTTTTCTATTGAAAACTCAACAACCTTAAAAGTAGATAAACAATACAATTTTAGATAAGTTTAGAACCTTTTTTTATGCTAGTGTAATAAGTGAAATTTACTCTCAAATGAAGTTTATTCTCCTTTTGTAAGAGTCAAATTTCCTTCATTACAATCACTTCTCAATATTTTAATGATGTGATTCAAGTCTTATTTTGAGAGGGACAATATATATTTTTAAAGAGTTTTTGAGAGAGATATTTGTATTGTATCCCACGAAAAAAGTAGTATGAAAAATTACAAACAATCACATAATGGAAACAATATTTAACATTCAAGCATGATCAAATGCTTAGAGCATGCCATATTTATATATTGCAAACATGACATATACATAGCCAACAAAATAATGTCACTTTATTTTATCTTTTGTACCATTACATGCATAATATTATACCTATAAATTAATTATAATGACACATAATACATGGAAAAATTTATAGTGAAGCACATTACATATATGATAATTAAAATGGATAAGTGAATCAAGAGTATTATAAAATGTAGGGAGCAAAAAAAAAAAATTGTAAGACTAAAATATTATAAATATATGTCACATTTAATTGCATATCATATTTAAGCATAATAAAATATAATTCAAATATTATTAAATATAATATAGTCAAAGGGGTTGTGGTCAAGTGATAGGACCACTTGGTTCTCATGTTCAAGACTAAGGTACAAATTTCTCAAGTGACATCTTAGTGTTGGTAGACACACTAAAGTAGTAGTCCTAGTTTAGTTGGTGGATCTTGTGGTAGCCTCACAAGTGATGTTGGGGGAGCATGCTATAGGGTAGCAAAAAGGAGGAGAAAATTCCTCTAGTAGGAGATATCGTTCAAGCTAGAAGGGAGAGAATAATGAGGAGTAATCTAGATGCCTTATAGGAAGAGATAGGATGTGAGAAGTAGGAAGAGTGTACAAGTTGGAGGAGCACAATTATTGCATTGTAATTGTAGTGGTATCCACCATTGGTAAATCATTAGTTAAAGTGGTATCCCCACAAATAAATTGTATGGAATATGGGTCCTTTAAACAAAACTCATAATTTCAAGGGTGGGGTCCCAATAGAAACTCCAACTAATTAATCTCTCTCTATCTCCATGTGGATAGAATTTACCTATCTATCTATCTATCTAGATATATAGTCATTGTCTCTTTGATATGTAAAGTAAAATGAATAAATCAAAAAAAAAAAAACATGTATTATTGTGATAAGTACACTCCCGTTAATACAGTTTTATTCTATTATTTTTTACTACTTTAGCTTTTTTAATGAATATTAATTGTATTATATATTTTCATTGAATAAAAAGATGTCTAAAAGATTGACACAACTATTCTCTTTGACATAACTAGATATATTACACTATACAATTTATTATAAAAATATCAAACCAATTATCTTCTTATACTATAATAACTCATTCCAACATTTCAAAAAAGTCTATTTTGCAATAATGAAACCTATAATAATTACCTCTTTACTATATATTCAATTTACATAACATTAATAAATCAAGAAAAATACATCATATTATGATGATAAATACGACTCCCACAAATACAATTTTATTTCATTATTCTTTGCCACTTTAATTTTAAAAACCAATTATTGTTTTTTTAAAACCATATCCTTTGAAAAATTAACACAATTATTCTTTTTGACATATCCACATATCTATTATACTACACAATTTATTATAACCAGTATCAAACCAGCTATCTTCTTATACCATAATAACTTATTCCAAAATTTTAAAAATCTCAAACTTTGTAATAATGGAACCTAATCAATTCTTCTGTCACACACTAAGAATTCTGGAGTAAAAGGCAAAGTACTGGCCTTTGCAACTATGGCCTTGTGGGGCAAATTTGGTCGGCCATTGCTTAGTCTTACCAGAAATCCCATCCGCGCGCTTCAGATATATTGCGCTTTGCTGTGCAGCCAAGACTTGAGATTCCACAACGGAAATGGACGTAGAAGGGCTGGAGAATGTGGCGGTACATACACAGGAGGCCTTGGAGACCATGTTCTCCTTTGTACCGGCCCTCGTACTCAAATCAGCGCTGCTACTCCAAATCCCAGACATTATCGCAAGCGAAGGCCCAAGCGCCTCTCTTTCTCTCCACCAAATCGCCGCCCGCCTACCGACCCAGACGCCCAATCTGGACTACCTCTCTCGCATTCTCAGATATCTTTCGGCCAGGGGCGTTTTCATTCAGTCCCAGGCGGGTGACGACCCATCTGAGGTTCGATTCGCTCTGAGCGAGTGCGCAAAGCTTATGTACGTGAAGGAGAACAATCCGGTGAGCATTGTTCCGTCCGTTGTGATGCAGACCCACGAGGTAATGATGGCGCCCTGGCACCATCTCCATGAATGCGTGCTCCAAGGTGGCCATGCGTTCGAGAAGGCTCACGGGAAAGACATTTGGGCTTATGGGAAGGAGCACCCAGATGTTAATTCTATGATCAATGACTGTATGGCGTCCTTTACCAGGGGTGCCATGAACGAGATTGTGAGTTGCTACGGGGGGTTTGAGGAATTGGAGACGGTTGTGGACGTTGGGGGAGGGAATGGAGCGGCTCTGGGAGTGATTGTGAAGGCATATCCACACATTCGGGGAATCAACATTGATCTTCCGCATGTCGTTCAAACTGCACCGCTATTCCAGGTTAGTTGGCCTCCCCATTTCTGCAATTTCAGCTCGCAGAGGCGCGCTCTTCTCCTCCTCTTTTTCTTCTTTCAAAATGAAGCTGCTTCTTTTTTAAAATAAGGGTAAACACTTTTGATCTGAGTAATGAATGGTGCAAATGTGACCTCGTTTTCAACAGAAACACTCAACAACATTTCAGTGGGATTTGAAACTTGGTGGTAAGAACCTAACACCGTCATTAAACCATCACATTATGTCAATATCAGCTAAAAAAAAAACAAACTTTTTTATTTTATTGACGTGTCTTAACTTCAATTTTAGGGGGAGATGGTCCAATACTTGTCCATGTACCACGAACGGCTACATTTGTTGTACATCTAACCCTCCATTTTTTTTTAAATAACCAATACAAGAAAATTAAAAGTTTAGTAAAGTATTTCACATGTATTAATATATGTTCACTTGTGGATGTGTAGTTTATCATTGAAAGTGAACAAAATCCATGCAAGTGCACTTGCAATATAGGACAAGTTGGGTTCAAAATACACACATTTTTGATTACCTTCAAAATTTAATATTTACAATAACCATCCACTTAGAGAGGCTAGGAAAGTAAAATGGTTTACATTTACACATCTTAATGCACACTTATTGGTGCTTAAGCTACAATTAATTCAAGCTCCTATCAACTACATGGATTGTCAAATACACATTTTCCCATACTTGCTCGCACATCCACATGGGTCAAGTCCATTTACCATAGATACCTCCACAAACAATAAATAGTGTTTTCTTTAATGGATGATTAATAATAGGGTTTTTGACTAATAGTTTCTTATGTTTATTTTTTATTTGTCTCCATTTTTTATTTTGAATATGTCTTTTTTGTAATGTAAAAATATATTAAAAATAATTTATTTACATTCTTGTTGTTTTTTATTTTATTTTTATGGATAGAGAATATTGAGGTTATTTTGAGGTATAATAAGAGGAATTGGTTTGATATGTAGTTTGAGAATTTTATTTTAATTGTCCTTTGAAAGATAATGCTAGCAATTTAATAATTATATTTTAATTTTTACGGTTTTTTTTGTCTCAACAATAAAACACATCCGAGAGTTCTAAAATTTGGTATTAAGGTGGAAAACATATTTTTACTCCTTGTTCAATCATCTTAATTTGAATTCTAAATTTCATGTCCAAATTATTCACACACTATTAATAATTAAAAAACCAATTTTATGTATTGAATAGAAAGTTTTCCACAAGCTCAATTTTTGCCCAAGAGACCCAAATTTGGAACTAGAGATCAATGATGAATTATCTAATCTCTCACTCATTTTCCAAAATTTTAAAGGTTGAAATCTCCTTCTAAGTTGTTTGGAGATGCTCTCAATTGCCAAATTATTGGTTTGGAGATGCTCTCAATAGTCAAAGTATGTCTCCTTTTATCATAAGCCTTATTCTTTGATAACTTCTTAAGTTCTCATCCAAATACATACACTTTTCCCAGCTACATAATAATGAAAATAATCCTTTTAAATATACATCTAAATTTGTTAAGGATACAAAGTAAATTTGGACTTCATAGTCCAAAACCAAATGAAACATTTCATGATAGAGCACACATGCTTTACATTTGTTAGATATATTAGGCCCATTTACATCACAAAATTTCACATTAAAGGGACAAAAGCAATACATTATCAATGGTTTTTTAATGTGGATTGAAAAGTGAAAGCATTCACATTCCATTAAATAGGGATAGTATGAATTGTACTCTCATCAATTAAACTTATGTCAAATTATAAAATTTCATGCTTAATATGTTCAAGGAGAATTGTTTATATGTGATGTATGGAGGGAATTTCATAAAATTAGTTAATTGGTTTTAATGATACAATGCCATATACTGTTTATACATCTAACGAGATAATGTGTATTTCAAATATATATTTTTCAATCCATGATATTAGTATGTATTATTTCTAATTTTGACTCTATGAGTTATTTTTAATGAGACAACATGGATTGTAGAAATATAATTCCCACAACCTATGATATTACTGTGCATTATTTTTTGTTTTGATTGTGTAAGAGATGAGACAATAAGGGTTGCTGACATATAATTTTCATAGTTCATGATATTAGCATGCATTATTTCTAGTTTTGACCATGTGAATATTTCTAATAAGACGAAGTGGGTTGTAGACATATAATTTCCACAATCCATGATATTAGTATGCATTATTTTTAGATTTTCAACTGTGTGAGTTTTTCCTAATGAGACAATGTGGGTTGTAGACATATAATCTCCACAACCCATGATATTAGTATGCATTATTTTTTGTTTTGAAGTTATGTGATTTTTTCCCCTTACACAACCAAAACAAAAAATAACGCATAATAACATATGGATTTCATAAACTTATTAATTGGTTTTAATGATATAGGATATTTTAATATGGTCATTTGGCATTTTTGACATTTCTAAGATAAAATATTTTTCCCATTTTAAGGTGTTATAGTCTTTACTCATCTAAAGAGACAATATGGATTGTAGACATTAAATTTCCATGGTCCATGATATTTGTATGCATTATTTTTTATTTTGATTATGTGAGTTTTTCTAATGAGATAATGTAGGTTGCAAATGTATAGTTTCGATAGTCCATGATATTAATATGCATTATTCCTGGATTTGATTATGTGAGGTTTTCCCTTCACATAGTCATAGTCAAAACCATAAATAATGCATACTAACAATGTGGGTTGCTTATGTAAGTTGGAGCTAGTAATTTTTCTGAATGTGATCATTTGGTAATATTTGACATTTCTATTTCAATAGTTTGGCTAATTTTAAGTTCTTATAGTGTTTGTATAGCTAACACAATATGTTGATTGTTTACATGAGTTGGATATAGTAAATGATTCTATTTTATTTAGTTACTTGAAACATGGTTATTTGGTTAGTTTTGACATTTCTATCCCAACAATCTAACTAATCTTATTGTTTTACATTGTTTGCATCACTTTGACAAACTTTCTTATCTATATCAAAAATAAAATTACTTCATGTTAGGAATCTTAATTATTTATGATAGACCCATATTATACAATTATTTATAAAATTTGATCTTTAAATAACCTCAATTTCTTTGGAGCTTAATCCATTTTAATATCTTAGATTGAAAAAATATAAACCTTCAATTACAATATTTATTATATATTAAAAAATTATTTAAATTAAAAAAATTGATACATGAAAATATTTTCCACTTAATTTTTTTAAATTTGAAAAAATAGTAGTTTCACATAATTTTTGTAGAATAAATGATTAACTCCTATTTGGACTAACTTATCTAGAACTATGGGGTGTTTATTTTATAAAATTTATTTAGAAATGCCTTTGGTTTAGTGAAGGATTATAATGTATCTATTTAACAATCTAATCATGGATACGGTAAATTTTAAAAAATTACCTATAATGTAGTTTTTTTATATGGATATATGGTTTCATACACACAATCAATTTATTTTATTCAACTTAGCGCCAATCAATTGAAGGTTATTTATTCTCTCAAATTCAAATACAACTTTATTTGGTAATATAGATTGTAAGAATTTATTCTTAGAAATATTTTTAGTGGCCATCATAATGGACTGACAACTATTTGACGTATAATCTCTATAATTTTTTTTAATAAGTGTTAACTATTTTGGATTTTTGTTATATAGGTATTGAGCATGTGGGTGGCAATATGTTTGAGAGCATACCATATGGAGATGGCATTATTTTGAAGGTAATTAATTAATTGATTGATTCTTTTGCTTTTGTTCTGGGTAGTAGATAATGATTGGATACATAAAATGCTACAAATTGATTTATGGTGATTTGGTGATACAGAATGTATTGCATGATTGGGATGATGAGAGTTGTATGAAGATTCTTGACAATTGTTATAAGGCTTTGAGTGAAAAAGGAAAACTTATATTGGTAGAAGCTGTGGTACCTGATTTGAAGAAGCCAACTGAATGTCCTGAAATACTTGGTGATTTAGTTATGATGGCCCATGGAAATGGAGGACGAGAAAGGAGTGAGCAAGAGTGGAATAGGCTACTTTCAAAGTCATCATTCTATATCATAAAAATCATGGGACATTCTAGAATGTATTCAAAGATTATAGAAGTCGCAAAGTTAAAAATAATGTAATATTGATATTATAATTTGTGAACTCTCAAGAAGACGTGAAATGAATTTACTAGTAAATGGTAAACTATGAGACATATTAAATTAATTTATGACATGTATTTATTTATATGATATAAAATAATACCAAGCTATTTATATTTATATATGCTACTAAGTCATACAAATGGAGACAGGGACCAAAAGTTGGCCACAAATATGTTTTTGTGATATTAAAAACACATTCATGTAATAATTTTTGGCATCATAAAGTCTCATTCACACATATATCATAGTGTTTAGTTAACTAAGAATTTTAGAACATATATATCATGTACTTAACTAGAGTGTGCACATAGTTGTTGTCCTCTTAATTGGAGTGTATGCACAAAATTAACTTTAATGTATAAATCTTAGTCATCCAAACTTGCACATGCAAAGCTATCTCATTAATCACATGCTAGGGTGAAGTGCCTATAAAACTCTATGATTGTAACTAATGAAATAAATAATAAATAAATAAATATACATGGAATTTTTGTCAAATATTTTATTGTACATACATCTTTGTTGGCATAATGGTATATTGTCAAGATATAACAAGACACAAATTATAATGAGGGCCATAGACTTAGAAAGTAGGCTTTGAATGATAGTGTAGCACGAAGTATAGAAAAAAAACTATAACTTAGGTGTTAACCATGGCCTAATGCATGTAGTGGTAAATGGTTATAATATTGGTTCTATCATTTTGATTATGTTAAAATTGGAAGGGCTAGTACCCATTACAAAGCATCCATTGAGGCAAAATAGAGGAGGATCCCAAAAAGAGAGACCTCTAAAAGCAAGACTCATAAGGAGTGAGGCAGGATAGGACCATTAACAACCAAATATTTTGACCAAATCAAGGAACCAGTTACATAACAACTACAGAGAAAAGGAATTGTAGAAACAAAATACCAACCCAAAACACAGCTGGGAAGGAAAAACCCAATTTAAACCCAAGAGACCAAATCAGAGAACACCACCTACAATAGGGGAAAAACTAGCACTAACCAACCACTTAAAATGCTAAACCAAGGTCTGTAACCAAAATGCAACAACTCAAGAGTTTCTTGCACCGAACATAAAATAGACCAAAGGGAATATGAGATCCCTTTCCCTAAACACACCCACCTTGTCCACAAACCCCAACACCACCACCAAAGGAGCACAAGCAAAGACCAGTTGCAAAGAAAAAGAAGTAGTTCAACAATAGCAAACGAACCAACTTAGAAAACTCCACCCAACATATAGCTAGGAAATACCAACCCACTAAATTCCACTAGTGACTCTCTGTCTTCTATAGGAGAATAACAAACTTTGAGCTAAGGCAGGAAACCCCAAGCAACCATTCTAGCTTTGACAACAAAGGAGAAGTTGAGAAGGAAGCAACACCCAAGCCAAGATGAAAAGGAAAATCTCTAACTCAATAGGAGACAACCCACCTCAAAAGGTGAAGCCAGGTAGAGAGCTAGGGAAGAAAACCCAAAAACACCCACCAGTCTGAGAGAGGACAGTAGAAGTTAACCTCAAAGAAACCAAACATTCCAAAACCCATCAAAGGGCTCGAATACTAGCACAAAAGGAAAGAACGAATCCACCCCCAAGAGGAGCAACCAAACACAGGGCCAACCAAGGCCAAGATCCAACACGTGAACAAGAGATCAACCATGTGGAGATCAAGATCACCATCACAATTCTGCAAAAAACCCCTAAATGAGGTAACAGAGATAGCCTCCCATAACTTGAAACCACCAAGAGCCACCAAGGCTTGGAAAAAAATCATAGAACCCACAACCACACTCTAGTTGTGGCAAATAAACTAGAAGAAGAACTCCTCCTCAAGAGGCAAAGAACCTAGAACAAGCAGAGAAACAAGGCAAGAACCTTGCAACCACATTAAATCGTTGAACATGGAGAAGAAACCTCCACAAAAAAAATGAACATGAACATATTGGTTCTATCATTGGGACATTAATTATTTTGCTGTATATTAGAAATTCCATGGAAAGTGACGTAATGCAGAGGCTATAATTGGTTTATGGGTATGGTTGAAACCTTCATCAACAAAGAGACCCTTTTAGAAGAAAATATTTTTTGTTGTATGTTAGAGATGCCATGGAAAGTGACATGATGTAGAGTCTATAATTGGTTTATGGGTATGGTTGAAACCTTCATCAACAAAGAGACCCTTTTAGAAGAAAATATTTGACAATTTTATGAATAGGAATTATTTGATGACCTACATAATTTTTTGGGGGTCAAGATTCCTAAACATTTTTTTCTTAAAAATCTCTACATGATTCAAACAATGGAAAATTAAGTACTAATGTGAAGTCCCATGACACCTAAGTTGATTTGATTACTAAAGCATGTAGATCTAATATGGATGCACATGGTTAATATGTTTCTCTCTCACTCTCTTTTTCCTCTTTAAAAAGAAGTGAGATTTTAGTGGTATGTTATAATTTCAAATTTAGGAGAGAGGATCCAATAGTTGCCCATGTACCAATAAATGTTCATGTGTTGCACACCTAACCCCCCAATTAATTCCTTTTAAATAACCAATACAAGAAAATTAAAAGCTTAGTAAAATATTTCACATGTACTAATACATGTTCACTTGTACACATGTACTAATACATGTTCACTTGTACACATGTGTAGTTTACCATTGAAGGTGGACAAAGTACATGCAAGTGCACTTGCAATATAGGACAAGTTGGTCCAAAATACACACTTTCTTAAAATTAATTTCAAAATTTAATGTTTACAATAACCACCCACTTGGAGAGGCTAGAAAACTAAATCAGTTTGTATTTACACATCTTAATGTACACTTATTGGTGCCTAAGTTGCAATTAATTCAAGCTCCCATCAACTACATGGGTTGTCAAATACACATTATCCCATACTTGTTCGCACATCCACATGGGTCAAGTTCATTTACTATAGGTATCTACACAAACAAATAGTGCTTTCTTTAATGGGTGATTAATTATAGGTTTTTGACTAATAGTTTCTTCTATTTTTTTTGTTTCCATTCCAATGTTAGAGTAGCTGAATATGTCTTTTTTGTAATATAAATGTATCTTAAAAACAATTTATTTATATTTTTGTTGGTTTTTTTCTATGGATATAGAATATTGAGGCTATTTTGAGGAACAATAAGAGGAATTAGTTTGACATGTAGAACTTGGGAAATTTATTTTAATTGTCTTTTATGTTAGATCTTGTAGGTTTTCACGCCCCCATTTCATTTCCCATCATTTATAACCGATCTCAAGAATCTACATGGGTTTGTGATGTGTCTTTAGTCATTGCGTTCATACCCCTATTTAGGCTTAAGCACCAAAGTTGAAAATCCAAAAATGTCTAAATGTGAAGCTTGTTAGAGTTCCTATCATGTAGAACACCCAAATGGGTATCTCCATTTTAAGTTTGAAAGAAATTGGGAAAAAATTGAGGAAGTTATGGTAGATTGGATCTTTTCCTTGTTTAGGAACAAATAAGAGGTTCCGAGTGTTGCAAGAACCCCAAGAACTCCCAATGAGTTCTTGTTCCTATAGGAACCCCTGATGGTTCCTATTCCAAGTGAAAGTGTTGATAATTCTTGATGGGGTTGGAATTGTCGGCAAAGGGGAAGAACTTTGAGAGTGTAGTGGAAGTTCCTAACAGGATCCGAACCTTCAACAAGGGGTTTTATTTCATAGTTATTGATGAGGTAGGAACCCCCAACAAGGTAGAATGAGCATGAACATGCAAGCTATCAAAGGTTCATCTTGAAGGGGAGCTAAAAGGGTACCTCTAGTTTTGATTTGGCAAAAGTTTGAACAAAATGGTGAAGTCTGGGAGAAGTCAGAGCTTTGTCCTTAGGAACAAATCAGATGTTTTGGGTGTTCTAGGAACCCCAAGAACCTCTGATGAGTTCCTTTTCCTGTTGAATGCTTTGACGGATTGTTTGAAGATATTCATGAAGAATTCAGAAGTTTTGAATGTTCCAAGAACCTTGAAAGCCTTCGATGGTTCTCAGGAATGTGGAACCCCCGACCCGATAGAGAAATCCAAAGCATAAAGAAAAAAGAGTGGAAGGTTCTTTGTAAATTGGGAACTCTCGACCACAAGGTAAAAGCTCAAAGGGGAGAGATAAGCTAAGGTTTAGAAGGAAAAAGAGGCAAGAAAAAGAAAAAAAAACATCGAAGGAATCATTGGTTCCAGGAACCATAGGAACCTCTGACAATTCTTGGTTCCGGGTGGACCTCCGATCGAAGGTAAAGTAAAACAGAAAGGAAAGAAATGAAGGCACCAGGCGGGCGACGACCCGTCTGAGGTTCGATTCGCTCTGAGCGAGTGCGCAAAGCTTATGTACGTGAAGGAGAACAATCTGGTGAGCATGGTTCCGTCCGTTGTGATGCAGACCCACGAGGTAATGATGGCGCCTTGGCACCATCTCCATGAATGCATGCTCCAAGGTGGCCATGCGTTCGAGAAGGCTCACGGGAAAGACATTTGGGCTTATGGAAAGGAGCACCCAGATGTTAACTCCATCATCAATGACTGCATGTCGTCCTTCACTATGATGTGGGGGGAGGGAATTGAGCGGCCCTGGGAGTAATTGTGAAGGCATATCCACGCATCCGGGGAATTAACTTTGATCTTCCGCATGTCGTTCAAACTGCACCGGCTATTCTAGGTTAGTTGGCTTCCTCATTTCTGCAATTTCAGCCTGCAGACTCGCGCTCTTCTCTCTCCTTTTTTTTCCTTTTTTAAAAATGAAGCTTTTGTTTTATTGGCGTGTTGTAACTTCGACTTTAGTTTCTTTGATTAAAAGATAAATGCTTTTATGTGTTGTAGGGATTTGATAAACTTGTTAAATGGTTTTAACGGTGCAATATTCTTTTTTAATGTGGTCATTTGACATTTCTAAGATGAAAGATTTTGTTAATTTTAAGGTCATATAGTGTTTAGGTTACATATAGTGTGAGATTTGAGTTCGAAACAAGTCTTACGTCTGTAAACAACTGTCGAGTTGTTGGTAAACAAGTTTCAACTGCCGTTAAATGGTAAATCAGCTGTCGTTTAATGTTAAAAACCTCCAAAATATGAGGTGAAAGCCTCCAAAATCTCATTTATCATGTAAAAGCCAGATAAATATTGATTTTCCAATTGGATGGGAATTCCATCTGGAGTGTTTTTGGCCAATTTGATGGCAACTTTCCTTTTTCATTTACATTGTTTTATGTTTTAAATTTATCTAAGTGGAAAAAAAACTTAGATAAATTTCATTCAATTATTTAGTACTTATTATTAATTATTTAATCCAACCACATACAACTATAACTTGTAGCACATTGCATCCATACACATCCATACACAAACACATTCTCTCTAATATATTAACATACACATAATTTTCTATCGGTGTAATCCTTGAACCTCCTTTAGATACAAGTGCTAGTATATCTAATGAGACAATGTGGGTTGTAGAAATATATAATTTTCATACTTAATGATATTAGTATGCTTTATTTCTAATTTTGATTATATGAGTTTTTTCTAATGAGACAATGTGGGTTGTAGAAATATATAATTTTCATACTTAATGATATTAGTATGCTTTATTTCTAATTTTGATTATATGTGTTTTTTCTAATGAGACAATGTGAATTGCGAACATATAATTTCTATAGTCTATGATACTAGAATGCATTATTTCTTTTTTTGATTGTGTGAGTTTTTCCTAACGTGACAATGTGTGTTGCAAACATATAATATTCACAGTCCATAATATTAGTATGCATTATTATAATTTTCACAATCCATGATATTAATATGCATTTGTTCTGGATTTGATTGTGTGAGGTTTTCCCTTGACACAATCGAAACTAGAAATAATGCATACCAACAATGTGGGTTGTTTATGTAAGTCAAATCTAGTAAATTTTTTTAATGTGATCATTTGGTAATGTTTGACATTTCTATTTCAATAGTTTGGCTAATTTTACCTTTTTATAGTGTTTGTATGGCTAACACAATATGTTGATTGTCTACATGAATTGGATCTAGTAAATTATGATTTTATTTACTTATTTTAAATGTGGTTATCTGATTAGATTTGACGTTTCTATCCCAAAGATTTAACCAATTGTAAGTTTATGACAAATTTTCTTAGATATAAAAATAAAATAAAATTCCATTAGGAATCTTATTTGTTTATGATAGACCCATATTACACCATTATTTATAAGATTTCATCTTTGAATAACCTTAATTTATTTGGAGCTTTTATGCTTACCCCATTTTAATGACTTAGATCAAAAACATATTAGGCAAGAAAATATACATTGAAAACAAATCTTTATAAAAAAATTGATTAAAAACATATATTTTTTATTTTATCTATAATTTAATATTCATATTCAAAAACTTAAAATATTATGCTTTTATAGTAGATTCACATTAATTCTCTAGAATGATTAACTTCTATTTGGACTAATTTATCAATAACTTATTTAGAACCATGGAGTGTTTATTTTGTTAAATTTATTTAGAAACACCTTTCATTTAGTGAAGGATTATAATATTTTTGTTTAACAATGTAATTGTGAATAAGGTAAAGTTAAAAAAATTAGATGGCTTCATACACAATCAATTGATTCTAGTCAACCTAGTAGCAAAGGATTGAAGGTTATTTATTCTTTCAAATTCAAGCACAACCTTATTTAGTAATTTAGTTTGTAAGAATTTCTATTTGAAAACCTTTTTAGTGGCCATCAATAATATACCAAAAAATATTTGACATATTTAATCTCTATAAACTCTTTTCTTATAAGTTTTAAATAATATGGATATTTGATATGTAGGTATTGAGCATGTGGGTGGCAATATGTTTGAGAGAATACCATATGGAGATGACATATTTTTGAAGGTAATTAATTAATTGATTGATTCTACTACTTCTGCTTTGGGTAGTAGTTAATGGATGAATACATAATATGTTACAAATTTTGATATACAATGATTTGGTGATATAGAATGTATTGCATGATTGGGATGATGAGAGTTGTGTGAAGATTCTTGACAATTGTTATAAAGTTGTGGGTGAAAAACAAAAGCTTATATTGGTAGAAGTTGTGGTACTCAATTTGAAGAAGCCAACTGAATGTGTTGAAAAACTTGGTGATTTTGTTATGATGGCCCATGAAAATGGAGGACGAGAACGAAGTGAGAAAGTGTGGAATAGGCTACTTTCAAAGTCATCCTTTTATATCATCAAAATCATGGGACATTCTAGAATGTATTCAAATATTATGAATTTCATGAAGTTAAAATTGATGCAATATTAATATTAAAATTTGTGAACTCCCAATGAGATGTGAAATAACTTTCCCAGTTAATGTTAAACTATGAGACAAATATTAAATTAATCTATGACATGTTGAATTTGTTTATATGAAATTAAATAATATACCAAGATATTTATACTTCAATATTCTAATAGGTCATGTAAATGGAGACGAGGGCTAAAAATTGGTCACAAATATGGTTTTTTGCTACTAAAAGCACAACAAAGTCATAATTTTTTGAATCACAAAGTCTCATCCACACATACATCACGATGTTTTGTTGAGTAGGAATTTTATAACATATATATCATGTACTTGACTAGAGTGCACATAGTCATAGTCCACTTAATTGGAGTTTGTGTACACACTTAACTAATGTATAACTCTCAGCCATCCAAACTTGCACATGCAAATTTATCTCGTTAATCACATGCTAGTGTGAAGTGCTTATAAAACTCCATTATTCTAACTAATGCAACAAATAATAAATGATTGAATATAGACATGTTTTTTTTTGTCAAATTATTTATTATACTACATACATCATAATTAGTATAATATCACATTGTCATGATATAACAACAAAAGTAGATTATAATGAATGTCACAAACTTAGCAAGTAAGATTTTTATGGGAGTGCAACATGGAGTCTACTACACAAACTAAAAATGTGTTAACCATGGTCTAATGCACACAATGATGAATGATTTACATTTTTTTTCTATTGTTGGGATCATTTAGACTTGTTTGCAAGTGAAAGTGAACATTCAAGATTAAGCTAAACAAAGATAAACTAAACAATTGACAATAAAAGAAAACACTCAAGTTAAGGTATAAAGGAATTCAAACAACAAACACAAGAATAAATTTATACCAATGTAGAAATCCCTTGTAGCACTATTAGTAGTATATGTTCCCAAGTTCTTGAATTGATTATGAATATCCAGTGGTATGACAAGTGCTCAATGAGATAACATAAAATTGCATTCAAAGTTCTTGTTAAATGGCCAAGAAAGGTCTCTAATATATATATTTTTGGAGAGAGAAATGAAGGGATAGGATTAAAAAGGGAAACCAAGGGCTCAAGATGCTTGATACCACTTGAGGAAGGAGAGATAGACAAGAAAATGAAGCGGATCAGTTGAGATGTGAGGCCCCAAGATTGTAGGAGAATGGAGGGTGGAGATCAAGCTTGGGAAAGAATGAATGGTGGGGATGGGATGGAGTACCTCAAAGTAATTCGAAGTACTTTGGAAGGATATCTAAAAGGGGATACTTGGGGTTTTCCCATACTCCAATTACATGGGGTGAATTTAAAATTTGGATTTATATGTATATTATGAATTACAACTAAAATTACACAAAAATGAAAAGCACTAGTTCTAAAGATGATTCTATGACTTACAAAAAGTCTTGGCCTTAGACACCGGTGTGTAGCACATACGTCACACCAAATTGCTATCCAACATAGAATAAAAAAAAGGTACAAAACATCTAGAATAAAATTCTATACACACAAAAATAGAAACAAAAAACTTAAACAGTACAAGGAATATTTATATATTGAAAAAAATAACAAAATATACTATTAAAATGGAAAATAAATGAGAAGGATGAGTTTTAAGTAATAAATAAATATTATGATTATCCTTATTCAAAGAAAAACTTGCACACACAAAATAAGACAATTATTTTTGGTTTGGTTTTTTGGGGGGTTGCCTTAGTCAAAGGCCCATTTTGATATTCCTAACTCCATGGGAGCCAAGGTTTTTGATAGAGATTTTGAAAGATGCAAATAAAAATAACTTGAAAATAAATATATTTTAACTAAAAATATAAATAGTTCAATAATAAAATATCAACACTTGAAGCATTCAAATGTTAACATTGAATAAGATAGAATAACAATATGGAATGGACTCACCTTGACACTTCAAAAAATCTCCAAGGAGGATTCATCACTTCAAGATTTACATTGAGAGAGAAACAATGACATGTGATGTAGATAATATCTTGATGAATTCCCAATGGTGAAAGTATTGCTTCAAAATTTTGTGTATCCAAACAAAATGCATGAGAATGAAAGATAAAGCTTCTCTTTTTTTTTTCAAAACAAGTTAGGTTTATTTTTTTCAATGTGACTATATACAAGGGCATTACATCCAAAAAAAATGTAGGTAGGTAATGCTCTAACAAACAATAGAATCAAAAATTTTCATAGGATGCTAATGCATCACATAGATGTCCATGCAAAGTTCTCATGTCTTGAAGAATTCAGACATAGAAAACTAGGGATAACATGAAATTAACAAAAATGAAGAATCAAAGTGCTAATATTTTTGAAATTTAAAAATTACATCAAAAGGCTAAAGAGAGGAAATCATTCAATATAAAATCACAAGAGTATGTAGTTTATGACACTACAATTATCTTGGTATATGGAGAGAAACTCTAAATTTTGATATAGAAAAGGAGATTATGCAACAAGGTATGAAAACCAAGGCGATAAGGTAAGCTTTGCATGGACTTAAATTTCAAACAAAACAATGTTCTATTTTATGGAAGAAATGATATAACCTTGGAAGTACATGTGAGGATTGAACTTTAAGCATGATAAATGTCTCTACACACATAATTTTGAAATCAGCCTTGGTGGGTCTTGTAAAGAACAACCAACAAACACATTACATAAAAATAAAATTTTATGCCCTATTGTACAATAGTGAGAACACACCAAGATATAGGAAGATCTAGACGACCTTGAATAAGTATAGTATGGGACAAAAAGAAAATGAAAACAAAATACCAACTGATAAAATGTCATGAAGCCATCATATCTCTTGCCAAATTAGGACATAGATGATGTAAGATTGGATTGAGCCTAATATGCGAATAATACATCCCTAACTTAGATACAATTTTAATGAAGATACTAATTGTAGGAAATAGCTACGTTGGCTAGTTATTAGAGGAAAGTTGGTCATGTGTATGATTTTCAATGTGGCACAATCTATTATGTGTAGCTTGTCTCGTTGAATTTCAAGTTTAGGAAGCTCAATTTTATTAGATGTGTAATACAATGGGATCTAATTAGGTGGTGTTGTAGGTAATATTATGATATGGAATTTGTAATGTGATGGCGTTTGATATATGATGGGATTGGTAATGGTACAAAAATATTTGAAACTTATTTGTATGAAGGCCTACCCAACAAGTGTAAGGTGTGTAATAAGATCCATTCTATAAATTAGATTTATGCACATGCATGGATGAATAGATAGTAGGTGGATTCCAAATGGTATGATGGTGAAGGACTATGACATTAATTAACAATCAACCACATAATGATAGTTTTTGATTAAGTAAGCAGGGATTTTGAAAGGGCCCTGATCCCTTTTACAACTAAAAAGATTTAGCATTAAGAACAACAAGAAAAAGGACAACAACAACAAGAAGAAACATCAACAAGAAAATTTTCTCATTTCCAACAAAACAACAAGGAAGAACATCCAACAATGCCAATAGAATAGGCCAAAAGGCCACACACAAAGCATAACAACAAAAGACTAGTAGCAAAGAGGAGTCACCATCAAGAAACAACCCATAAGCAACAAAAGAGACACAAATATAGCACTAGAGCTAGGAAGCATCAACTTTGTTAAACGAAACAATGACCTTATAATTCTTCTTTCAATTCAAAACTGTCCATGTTGAATTAGAAACATGATTAAAAATTTAGTTAGATCCGAAGGGGAAGAATCCCCTTCGGAGTAACTAACAAGTGGAACAAAAGAAGCATTAGGTGAAGCATCTAAATCCAAGAACGAAGCATCATGATTTGAAGTTAAGCCATCCTTTTTCAGCATAGGAGAAGTAGGGGCCTCAGAGGAGGCAACACACACAACAAAAGGACTAGCCATATCGAAAAATATCCCAACAAAAACCACAGGAGGAGCAATGCCATCAACAACAAGAATATTCTTCAGAGTAGGAGCAACAGGGGCCTTAGGGGAGGCAACACACATAGTATTAGAAGAAGCCTTATCTAGAGGCAACATAGTATAGGAATATTCATTCGTGTAGAAGGAGAGGGGGGTCTTGAATCTTCACCATTAGAAGAAGAGTCTGCAACAAGGTGCACTGTTAAATGTTCGTAGAGTGAATTCTTCCACTAGGTAGAGGATGAAACATAACGGGAACCATGGGAATAGTCACGAGCCAAGTGACTAGTTGCAAAACAACATCTACAACGAAAAGGAATTCCTTCATAATCCACCATTTGGGACCAATACCATCCATTAACCTAGAGCACAACCTCACCTGGTAAGGCCTTAGAAAAATCTACCTCCACCAAGATCTAAGCAAAGGAGGTGTGAGTAAAGTTATTGTAAGTAATATCCATTTTCAAGAATCTGCCAAGAGCATTACCTATGCCTTCATAAATAGTGGGGGACCAGAACTATAAGGGAATATAAGGAAATATTACCCAAACATGTACCATATCAATGGGTTCCTTTCAAGGGTTAAAGGAATGAATCCAAGGCCTCATGGACATAGGGAGAAAATCCCATACCCACAAGCCATAATCTAAAACTATCTATCTATCCTTAGTTGTACAAAACCCAACAACATTCAGAAACCTCTTGTAGAAGGATAGATCTCTATCGAACCCTCCACTAACAGAGACCAATGTATGAAAATCCATTGGTGCAGACTAGGGAGGGAAGGCCACCAACAAAAAACTTTGTAGATAAGGGCATTCTTAGAGTAGAAATCAAAGTGTTCAGAGACTTCCTTACCTAGGGGAATAACAGGAGCAACATTTATACATTGTAATGTCCCCTTTTTAGCCTGATGTTGCTTTTGGATGGTTTAGCCTATTCCAGACCCTTGTAGGCTAACGAGCATGGTTAGGGGGTCCTTTGCGGAAAATATCTAGTCAGTTGATGGTTTCCATTCTTGGTTTCAGTTGAATTGGGGCAATAAGGAGAGATCATTAAATCAATTATTTGTAAGGTTTTCCAACATGAGTTTTGGTTTTCCAACATTTGGTTTTCTAGCGTTTGGTTTTCCAAAATTTGGTTTTCCAATGTTTGGTTTTCCAACATTTAAATGGTGACCTTATATTAATTTAATAAAGTGACTTAAATAAAATATTATATCATAAAGTCACTAAAATAAAACAATATTTTCTAGAAGCTTCTTGAAGTTGGATTGAAAAAGTATAAAAGAATATCAAGCCAAGCTTCTAATCATCCAAGAATTGACATTTGAATTGAAGAACTTGTTTGGTGAAGGATCCAACTAGGGTTTCTGCCATTTCCAACCATTGGGAATGAAAAATCTCATTGTTTATGCAATTTTGAGGTTGTGAAATATCAGCTAAATTATTGCTTCATTGTGGGCTTCACTTAGAAGTTCAATTTGTGCTTCATTGTGGAATTTACTTGAGTACAATAGCTGATGTATTATTGCACAATTTTTGAGTAAGGGTTTGGAAATTGCAACAGTGGATTTATTGTTGCAACCATATTCTTCTTGGTGAACTATAGTTGATGTATTGTGGTTTTCCATTTGAGGAAGAGATTCAATTTGTACTAAATTTTGGAGACTACAATTTGGGACAATTTTGGAGGTGGTTTCATCAGTTTTCTTCCTTTAATCAGTCAATCATGGAGGTCGATATGTACATGGAATATTCAAATTTCTACTCATAATTCCTCATCCTTGCATCCATTCTTTGTGGGCATTAGATTCTTCCTCTTGGGAGGTTTAGGAAATGATGTTAGGAGGCCTTTGAAGGTGTTATCAGGCTGAGATAGTTTATTACTGAGAATCATCCATGGCTGCCATCTGAAGTCTGAAAATTCATGTTTTCATCCATTGTGTCTTCTACATGCAATGATTTCATACTTGGACTGGAACACTCAACTTTAGTGATCTTGGAAATGATTCCTAGTGCTGTTTGAAGGGTTATATTGGCTGCTACAATTTTATAGGGACTACACTTCTAAAAACAGGGGTGACACTTCTTGGAGGGTTGTTTCTTCACTTGAGAAGATTCTAAAATTGTTGTCTCAGTCACATCTTGATCACCACTTCACCAACGCTTCGTGGCAGCAATCTATCTCAGGTTCCATTCACTGTTTGACATGTTTTATACAATTTATGAGGTCTGAAGTATAGGGAAGCCATTAGAAAATTTCCATGGTTATTTATGTATTGAAAATTAGACATAAGAAAAGCATTGTAATCAGCTTCTAGAAGCATTGTATTCAGTCATTTTCATTTTAATCTTAGATTTGAATAAAGGATTTGAGGTTACAAGGATGCATGCCAATTGTTTGTTCAAATGTCTATGAGCTAAAAGTCATCATTTACATGTTAGGATTGCATAACAAGTGTTTGAATAAATTCCAAATACTGTAGATGATAATCTCATTTAATAAGATGCATAATAAATGTTTGTCATAGTTCCTTATTGTTGTAGTTGCACATTAGTTTTCTTGCCAAGTGTTCACATTAATGTCCCTTGGCTATAGATGCATATTTTAGTCATATATATTGCATTGGAAAATACCAAACAACTTGCATATCATTTCTACTTCATGGGTAGTTAGTTTGCATTGTTCAATAGCATTTCAAAGCATCATTGGCAACATACAAAACCAAAACAAAGCAATCAAAAATTCATACCAACACCTTTAGACTTTGCAATCAAAGTGTTTGTCAAAATTCCCAAGGCTCTAATTAGCAAGTTTAAGGTCAAATCTAGCAAGGGACATTACAGTCGTATTAGAGCCAAGATCCTGCCATCTTGTGAAAATACATAGCTCAATTGTCAGATGGCTACAAAGAAGTCTATATCTGAGTTGTTATAGGAGCTATCCATTCTTATGAGAGATCCTGACATTAAAGGGGTATAATCGAGGATATTTGCAAAATCTAAAGGTTTGAATGGAAAATCAAAACATTCTATTGATGAAGGGATAGAGAAAGAAGCAAAAGCACCTGTTTGTAGCCCACAAGTAGGCAAGTTGAAGAGAAAAATCAGAATTTGAGCATATAGGACTTTGTGGAGAAAGAGTTTTAGGCACAATTAGAATCTTCTCCATATGGAATAAAAGATATCCATACACCCCATAGCCCACCCAGTTTGAGGAACTAGTTGAAGGTGAATGAGGATGAGATTGTTGTGGCCTTATCTCATCATGATAGAATGCACAAGCTCATTGAAAATCACCTATGGATGGTTTAGTTGGAGAGAAGACAAAAGGGAGATGAAGTAGAGTCTTCTCATGATAACTTGCAAGAAATCAAAGGTATATGAGTGATGAAGTCAAGTTACTTACACCTTCTTTCAGACCATGACCACCTTCTTAACCTTGTTGGGATCTATTTAGATGCCTTACCGAGGAAAGAGGAGGAAGTTGATAAAATCTCTCAAGAACTTGAGGTCACTAGGGATTCTTTGGTGAGTTCACAGTTGGCACTTCATAATTCTGAGTCATGTTGATAAGATATGCTTAGAGCTGAGCTTGGTTAGATGTACATCATGTTTAGTAGTGACTCATTCATGTATGGTAGCTAATACATAGAAGGAGGATAGCAGTGTGAGATCACCTAGTGTTCACACTCAGGATACAGGTGTAGTGTCAGATGGTGGTATAGACACATCAGTGTCAACTATGAATTCAGGTGTTAGTAGAGTTTTGAGTACTAGTCTCTTCTTCGGTATTCTGGAAGCTGTCATGTGTCAGTTGTATCAGAAGGAGATGATTCCTTCTAGGACTTGCATGCTGGGTTTTGGTATTGATCCAGGCCCTTTCCAGACAGTAGATGGAATTCATGATGAAGGTGAGACATGACATTTGTAGTTGTTTTTTGAGAAAGGTCTTGACAATGTTGCTGTAAGGCCAACTCATCCTATTATGAGTTGTGAACCTTCTTTCGAGGATGGCAGTATTGGATGGAATACACCTGATCATTTGGGTATTCCATTAGCACAATCAGGGGAGTTTCACCTTGATTGCATATTGAGGTGTGCTCATTAGTTTGATTTCAACCCACATGTATAGGACTTGACTATGTTATTGTTGGTGAAAAGAGGTGGATTGAATGTGTGGTATTCAGGTTCACTCTAGTATGACAAATTTTCATCTTCTGGTGATGAGTCCAAGTTTGGTGAGTCTTCTACTTTGTTCTCTCCCGCTGATTACTTAGAGACTTGCAACATTTTGGTGTTAGGGGGTATCAGAGTGGCACAACAGAAAGTGCTAGGTGTTGGATTTCCAGTAGCATGGCTGCATAGGGTACATCATTGTAGTATGGCAAAGTTCATTGATCAACAGTTGGTAGAGATCCCCGTGCACAATTTATATAGGGATGATTTTCAGATCTTCCCTTGGGATCTAGGTGGGGGTTTCTTTGTAGCTGTGAATTGCTTGGGGACAAGCAATTTTAGGGAGGGTGGATTGTAATGTCCCCTTTTTAGCCTAACACTACTTTTGGATGGTTTAGCCTATTCTAGACTCTCATAGGCTAATGAGCATGGTTAGGGGGTCCTTTGCGACATATATCTAGTTAGTTGATGGTTTCCATTCTTGGTTTTAGTTGAATTGGGGAAATAAGGAGAGATCGTTAAATCCATTATTTGTAAGGTTTTCCAACGTGAGTTTTGGTTTTCCAACATTTGGTTTTCTAGCGTTTGGTTTTCCAGCATTTGGTTTTCCAACACTTAGTTTTCCAACATTTGGTTTTCTAGTGTTTGTTTTTCCAACATTTAAATGGTGACCTTATATTAATTTAATAAAGATAAATAAAATATTATATCATAAAGTCACTAAAATAAAATAATATTTTCTAGAAGCTTCTTGAAGTTGGATTGAAAAAGTATAAAAGAAGATCAAGACAAGCCTCTAATCATCAAAGAATTGGCATTTGAATTGAAGAACTTGTTTGGTGAAGGAGCCAGCTAGGGTTTCTGCCATTTCCAGCCATTGGGAACAAAAAATATCATTGGTTATGCAATTTTGAGGTTGTGAAATATCAGCTGAATTATTGCTTCATTGTGGGCTTCACTTAGAAGTTCAATTTGTGCTTTATTGTGGAATTTACTTGAGTACAATAGCTGATGTATTATTGTACAATTTCTGAGTAAGGGTTTGGCAATTACAATAGCTGATTTATTGTTGCAACCATATTCTTCTTGGTGAACTACAACTGATGTATTGTGGTTTTCCATTTGAGGAAGAGATTCGATTTGTACCAAATTTTGGAGACTACATTTAGGGACGATTTTGGAGGTGGTTTCATCAGTTTTCTTCCTTTAATCAGTCAATCATGGAGGTCAATTTGTACATGGCATATTCAAATTTCTACTCATAATTCCTCATCCTTGCATCCATTCTTCATGGGCATTGGATCATTCCTCTTGGGAGGTTTGGGCATTGATGTTAGGAGGCCTTTGAAGGTGTTATTAGGCTGAGATAATTTATTACTGAGAATCATCCATGGCTGCCATATGAAGTTTACAAATTCATTTTTTCATCCATTGTGTCTTCTACATGCAACAATTTTATACTTGGATTGGAACACTCAACTTTAGTGATCTTGGCAATGATTCCTAGTGCTATTTAAAGGTTTATATTGGCTGCTACAATTTTATAGGGATTGCACTTCTAAAAATAGGGGCAACACTTCTTGGAGGGCTGTTTCTTCACTAGAGAAGCTTCTTAAATTGTTGTCTTAGTCACATCTTGTTCACCACTTCACCAACGCTCTATGGTAGCAATCTATCTCAGGTTCCATTCACTGTTTGACATGTTCTATACATTTTATGAGGTTTGAAGTATAGGGAAGCCATTAGAACATTTCCATGGTTATTTATGTATTGAAAATCAGACATAAGAAAAACATTGTAATCAACTTATAGAAGCATTGTAATTAGTCCTTTTCATTTTAATCTCAAATTTGAATAAAGGATTTGAGGTTACAAGGTTGCATGCCAATTTTTTGTTCAAATTCCTATGAGCTGAAAGCCATCATTTACATGTTATGATTTCATAACAAGAGTTTGACTAAATTCCAAATACTGTAGATGATCGTCTCATTCAACAGGATGCATAATAAATATTTGTCATAGTTCCTTATTGTTGTAGCTGCACATTAGTTTTCTTTCCAAGTGTTCGCATTAATTTCCCTTGGCTATAGATGCATATTTTAGTCATATATATTGCATTGGAAAATACCAAACAACTTGCATATCATTTCTACTTCATGGGTAGTTAGTTTGCATTATTCAATAGCGTTTAAAAACATCATTGGAAACATACAAAACCAAAACAAAACAATACAAAATTCATACTAGCACCTTTAGACTTTGCAAGCAAAGTGTTTTTCAAAATTCCCAAGGCTCTAATCAGCAAGTTTAAGGTAAAATATAGCAAGGGACATTACATACACCCTAGAGGATGCACAAATCCCTCCCCAGACTTGTTGATTCGCACAACATCAACAAATGAATGCAGTTCAAAGTCCTTTGTAGCAGGGGAAACAACAACTGCATCCACAAAAGGATGTTTGTGGGTCGACACATCCACAAACCCTGAAGTAGGAGCATCATCCATGAGATCCACGACCAGCCCAAAACCTCATAGAGAAGACATAGCCAATCAAGAAGGACAATGACCAGGTAGGTTCAAATTACTAGATGGGCGGGAAGAATGGGAGGTATTTTTCAAATACCAAGCGATGATAGTTGTATTATGGGTAGAGGGATGATTTTATTATCAAATATGGGTATTGGGGTGAATGATATCCAAGCTCTATTTCTCATGAGGGATTTCAAAGGGGATATTCTCATGAGTTGTTCTTGTTTTAATGTGATCATAGAAGTTTTCCTTGATATTTTTAGAACCTAACATACCATCAAGGTTGTTTTAGAGTAAGCTTCTTAAAAAAGGTATAAACATAATAAATAGGGAAAAAAGCTAACAATATCCTCAATTATATATTTTTTATTATATGAGGACTCCTCCACTAGAGACATCTATGAGGCATGTTTATTTCCCCTTGCAAAAATCATCAAATAATTTTGCATAAGGGGTTAGATTAGTTGATGAATTAGATTTTTTTAAGGCTTTGGCCTTAACACCATATTTTATAATAGAAAAAATGTGTTGGTGGTGAAGATTGGCCCCTTTCTGCCAAGTAACCTACTTCCAAGAATGAACACTAATTTTAAAAGGAGAAAATTGAAACAATCGTCAATCTTATGGCTTGTAGCTTCTTCACAAAGTTCACACCTAAATGTAATCCTTTAATAGTCCAACATTTGATTCCAAATATTGACACCAACTTTGATTTTAATTTTAATTGGTAGGGGTTGTGATAGATCCATTTCTTCTAAAATTCATGTAAAATTTAGGGAAGAACATAGAGTGATTTAGGAGGATTGATCTTCTAACAATGTCATTCCTAAGATAAATTTCTTGATAGATTTTCTAATAGAATGTAAACACAAAGATTGAAAAAAACACATTTTTTTTTTTGTTGGAGATACCCCTGAGGGGGTCCCCTTTAGTGTAGCAGCCAAGGTTTGAGGGGTATCCATTCTGCCAAAATCCACCCAGGGCACGATCCTGGCCTCATCCTTTTTAGGCATCGGGGCTTTGCACTTAGCAAGACTTGATCCCTGGTGGGCTCATTCTAAACCTTTCAACTTCCCCAGTAGACCAAGGGCCCATTGACACAATTCCAAATTTGAAAGCCACACCCAAACTAAAAAAAAACTTCTATAACAGCATTGAAATTTAAATACTATGACTTCATACCCAAATAAGATTTTCCCAAAATATAGGCTTCTCTTTAACAACATTGCTCTATCTCCAAGAAGCTCACAAGTGACATAAAAAAACCCTTTAATGCAAGGTTCAATTGAAATTCCACCATCCATTAGGGGCTATATGTGTTTTAATATCCTTTCATGTAATTCTACCAAATTTGGCTATAAGTTGTGGAAATGAAAAATTGATAAATGTTTTTTATGGAGCTCTTCCTCTTTTATAATAATTGCATTTAGATCAACCATTGGTGTGTGTGTGCTTCATATAATAGATGGATTTTTTTTTTATAACTAACCAAGGATGAATTATTGATAGGCCATCAGAGACCAAATCCACCTTAGAAATAGGTATGCCAGGTTGTGAATAGGCATTGAATTTTATTTGAATTTGCCACCACCACCTTAGACTATAGCTTAGATCAAGAGATCATAAGGGAATCCTTGGAATATATAGAGATATATATTTTCATTTCTATTTTATATGTATATACTAGCTTATATACCGTAATATTAATCTATATATTATACGATGAGAGATATCATTTTCGAGACGTATTTTTTTTGCTTTTATACTTTTTTGCATTATAATATATAATTTCTACATTATTTAATATATAATATTAATAATATTTAGTGTATATTACTATTTAATATAGCATATTATAACAAATAAAGATTTGTTTTAAGATTTTACATTTAATATTTTAATTTTTTGAGTTTTAGAAAGAGACAAGAAAAGAATATTGAAGAATGATCCTAGAAAAATGGAGCGGTCGAGCGAAATTTTACAGATGGTTAGCATAGGCATTGGGGTGATTATGATCTGGTGGAAGATGTCAAGCCTCTTAGAAAGTCAAAAAATGCAATAGAATCACAGACGATAGACCATATTCCACAATGGGTTTTTGAGAAGGGAGGCTAGGTCAACAAATGCCTCCCTCATTACAAGCATAAATAGTATCGGAGCGGTCAGGTCTGACCTTTAGAACAAAATCAAATCCCTCCTGATGTGAATGGGAATTCTGGAAAAAAATCAAATTACAGGAGTAGGTGTGGATGGCATCGGGAAGAGAACTTAAAGGGAAAACAACCAGCTGCCAAATGGAACACGAATGAAGGGCATATCCAGAACTGCAATAACAAAGTATGGCAGAAGAAAAATACAATCTTTCCTAATTAGAATATCTTCGACAAGATGGCCCAATCGGCGGGTGAGGAGTTTGATTATGGTAAAAGAATGAACAAACGGGATCGTGATCTACTGCGCAGGAAAATAAATCGCAAAGATTATCAAAACCGTACAGGCCAGGACATGAATATGCGGCCTAGAGGCCACAAACTATTCCAAATGCCAACGGAGTTAATTGAGAAAAGGGTAGTGTGGCTTTCAGATCATGCCCTTTTTTCCAAATGGACTGGCCCGGTCAGTTCGAACGAAGAGATCAAGGCCTGGTGGATGAGAAAATTCCCAGATCAAGTAAGTATTACTCCACTCCCGAAATCTTTCTTTTTGATAGAATGCATTGACTTGAACCTAAAATTGGCAATCCTAGAAGGGGACCCTCTTTTCATGAATGGGTACTGGTTTTATTGCACAAACTGGCAAGCCAACTTTGATCCATGGAACCACCGAGTGTCCCAAATCCTGACCTGGATTAAGCTAGTTGATCTACCAACATAATTTTGGAACCTTGAAGCTATGATAAAACTGGGTGATGCCCTAGGTGTCTGTATAGGAGTAGATGAAGACTTCATTAATGGAGTAGGTGGATCAGAACCCTACATTCTGGTTGAAATAGATGTGGGAGTAGGGATATATAAAACACTTGAGATATTAACAAAATTTGAAAGTTGGCAGCAAGAAATTGAAGTCTAGGAAGGCTCAGAGCAAAAAAAATTCCTCTTTAGGAAGACACTACAAGAGAGTACCTCAAAAAATCCAACAACAGATAGTGCCCTTAATCCTACACAAAATGGCCCGACGAAGATCCACCCATTACAACCTACTGAAGTGGACAGATCCGTGCCAGGATCGGTAGCACACACTTCAAGTGAAATTACTATCCATTGGATGGATCAATCAATTCGCCCACACATGGAGATCGGAAATCCGTAGAAAGAGAATACTTAGGCTGAGCAAGCCCTCATTGTGCTCATGGATGACACTCATACTCTTAAAAAAGTGATCCAACACGAGCTTAAGGAACTGTCTGTCAGCAGTGTTGAGCATGGGTGCTCCTATTTCGCAACATTTCCCTCATTTCATTCGACCTCACAAATTGAGCAAGCCATCTCAGTCATTCCTCAGACGGAACTAGTAGACAGGAGCCAACAATCTGATGAAGAGGAAGGGGACCTTTTAACAGATGAGGTAGAGGAACTATGGGAGGAGGTGGAAGAAGGAGAATTACTGGAATTGAGAAAGTTGCAACAGTCAGAATCAAAGCTGAAATACCCTAACATTAAGATAAAAAAGAATAGGGGTAGGTAAACCAACAAGGCTAAGTTAGTTTTGGCTGGCAACGCCTATGGGGAAAAGAAAATGACACTAGGGAAGGAGGACATCCTTCCCTCAAAAAAATGAGGATCATTACCTAGAATGTCAGGGGTGTTAACACCCCTGACAAATGGCGCATGGTCAAGCGCCAAATTGACCAATCAAATGCAGATGTGGTGCTATTGTAAGAAACGAAGTGGAGTAAGGAAGAAGGAAATAGGAGGTTGGACAAATGGAAACAATGGAGTGGTCGTCTGGGGGTTTGGGGGTGATATGGAATCCCTTCACAATGTTAGGAGCAGTAGAGGCAAAATCTGAGAATTGGCAAACAATTAGACTGAAAGACATCAAAATAAATCTCTCTTTCTTTTGCATCAATGTTTATGGCCCAGTCCCCATGGAAGGAAAAAAGAGACTTTGGGACAGTATTGCTAGAATAATAGAGGGAAAGAAAGAAGAGATAGGAATTATAGTAGGGGATTTTAGTGCCACGTTAAACAACACAGAAAAATAGGGGGGGTCAGGAAGGACCACAGTTTTCCAAAGAGACTTTCAAGAGTTCTTGGACAATAACGCCCTCTTGGATATACAGGCAAGAAATGGAATATGTACTTGGTCCAATAGAAGGAAAGGTTTCACTAATATCGCTGAAAGGCTTGATAGATTCCTGCTATGGGGGGATTGGGGGGAGCTAGAGGGTTCACATGAGGCACTAATCCTCCCCTTCATTGGTTCAAACCATTTCCCAGTCCAACTTTCCTTTGGTCCAATGGAAGCTCCAAAGGGGAACCCTTTCAAATTTGAATTTATGTGGCTAAGAGATTCCAACCTCCCATATCTAGTTAAGTTTTGGTGGAATGAAGTAAATCTCAATGGGGTAACAACCCTTCTCAAGATAAGTAAAAAGTTGAGCTATATAAAGATGAAGCTGAAAGAGTGGAATAGAAGTCACTTCAAAAACATCTTCCAGGAGAAAGAAAGAATAGAACAAGATATTCGGGCTCTCAATGAGCATGTAATTGTCAGAGGAATGGATGCTGTCAATTTTGAGAATGAAAAAACTCTAAAAGAAGAATTGGCTGAAATTATGAAGAGAGAAGAATGTTATTGGTGACAAAAATCAAGGGAAGTATGGCTCAATGAAGGGGACATAAACACAAAATTCTTCCATAAATCAACAATGGCAAACAACAACAGAAAGAGAATTATAGAAATAAAAAAAGCCAATGGTGACACAACCCAATCAACTTTGGAAGTTAACAAGGAGGCAATTACTTTCTTTGATTCCCTACTAAATAAAGAGACTCTGGTTAATAGAAGTGTCAGGGATCATCTTTTAGAGGCAATCCCATCCATCATTACAGATTCCCAAAAGAAAGCTCTCTTTCAAGAAATTCCACTAGGTGAGGTCAAGGAAGCTGTATTTCAAATGAACCCAAACAAGGCTCCAGGCCCAGATGGTTTCCCTGCCGGCTTCTTCCAACACTTTTGGGATATTGTTGGAGAAGATCTTGGGTTAGCTGTGGAAGAATCCAAAAGAAAGATAATGATGCTAGGGGCTATAAATCACACATTCCTTGCATTAATCCCAAAAAAGAAATTTCCCCAATCAATGAGTGATTTCAGGCCTATAGCCCTGTGTAACACAGTGTACAAAGTGGTAACAAAGATAATTGATAATAGGCTCAAGAGGGTGCTCAAGGACATTATCTTCGAGGAAAAAATTGGATTCACTCCTGGCAGATCCATAGTAGAAGGAATCATCATAGCACATGAAACAATCCACACCGCCAAAAAAAAATAGGGAGGCTTATATGATACTCAAATTAGACATTCTCAAGGCTTACAATATGGTAGACAAGAGTTTTCTTTTGGAAGTATTAGGAAGATTTGATTTTAGCCCAAATTGGGTAAACTGGGTCAACAGTTGCATCTCCACTCCAAAGTTCTCGGTTTTGGTCAATGGCACAACAAATGGCTTCTTCTCCTCATCCAGGGGACTAAGGCAGGGTGATCCATTATCCCCGTTTTTGTTCATAATATTGGCAGAAGTTTTGGGGAGAGGGATCCAAAGGCTAAGAGTAGAAGGAAAATGGAAAGGTATACATGTAGCAAATGGATTAGAACCTTCAACCCATCTTTAGTTTGCATATGACACAGTCCTAATGGCGGAAGCAAGTAGGAGGGAAGCAAGAGTGATAATTTTTTTTTGGATTCCTATTGCAAAGCATCAGGGAGAAATATCAACTGGGACAAATCAGAGATTTTTTTCTTGAATACTCAACCAAGCCTGCAAAAGGACATTGCAAGAATCCTAAATTTGAAAAATTGCCACCCTACCAGGATGTTATTTGGGGATTCCATTGTTTGCAGGCATCAACAAAAACTGTTATTGGGACAAGCTAATTAGTAGTTGCAAGAACAAGTTGAACACTTGGAAAGGTAAATGGCTCTCCTCAACAGGAAGACTCTTGTTAGTTAAATCGGTTTTGTCAGCAATACCTGTCTACTTGATGTCTTGTCTCAAACTTCCTAAAGCTACTGAAGATACACTCACACAAATCTTTAGGAGATTCTTTTGGAGTGGTGTGGGTGAGCAAAATAAACTCCCCTTGCTAGCATGGGATAAGATATGTCTCCCCGAGAAAGTGGGTGGAGCTAGTTTACGCCAAATTTCCCTCATGAATCAGGCCATGGGTGCCAAATTGGTTTGGGACATCCTTACTAAAGGAAACCAGAAATGGGTTAGAATTTTGACTAGGAAGTATCTTGACAATGAGGATCCAAACAAAATCCTCACAGTTTTGAACCCCCCGAGAGGCTCCACTATATGGAATTTCATTCTAGAATGTAGGGACATTATATCTGACCATGTCACATGGGAAATATAGGATGAACAAAGTGCCTCCTTCTGGCATGATTCTTGGGGTGGGTATGCCCCACTCAATGACACGCAAGGTCTGGAAGAGATAAAAGAAGAAACAATTAGATTATGGGGTAACAAGGTGACCAACTATGGTATGAAAACCAACAACAATGGTAGTTTAAGCTGGGCTTGGCATAATCTTCAAAACCTTAATGCCCCTAGATCTCAAAAGGAATCATTGTCCAAAATCCTCAAAGATAGGTTTTTCATCCCATCTAATGGGAAAGATCAGATCAGGTGGTGTGGCTCATCTGATGGGACCTACAAAGTGAAGCTAGGTTACAAGGCCAAAGAACTAGCAGTAGCACACCAGGATTGGCCATGTAAGCTATTCTGGGGAAACAACTGTCTACCTAAGGCAGGAGTTTTGGCATGGTTGGTGATTCAAAAATGGATTCTCACAGAGGACAGATTGGCCAAGTGCGGGATACAAGGTCCGGGAAGATGTAGCCTTTGCAAAAATCATTGGGAATCGACAGACCACTTGTTGCTCTCCTGTCCATACACGACAGAATGTTGGAACCGGGTAAGAAATAAACTCAACTTTTAGAGCCCAATTCCTTTCAATCTAGCAACTTGGTTCAAAATGTGGCCTCAAAAGAGTAGCAAAATAGTGTTCCACTGTATCTGGCAAATAACCCCTTCATTAGTAATTTGGGAACTGTGGAAGGAAAGGAATAGGAGAATCTTTCAAGGTCAGGAATTGAACAAAGATAGATTATGGGACAAGATTGAAAGAGCAATTGTAGAATTGGTGAATGAGACTGCTAGGCACAAAGAAGGCAAAAACAAAATCTACACTAGCTGGGATGAATCTTTAATCAAACATTTCCCTGGCCTAAAACCCCCATTCTTTGTGGGTACAACTCCCTTCAATCCAAAAAAGTAGCAAGAGAGACAACTAAGTGGCAAGCCCCGGATCTTGGCTAGCTAAAAATCAATTTTGATGGCACTTCTCAAGGCAACCCTGGCCTAGGTGGGGCCAGGTGTGTAGCACAAAACTTTGAGGGCAAAGTGCTAGTAGTGAAATCAGTCTCCTTGGGCAGATGCACAAACAACGGGGCAAAATTCAGGGTAGCTGCAATTGGTTTGCAGCTAGGTCATGAGCTAATGTTTAACTAGATCCATCTGGAAGGTGACTCCCTCATCATGATCAATGCCATATGTAAAGGTTCCACACCAAATTGGAAACTAAATCATCTGCTCCAAAAAATAAAAGACATGGCTTCCGGCCTTACAACCTTCAAAGTTAGCCACATTTATAGAGAAGGTAACACTGAGGTAGATGTGTTGGTAAAGGATGCCATGTCCTTGGCCAGCTAGGAAATAAAAAGGACCAATGACTAGGATAACATTCTGGTCCAGGATTTCACTTTGGCGGCCCTCAAATTGTGGTTAGTGATGTCGCCTCTACGTCATCCCCGTCAAGTATTATGATGTAGCTACAATCATTTTCTAAAAAGATCAAACAGGAAATTATTATTTCATATGGGTGCTGACATTCGTAATCAATTCACACTCGGGTGTTGAGTACGTCTCATTCTCGAAGTAACATTCGACTCGTGCAGTGGCGGCACTGGGTACATCTGTGTTTATTAGCTAGATTGCAAGTTGGTTTAAAATCAGTAATAGCTGCCTTCTTACCACAAAGGATCCAAACAAACATAGAATAGAGGCTTCTGGAAGGTGGAAAAAAGAAATAGACAGTCATGGAGATGCCATTGTCCCTAGAAGCAACCAAGCAAATGCAAGCTTTTCGCGGGGAAGTCATGGATAAGCGCTTGTAGGGCCTCCTTCGTTCCTCCCATCCATTCATTCTAGTGGCTACTAAATGCGTGTTGGGTCCATAATTTTTGAATGCATACCATAGGTCACGGGACAATATAGAAGTCCTGGCAATGTTTCTTTTAGTTCTTCTGCATATGGGTGTATCCAAAGCCTTAGGTAAGAAATTGACCCAATGGTGTTTGTTCACACTTGGCTGGGTGAGATAGATGCGGCGCTGGATAATGTCGATGAGGAAAGGGATATTCCCATGCCACAAAACTACTACATGTTGCGTGTCAGGGGTCGCGAGGTCATGAAATTTCCACTGATTCACACAATAGACCCTAAAGGCTATGAGAAACTATGGGCAGAAAGAGACAGGAGCATCTTTTTCCTTCTCAGGGCGGCAAAGCTGACAACAAATCTGCCTAAGGGTTGGGTCAAGAGGTATATTGAGGATGAAGCATTGGAGGATGACTTCGACACTAATGATGCTCAAGAATGGGAACTAGGAGATGGCAAGGAATGGCTGGAGAGTGACCAGCGGAACCTAGAAGAGAAAGCAAAAGCTCCGGCTCATAGAAAGTGTGGCCCGGATTGCCCCACAATTGCCAGCTACAAGGCTTACCTAAGACACTGCGAAGCCGTGGATGCAAAGGAAGGTATCTGAGGTCTGGACCTCTTCAGTTTGGCTACTTGTCTACTTTGGCGGTATAAAGTTTTTTCCATAGTTCCGAACCTTTAGTCTAGGAGCCAGTCCCGAGCATGGGGTTTTTATCTAGGTTTTTTGGGTTTGATGGTTTTTTGGCTACTGTATGGGCAACCATTTTTGGCATGTAAATGGGAACTACAAACATGAGGTTCTGGAGGTCATTACTATAGAAAAGACCTGCCAAACCCTCATACTATCTCTACTGTAAATCTTTTGAAATCAATATATGGGTACTACCCCTTGCAGTGTTTACCGACCAAAAAAAAAAAGAAAAGAATATTGAAGAAATATTTCATTTTTTAAGATTCCTCCACTTGTTTTTATTTTTATTTTTTTTGTGACGGATGTGTTGATCCCCTATAGGAACCCATGTTTCCATTGTAGGATTTGTCATGCATAAATTATTATTATTACAAATATATAAGGATATATAATAATAAATATTTTCTAAATAAAAAGTGAGAGTATATATATACACTTTTAATGTTTAGGGTTCATATATATGGAATTGTAGTAAATTATTTTTCATGTATAGTGTATATACATGTGTATGTATATATAGTCTGATTTTCTAAGTTAAAATATTTGTTGAGTAATATTTTATTAGATTATCTCCTATGTCCTAGTGAACATTATTAATTTACAATGGTAAGGTAGTAATAATAAATGTAATAGTGGAAATTAGTTGATGGCATAATGATTTGTTTTTTATTATGGGAAAATAGGTTTTGATGGGCCCTCGAAACCTAGTAGATACGGTTTTGATGGGATCTGAAACTCAAACCAAAGTGAGCAAGCTATTAATAGAAAAAGATTAGCATAACAGTGGCAACCAAACAATAAAAACCATCAAAGATCAACAAGAAAACACAGGCTACAAGCAACCAACAGGAAAGACAGTGTTAGGTTACACTTTAACAACCAAGTTTTGACAACAATAACCACCTGAAACAATCAAGCAACAATGAACAAAGCTACAACAACGAGGTTTTGATAGCAATATCCACTTGAAACAATTAGGCAAAAAAGCAACAAAGTTTCAACAAACCATCTGCTTAGTATCAACAATACTGAGCCCAAAAAATCCAACCTTCCCACCTCAATAGGGAAGCTAGAGAGAGCAACCAAACATTGACAATCATTCACCTCCTTGCAGCTCCAATCCACCTGAAAATCCAACCTAGACTCCTCAATAGGAGAGGACTCCCCTCTAATGGAGAGGAAGAAAATGAAATCCTTACCACCAAATCCAACCCTCTCCTACACAAACGAGTTCCCCCTCAATAGTTCAACAAGCTGAAAAGAAGAGAGCTTCCCACCAAGTCTACAACAACAACCATCTCCACCTCAAAAGGAGAGGGCTCCACCTCAAAGGGAAGTATCTTCACCTCCATAGAAGACACAATCTATGAAGATTAAGGGTCTCAAAAAGGGGAATAGGTCCTGTTTTTATTAAAAAAAATAGCACAGTGCTTGAGGGCTCCCCCCTTTTTGATTAACTTTTTTTTAGAATTTCAAAAATTCCAACGATGAGAAATTAGCTAACACCATGTAGTTTATCATCGCTCTTTCAGATAATTTTTTTAATGAATATAATATTTTATGAATTTTCAAAGTGGACACATCCTGAAAAGTTGAAATTTGAGAGTGCTCCCGCCTATTTTTTTTGAAAACTAATCAAAAATTGATTTTTTTTTCATCATGTGTAAAATGGAGTCTATTTTCAAAAAATGTAATTTGTTTCACGTTTTGATGAATGAGTAAAAATCTATCCTAAAACTAGCACATGTTGGTTTTTGACCAAAAATGGAGGCATTTACAATAGAAGCCATGGATCAAAACCTTAACTAAATCAAAATGAAAAAATAATTATATATTTAGATAGCTAAGAGAGAGGTTAACAATATCATAATTTTTTATAAACTTGCATTGAAATACGTGCAAATGAGACGGGGAGCATAGACGAAAATATGATGAAATTTGAAAAATCCTGTCAATTGATATGTCCAAAGCAGGTCATTTAGTGAGCACCAAATTTGGCGCTCGCCAAATGGCACATCACATTTGGCGAGTGCCAAATATGGCATGTGCCAAATGTGATGTGTCATTTGGTGAGCGCCAAATTTGGCGTGCGCCAAATACGACATGTCATTTGGTGAGTGCCAAATTTGGTCTTTCAGCCAAATGACACACTTTGAACAAAACTGAATTTCACTCTCTTTGGTCAACCCAACTTTGATAATTGATAAGTAGGAGGTATTTTCCAATTATGATATTGCTATCAAGATTCAACTATGTAGTTTT
>VDFB02026320.1:21034020-21057024 GCA_007258455.2 Sequoia sempervirens | reverse complement strand
GGGTTGAGGGTTGAGGGTTGAGGGTTTAAGGGTTGAGGGATTAGGGTAGAGAGTTTAGTTTGGTTCAAAAGGGTTTAAGGGTTGAGGGTAGAGGGTACTGGGTTTAAGGGTAGATGGTAGATAGTTTAAGGGTTTATGGTTTAACCTCGTTAAGGGTTGAGGGTTGAGGGTAGAGGGTTGAGGATTTAGGTTTTAGGGTTTAGGGATTAAGGGTTAAGGGTAGAGGGTTTATGGTTTAGGGATTACAATTTATGGTTTAAGAGTAGAGGGTGTAGGGTTGAGAGAGAGAGAGAGGGGGGTTTGAGGGTAGAGGGTAGAGGGTTTGTGCCTAGGTTTATGGTTTAAGGGTTTAAGGGTTTAGGGTTTATGGTTTAAGGGTAGAGGGTAGAGGGCTTAAGGGTTTAAGGGCTTAGTTAAGGCTGAGGGATTAAGGGCTGAGGGTGGTAGAGGGCTGAGGGATTAGGCAGAGAGTTTAGTTGGGCTTAGTAAAGGGTTTAAGGGCAGAGGGTGTAGGGCTGAGAGAGAGGGGGCTTGGAGGGCAGGAGGCAGAGGGTAGAGGCCTAGGGCTTAGGGTTTAGGGTTTACGGTTTAAGGGTAGAGGGTAGAGGGTAGAGGGTTTAGGGGTTTAGGGTTTAGGGTTTACGGTTTAAGGGTAGAGGGTAGAGGGTAGAGGGTTTAGGGGTTTAAGTGTTTAAGGGTTGAGGGATTAAGGGTTGAGGGTTGAGGGATTAGAGTAGAGAGTTTAGTTGTGTTTAAAAGGGTTTAAGGGATGAGGGTAGAGGGTATTGGGTTTAAAGGTAGACAATATTGTGTTGAGGGTAGAGGGTAAGGGTTTAAGGGTTTAGGGTTGACGGTTTAGGTCTCCCATCCCTCTATCTCCCACTCCCTCTCTCTCCCACTCCCTCTCTCAGGTCTTCCCTCCCATCATAACTGAATAAATCTCTCCCTCTCAAGTCTCTCTCTCTCGGGTCTCACTCCCTCCCATGCTACCTAGACTAATCTATGCCACTCCAATGCCCTCTCTCACACTCCCTCTCTGTTAGGTATCACTTACCTCCCACCTTACCTAGACAAATATAGTTTACTCCAACCCCCTCTCCCACACTCCCTCTCTCTATCTCTCTCACCATTTGGTCTTTTTGTATCTCTCAGGTCTCATCCCTCCTTACCCCTCTCCTGTTGTCAGGTGTTTCCCCCCGCTGTAACTGGATAACTCTCTATCCCTCTCAAGCCTCTATCACTCTCAGGTCTTAGTCGCTACCACACTACCCAGACTAATCTATCTCACTCCTATCACCTCTTTCTCTATGGAAGGTGAAGATTTCAAAACAACACATTTGGCGCTCTCCAAATTTGGCGAGCGCTAAATGTATTTTACCTTGAAACGGTAAAAAAATGTTTGACCCCATGATTCACACCCACATGCTTCTATATTTGTTTGGTTCAATGCTTTATCTGATTCAGAAACACCTTTTTTTTATGCAGTTGACTTCATGTTGTACCAATCTATGCTTGATCCATCACCTTTTTACCACCAATCTGCATGATAGACAACGTAGAAGAAGACATTTTGAAGTTTCTACATCATTTTACATGATCTTAGGTAATATATTCATTTTGGTAATATTGAAATGTTTATATTTAGTATATTTGTTTGTTTTTGACAATATAAACTAAATTCCTTTAATGATTTTATTAATCATAACAATTGCACATAGAATTCGACATTGAATTAGATGGGAGTTGCATAAAATTTTTTAATATTTATGAGTTTGAAGAACAAAAAAATGAAAAACATGACAGTTACTTAACACAAATTTAATTATTTATTCTATTTGCATTGCTTATAGTAGTCCACTTCCAACATGGCTAGTGGAATTCACTCTATTTCATTTTAGGTAGATGTTTATATTGAGTTTTTTTGTTTTGTTTTCACAATTTTTAGACCATTCTTTTGATGATTTTATTAATCTTCATTTTTACACATAGAATTGAACAATAAATTCATTATTACTGATGGTTGTGGGAAAACTTTTATTTTCAGCTAATTTGGAAAACCTAAGAGCTTTCATCAATGTCAATGTGCAAGTTTCCATTAATTTTTTTGTGCCATAAAAAATTCACCTTCATCATGTGCTTAGATAATTTCAAGTGACTCAAGACATATTTGGTTTAATGCAAGTTTCCATTCATTCATACGATTTACTGTTCTAAGAAAAAAAGGGAAAATAAACACAAGATTCTCTAGTTTCCAAAGGTGGCAACAACTTATACCCTGGGTTTGACACAAGTATTTTCTCCTAAGAAATTTTCCACACACTAAATACTCCCCTCAAACCCTTCTTAACATTGATCAATGCTTACATGAAGCAATTTTGTAGAAATCTGATGTCAAACAGGGAAGTAACTTGTCTCCAACCTCAAATTAAACCAATTCAAACCCTCTTTCAGATTTTACAACTTTTCCTTTCCTATCTTCCACAAAATCACCTATTATTCCTTGTAGGTTTTCAATAGAGGTTTCTTGACCTCAAAACACCATTAGGTTTCTTTGGAACAACTTTGACAAAACAAAGCACATACGCTGTCCTAGACCACAAATTAGGCCACTTTTACAAAAGGGCCCCATTGGAAAATCATCCTCAAGCCAAAAAATCAATGTGGCAGCAACAACCAGTCAAAAAAACCTCCAATTTCACCATTTATTTGTAGTGACACACTTTCCAAGACATCTAAACAAGAAACCCTCATTTGAGGCAATTTATATGGGGGTTTATTGAAAAACTATATCCCAAACCTTCTCTATCCTAGCTACCACTTCAAACACCCTTAATTATGTTTGAATATTCTTATAAGTTCATTCACCAACCTCTATCATCAATATTTCACCAAACCCTAGTTCAAAACCTCCATTTTCAAGCAGAATTTACACAAAAACCTTCAGGACAACAACACAAAAATCCTTCAAACATCTTCCCTACTCTAATGAACCATGTACACACCTAAATAATTCCCTAGTGAACCATTCCACCAAGTTACATAACAAAAAAGTGGGTGGAATGGCTTAAAATGTCATTTTCATACACTCAAAACCCTTAAAATAGGGTATATAGATCGGTCCTCTGTAATTTGTCTCTAAAATGCACAATTTTTTTTGAAATCAATCCAAACCAAGTCTAAAATGGTTTTAGGTCTTCTGCCCACAAGAATCACTCCATGAAAGATTAAAATTTTTTGATACGTAATTGTACAAACAGGGGGTGTTTCAATTACTTCTCTTCTCAAAATTACACGTCAATCTCTCCCTTCGAGTTCACAAGACTTTTTTAAAGGTTATCTAACCAAATTAAATAGTTACAACTTCTTTTCAAACTCAAATGACTGTTTGGCTTCCCTCTTTACAACTTTTACATTTTCCATTAACAACTCTTCAACATTTTTTGCATTTTTTGTAATTTTGACAGAATTGATCCCTAACTCACTCTAACCACCCCAAAACATTAGAAGTGGTCTAATTAGACATTATTAAACCTAATAAAATGAATCCAAACAAGAAAATAACCATTTTACCCTCCTTGACAACTTTTTGACACGATTTGCAACTTTTACATTTGTTGCCCAAAATGTCTCAAATAACCACAAAATGCAATGTAATTAGCGGTATGGATATGTTTGAAAAAATGAATTAAAATTAATTTTCTTGTGGTATGGAGGTAGATGTATGTATGAAAAATGTTGTAGCATATAGACATGTTTGATAATTCCAAACAATTCACTGCCTTCTTTCATAAAATGCTTTGGTGTGTTCAATAAAATGCAATGTAATCAACATTATCAATATGTTTCATAAAATGCATTACTTAATTTTATTCTATGTGTGATTGTGAACATGTAGAATTCAACATCATATCGAGGAAACAACCAAAGCCTCTAACACTGGAAGAACATGCAGTAAAAAATGCAAGGAGAAGAGAATAAAAAATTGTAGCTCGTGAAGCAAATCAATTGCAACCCATACAACTAGAAATTCTTGTGCAATCTAAGAGAGATGTACATTTGGAAAAACAAAGGGAACGAATGAAAAAATTTCATGGAAGGAAACAAATGGATCCCCAAGTTGGAGGCACATCATCAACCATAGGTGAAGTTCAATGCACATCTCTAGTTGAAGACACACCAGCAACAACATGTGGTCTTCCAAGTACATCGGAAATCACATCTATAGTTGAAGACACACCATCAACAACATTGCATTTTGAAATTACATTAGAAAAAATTCCTCTATTTTAAGTCACTCCACAAACAACATCTCAAGTTGGAGGTACAATATCATTTACATGTCAATCTCAAGGAATGTCATCAATTGTACCTTCGATTGAAGGTACGCGATCTATCCCCAATGTTGTTGACATTCCTAACATTGACAAAAATTTACATTTGAGAAATCCTCCTAGAGTTTTGCATAGAAAACCTATATTTTTGATGGATAGTGATTCCAATGTTTTGAAATGGATGCTTGATAAGATGTCAAAACGTACATGTCAAAGATCTGCACAGAGGATATGGAGTTTATTTTTTGAGAAGCTAAGTGAGGGTGGAAGATGCCAACTATTTGTTGAAATGATGAGACAACTCAAATTTAGGCCCATCATGAAGGCTTTCGGGATGAGAGTTTCGAATGACTCAAGTGAAAATTCCATTGTAAAGAACTTGATGAATGCATACAAGAGCATGGGTTCTACCTCACGCACGAAGGATAGTTGTGCCACAAGACATGTGATGACAACAACACTATTAATCAATAAAAAAAGGAACAAGGTGAACCTTACAAAGATAAGTAAGTCTTTGAAAATAAGTAGATAATCTCTAATGAGAGCCAAAGGAAGACATGAAATATTGGAGGATCGAAATAGCAATGAGTTATGAGCATTCTCGGGTAGAGTGCCACGGAAAGATAAAAGAATTGCTCAAGTCTTGAGATTTTTAATAGTAGATTATTGGAAGGATAGCACAAGGACCTATCCTAATCAAAGAGATGTAAAACCCGTGAGCCACATCCAAAGCATTATTTGGATACCACTCAAACCCAATTTTTTGCTAATTTTGTACAAAAGTTTCCTGAAATTAAAATGTGTGAAAGGTATTTTGAAATGCTAAAGACTTTTTATGTCAAAATAAATCACACACGCACTACTTGTTGTTGTAGAGTACATATTGAGTTTCCTAACCATTATGATGTTTATCGACGTATATGTGTAGATATGCATACTCACAATGTTTTGCAGGAATGTAACATAAGGCCTCCACCTAAATCCTCAAGGGAATTTTTATCTTCCATTTTATGTGAAAGAGAGGATGGTCAAATTTTTTACAAGTCATGTTTGGATGGAACATGTGATCATTGTTGTGGAATTCAACATTTTCCAATTTTCCAACACATGGCTAGTACACACACAATTGGAGACAAAATTGTCGAATTTGGAAAATACAAGACAGTGGCCTACAGTCTAAAAGATGGGAAAGAAGCAAAGAAGTGTGAATTGGTCAGTGATAAGATTCCAATATATCAGTTTATGGGAATTTTCCATGATCAGTTGGTGTATGAGTGTGCAAGGCATACACATAGAGCTCAATGGTTGGACTCACAGTTCAAGTTATGCAAGGACACATTTCCACTTCACAACATTGTTTCAGTTGTAAAATTCGTGGAGAACTACACACTACAACCACAAAATGAGGTGCAATCACAATACTACAACTCAACACAAGTTGCTATATTTGTGCATATATCATTCATTCATGCAAATGATAGTACAGAGGATAACAAGAAAGTATTGAGGGAGTATCACTTTTACATTAGTGATGATCGTACACATTATACTGATTTTGTGCAAGTTTGCTTTCAGATGTTCTATGCTGATCTGATTAGCAGGGGCATATCATTCAATCAACATATCATATGGTCAAATAACTATACATTGCAATTCAAGAATGCTAGAATGTTTTATTGGTTGAACATGATGCATAAGATCAATGGTGTTCAACATATGTGGAACTTCTCAGAGGCTAGGCATGGAAAGGGGGAGAATGATGGAGCAGGTTGATAAGCCTTAAATATGCTCATAGTTTGAACTTTTGATACTCTTAATTTTGTTATTAATAGTTGTTTAAACCTGTTGATTAAAGACTTTTTGGGTGGTATCCTGTAGCAATGAATTCCATATTCCTGTAGCTTGACAACTTTATTAATTACCTTTTTGACCTCCTGCATGGCTGATGTATGCTTATGATTTTTGGATAATGGAATAGGATTAACGTGTGATTAATGAATGGATGTCATGTCACTTGTGTGTATTCTTTCCTTCGCCTCTGTCACTTATTGTAGGTTGTTGGAGGGAGCAGAAGCTGATCAAGCGCAAAGAATCTCAACTCTATTGAAGAAGTTGTTCCAGTAATAACTCTTTGACCAAATTTTTGGGAAGGAGCTTAAATGGTCCTTTGATCTAGGGAGTGTGTAATGCTATATTCTCTCTGGGTTGCATCGAACAGATAGACTTTCATTTATGAATATCTGTTCCGCGGATTCAGAATGTATTTATGATCACGACTCCCTCTATTGGTTAGTTAGTTGTCTTTTTCATTTAAATAACCATTCCTCCTACGTGAGTGAATGATGATGAAATAGTATGTGTTAAAATTAAGGTGAATAAGCAATAGAGTTCTATGTTAAGTTTTATTTTCAAACAGAGTAATCGATGTATCCTGATTTTGAGTATGAATAAAATTCGATGAAGTTTTGAGTCAACTTCTTGTGTAATCTAGTTGATGCTTGCTAAGGGGGCCCACTTAGTAAGTATTCTGTAGCAAGTTGTTGTAGTTAACTGTTCACTTCATGTTGATTACTAGTTAGAATCTATTTCTGTAGATTTCAACACAAACTCAGCCTTGTATTGTTCCTGCAGCATCGGGAATCCATCCTTGTGTCTGTTCCTGCAGCATAAGGCCAGTTCACATTTTGTCTTTTAACAATAGCTGCTATGATTTATGTTTTAGCTGAGTTGTGTTTAAATTAAAAAGCTTTACATTGCACTTCTTTTAAGCATTTGTTTTCTATAGATGGTGACTGGAAACTAGTTCTTAGTGCACATACCGTGCTGCTCCATTTCAAGTATACGTCCCATGGTTTGATAAAGTAAATGAACGACCATGAGAAGATGTTAGTCACCTATTGGAATGTCCAATTCCCAGGTTTAGTTCTGCTGTGACTTTTATATCCTTTTGTGGGTGTGACCACAGGTGAATGTATCAAAAGAGCCCTAGCATGAGAAGAGTTAAAGTACAAATATAGTGGAAAGTTGACAGATGCAAAATCAATTGTCGAGTGGTGCAATCATGCAATGGGACCAGGTAGTCTAGGTAATTCTTTAGTTCATATATTTTTTCATTTAGCAGATGATACTAACATTGCAAAATATGGGAATTGTTGTACACTAATAGGATCGAGTGAGCTACACTCTTTTAGAAGCTCCAATGCAGGTACATGGACTATCCATACATGAAAGATGGCATGCTTTTGTTCTGCATGTACACTTCAAGCATGGAATGATTGTGATTCAACAAAATGGGTTGACAAATGGTCTGTAAGAATTCTAACCCCACTTGACACTTATTAGCTCCTGATAACCGTACAAATCACGGAGATGCAATCATCTATTGACTTTGATCATGAATTAGACCTTGTAGAACGATGTAATATATCTTACTTATAGGTTTTATTTTGATGTTCATTAAATACATCTAACAAGATGAACATATTAATGCAGGGCACACATATGCAATGATTGTAGATGAAGACAATGAAGATGGTACAAATTATTACCCGTGTCGTTGCATCGAGGCCAAAAGGAAATTGGAGGCCCCAGTTATAGATGGAGAAAACATAGAATATCCTATAGGTTCGGTGGTTGTTACTGGAACATGGCTTAGAAGGTACCTAGTTAAGAACTTTGGGGGTAGCATAACTTGAAGGTGAATTAAGTTTTTGTAGAGTGAAATAAGAGTGTTTGAAAATATTTTGAGGTGGAATGAGGTCTGGAGATGGGTTTTTCAATAAACACCTATTTATTTGGTGAAAAATGAGGATTTCATGAAAGAGGGTCTTAGCAAGCGAGTTTTGATCAATGGTTGAAGAATTTGTGGTTTTGGAGGTAGTTTGAGTACTTTCCAATGGCATTTTGAGTGGGAAACAAGATTGAAGGAGAGTTCCTTTGTTAAAGTGGGCTAATATGAGCCCCTTTACGAGAGTTCAAGGTTAGTTTGATGGTATGATTCCAAAGTAAGTACATGTGATTTCATGATATGTTTAAAAGTTTCCTAATTGGTTATTGAAATGGTAGTTTGTTTGTGGCTTTGAGTGGTCTCTTCAAAGTTGTGAGAGGAAAACCTAGGCTGCACACCTACAAGACTGAATAGTGAAGATGAGAAGAGTCACCCTTGTTAGGGTTTGAAGGTTGGAAGTTTGATTTCTTCAAGTGAATTTTAGTTTGGATAGTTGTGGACCTCCCTTTCATTGCATCACATAGGACCTTATTCATGACCAAAAACATTAAGACACCCTAAGCACTAACTGGTGCAGGGGCACCAAGAGCATTTTATGCAAATGTTGACAATTGAGGTCTTTTGGTTGTTTAGGGGTATTTGAGTCTTTTTGTTCAAACAATAAATTCATTTAGACCATTTTATGATGTAAGGAGTCCTTTTATAGGTCTTTAGGTGGTCGGAAGGTGTAAGGTGCAAAATTGTTTAAAAGTTGTTAAAATTGCAACTTATTGTCAAATGGTGGAAGTTCAAGAGTTATCTTGTTGTAGTTCATGGGGAAAGTAGTTGGAAGTTGTTTAAACATGTTTAGGCATGGTCCTCTTTCGCATCAAACACGCAGAATTGCTCTGAGCTACATTCAACCGACAAAATCCCTTAAGAGTCCAAATTGCAAAATGACTACAAATTTTATCATGCTTGTATTTAGACATCGCGACGCTTAGAAATTTTTTGTCTAATCCTATGGGATCGTGTTGGGGCCTTCTATAATAACCTCTCTCGGTTTTCACTATCTTGGAGGCCTTTTCCCATGCTGGTGAATTCTTGCTTGGGGAAAAAGTTGTTAAATGAAAGTAGTTGAAAGTTGGAAAGTGGTGCAACTTTTGTTATGCAACTAGTGTGACCAAATGGATTGTTTTGACGCGTCTGTGTGGTTACGTTTATGCTAGGAATGGTACTCTTTTGCACTGAAACATGCAGAATCGCTCCGAGCTACATTCAATCGACAAAATACCTTAAGAGTCCAAAGTGCAAAATGGCTCTAAACTTCAGCATGCTTGTATTCGGACAAAGTGATGCTTAAAAACTTATCATTTGAGTCCATGGGATTGTGTTGGGCCCCTTTACAATAACATCTATCGGTTCTCACTATCTCAGAGGCCTTTTCCTGTGGTGGCGAATTCTCGCTTGGGAAAAAAGTTGTTAAATGCAAGTAGTTGAAAGTTGTAAAGTGGTGCAACTTTCGTTTTGCAACTCATGTGACCAAACAGATTGTTTTGACGCATCCAGGTGGGTAAATTTATGTTAGACATGGTCCTCTTTTGTACTGAAACATGTGGAATCGCTCCGAGCTACATTCAACCGGCAAAATCCTTAAGAGTCCAAAATGCAAAATGGCTGCAAACTTCAGCATGCTTGTATTTGGACATTGTGATGCTTAGAAACTTTTCGTCTGAGCCTATGGGATCACGTTGGGCCCCTCTACAATAACCTCTCTTGGTTTTTGCTATCTCGGAGGCCTTTTCCCGTGGTGGAAAATTCTCGCTTGAGGAAAAAGTTTTCAAATGCAAGTAGTTGAAAGTTGCAAAGTGGTGCAAATTTTGTTATGTAACTCGTGTAACCAAATGGACTATTTTGACACATCTGGGTGGGTACGTTTACGCTAGGCATGGTCCTCTTTCACATTGAAACACGCAGAATCGCTCTGAGCTACATTCAACCGACAAAATCCCTTAAGAATCCAAAGTGCAAAATGGTTGCAAACTTCAACATGCTCATATTTGGACACCGTGATGCTTAGAAACTTCTCGTTTGAGTCTATGGGATTGCATTGGTCCCCTCTACAATAACCTCTCTTAGTTTTTGCTATCTCGGAGGCCTTTTCCCATGGTGGCGAATTCTTGCTTGCAGAAAAAGTTGTCAAATGCAAGTAGTTGAAAGTTGCGAAGTGGTGCAACTTTCGTTCTGCAACTCGTGTGACCAAGTGGACTATTTCGACATGTATGGGTGGATAGGATTATGCTAGGAATGGTCCTTTTTCACACTGAAACATGCAAAATCACTCCGAGCTACATTCAACCAACAAAATCCCTTAAGAGTCCAAAGTGCAAAATGGCTGCAAACTTCAACATGCTCATATTCTGACACCGTGACACTTAGAAACTTCTCATCTGAGCCTATGGGATCATGTTGGGCCCCTCTACAATAATCTCTCTCAGTTTTCACTATCTTAGAGGCCTTTTCCTATGGTGGAAAATTCTCGGTTACTGAAAAAGTTGTCAAATGCAAGTAGTTGAAAGTTGGAAAGTGGTGCAACTTTTGTTCTACAACTTGTGTGACCAAACAGACTGTTCTGATGCGTCCGGGTGGGTAGGTTAAAACTAGGAATGGTCCTCTTTCACATCGAAACACGTGGGATCATTCTGAGCTACATTCAACCGATAGAATCCCTTAAGAGTCCAAAGTGCAAGATGACTGCAAACTTCAACATGCTCGTATTCAGACACTGTGACACTTAAAAACTTCTCGTCTGAGCTTATGGGATTGTATTGGGCCCCTCTATAATAACCTCTCTTGGTTTTCGCTATCTTGAAGGCCTTTTCTCGTGGTGGTGAATTCTCGCTTGGGGAAAAAGTTGTCAAATGTAATTAGTTGAAAGTTGGAAAGTGGTGCAACTTTTGTTCTACAAACTGTGTGACCAAATAAAATATTATGATGCATCTAGGTGGGTATATTTATGCTAGGCATGATCCTTTTTCACATTGAAATATGCGGAATTGCTCCGAGCTACATTCAACCAACATAATCCCTTAAAAGTCCAAAGTGCAAAATGGTTGCAAAATTCAACATGCTCGTATTCAAACACTGTGATGCTTAGAAACTTCTCGTATGAGCCTTTGGGATCGTGTTGGGCCCCTCTACAATAAAAGCTCTCAATTTTTTCTATCTCGAAGGCCTTTTCCCTTGGTGGTGAATTCTCGCTTGGGGAAAAAGTTGAAAAGTGGTGCAACTTTTGTTCTGCAACTTGTGTGACCAAATAGACTGTTCTGACGCATCCGGGTGGGTATATTTATGCTAGGCATGGTCCTTTTTCACATTGAAATATGTGGAATCGCTCTGAGCTACATTCAATTGACATAATCCCTTAAGATTCCAAAGTGCAAAATGGTTGCAAACTTCAACATGCTCATATTCAGACACCGTGATGCTTAGAAAATTCTCATCTAAGCCTATGGGATCGCGTTGGGCCCCTATACAATAACCTCTCTCAGTTTTTGCTATCTCAGAGGCCTTTTTCTGTGGTGGTGAATTCTTGCTTGGGGAAAAAGTGGTCAAATGCAAGTAGTTGAAAGTTGCAAAGTGGTGCAACTTTCGTTCTACAACTCGTGTGACCAAACAGACTATTTCGATGTAGCTGGGTGGGTAATTTTATGCTAGGCATGGTCCTCTTTCGCACTGAAACACACAAAATCACTCTGAACCTACATTCAACTGACAAAATCCCTTAAGAGTCCAAAGTGCAAAATGGCTGCAAACTTCAGCATGCTCGTATTCAGACATTGTGACGCTTATAAAATTCTCGTCTAAGCCTATGGGATCATGTTGGGCCCCTCTACAATAGCCTCTCTCAATTTTTTCTATTTCAGAGGCTTTTTCACGTGGCAGTGAATTCTTGCTTGGGAAAAAAGTAGTCAAATGCAAGTAGTTGAGTGTGTAAAAATGACTTTTTAGCCATTCCACCCATTGTATCCTACTATAACTCAGTGGAATGGCATAATTATGGGTAGGGAACATATGTGCATGGTTTTTGGAGTAGGGGAGGCAAGTTGAGTGGTTTGGTGTGATGCCCTAGTTGGCAATTTGATGAGTTTTGGTGAAATTGAGTGGTTTAAGAGTGGAAATGGTTGAAATCCTTTAGGGCAGTAGTTTGTGAGGGACTTTTAAGCATGTGTAGGTTCTTTTAAGCATGTTTTATGCTTTGAAAAGGTGTTATGAGTTGTGGGAATAGAATTTTCAATAAACCCACCCTAAACTTGCTAAAAATGAGGGTTTTGTAAAAGTGGGCTTAAAGGAGTGGTTCTTAGGTTAAAGATTATGGATTTGGAGGTTTTGTGGCTTAATAAATAACTGTCTATAGTTATTTGGGATGGGAAGATAGTTTGGAGTACAATTGCTTTGAAAATTTGGCCTAATTGGCCAATTAGGTATATCTCCTTGGTGTTGTCCTTTCAAATTAGGACCATCAAGGTTTCAAACACCTGTCAAGGTACTCAACAACATACCACAACCACTCAATATGTTACTTTGATACAACTCTCTCAAATCAGGATTTTCACACTAACTAGGCCTCAAATTAGGTCACTTTTACAAAGCGACTCTACCTTAAACTTTCCCTTTCACTCAAAATTCAATTGGGAAGCTCTCTACAGGTTACCAAACCAAAAATTCCACAATTTTTTCTTAGACATCCACCCTCCAATATACCTAAACTCAAAACCCTCTTTTATAGCCAAAAATCAAGGGTTTCAATGGTAATCACATTTCCAGACCTCAATCGAAGTTGCCACCACCTCAAACCATTCTAAAAACCTCTGCACATACTCAATTCAATAATAAAAAATGCTTCACCAACCTATTTCACTCATTACCATATCAAAACCTCTCTTTTCCACTTGGAAAACACAATTTTCCACTCTAGGGCTTCATGCCCAACATATTTTCAGGCCTCCTCTACACTCTCTCAACATTCCCTCACTTGTTTATTGATGTTGCAGTTCCATTCCACAAGTTACAAGAGCCAAAAAAGGTGGAATGGGTCAAGTTTACATTTTAAAGGCTACAAACCCTTAAAATAGGGTATAAAACCAGTCACAAAGAATTTGCTCAAACTTACACCGAATCCACTGCTGGATGCTCAAATCAAATGCAATAAGTGGTCAAATCACAACTTAAAATGAATTCAAAACAGATTTAGAACATTATGTAGTTGTACGGGCTGAACAATCACTACAAACTCAAAAAATACAAAAAAAGTGGAGAAAAATAGAGTTTTATTAATGTTCCAATCTTCCAAATCTTCAAAAATCCAACTTACATTGATGGTTTCCACCTTATTTATTCTTTTTCCCTCCAAAATAACTATCCTAATGCCTACAACTACCTTTTGAAATGCTATGACCATTTTCCTTTCCTAAAAATGCAATTTTACAACTTTTTAGCAACTTTACATATTTTTTCAATATTTTGCACTTTTTGCAAACTTGACCTTCTAAACATCTAGCTATTAACTAAAATGACGCAATACAATAGAAAATGGTCTCATTGACCTTATTTTAGAAAAAAATACCTCAAAACCTTGAATTGACAACTTCTATTCAATGGTGCTCCTGCACCAAAAAATGTGGTAGCATAGAAAAGGCAGTGAACTCTTTGAAAAAATGCCTCAAAAAAGTGAGGTCTCATGGTGATGGAATGCAATGACAATCAAAATAAATTTTATTGTCATGGAATTCCATCACCTTGAGACCACATTTCTTTGAGGCATCTTTTCAAATGGTTCACTACCTTGTCTATGGATTGTCATGGCATTCCATCACCACATTTATTTGATTCATTTTTTCAAATAGTTCACTGCCTTGTCTATGCTATTGCTTACTATTACACTTTTGATATATTTTTTCCAACCATCCATAGCTTGTTCGAAAGCACTTGTTTTAGGATTTTAGCGATAACAACAAGGCAATGAACTGCTTGACAAGATGCTTTGGTAGACATGTATGAAAAATGTGGTAACATAGACAAGACAGTGAACTATTTGAAAAAATACCCCAAAGAAATCTGGTCTCATAGAATGCCATGATAAGAAAATGCAATTGGCTGCTGCTCCTAGTTATTAGTTATGCAATGTGAAGTAATTGCATAACTGCTTAGGTTGAATTTGTAGAAACTATATTGTAATTGAAATTTTGTCATCTATCAACATCTAGTTATTAGATATGCGATGTGAAGTAATGCTTTGACTTTGAAAGATGTGCAATGCAATGTAATCAACGATTTGAATATAAAATACAAAAATCTATTTTTTACAATTCATTAGTTAAAATCTTTATTTTATTTTCTCTCTATATCTCTATATGCTATGGAAATACCTTTCAATTTCAAAAAAAATAGTTTTTATCTCTTGTTCTACAATTTTTTACATTTTTTTAAATATGTTTTTTTCTCAATTTTTTCAAAAACTCTTATACTTTTGGTTTGTCGATTTTTCCCCAAAAGATTTTTGTTGCTATACATTGGAAGCATGAAGCATACACGTGAATACACACAATATACATGAAGTATACATGTGAATAAGTGAAGCATACATGTGAATAAGTGAGACACAAGTAATTGAAGCATTCCAAAGGATACAAACCACCAGGAATGGAGCTTATTTACACAATACGATTTAGATGGGGCTTATTGAGCAATTGATAGTAATTAATTAAGCATTAGATGTAAACAAAATCCATTCCTACAACATTCAAGAATACAATTTACATGATACGCATGATAACATCATTCAAGAATGGTAGTAGCAAAATAAGATTTTCTTTAATCAAAAAGCTGTAAGGCTATACAATGCTATGTATTGATAAAAGTATATACAATATATCCAAAAAATCCATACAGGGTTAGTACAAAGGATCCATATGGACATAAAATGTCACGTATATATCAATAGTACAAAACTTATGTTCCAAAATGCCACATAGGCATACAAAAAATGACCCTAATACATAGTCATTTCCCTCTAGGGGAAGGAAATAGATCTCGTGCTGCCTTCAAAATTCGGCTGGATGGAGTGATTGTTGGTTCTCTTGTCTTTCGAACATGCTCACTACTCCTCCTCTCTTCACTCTAGACCTTTAACTAATACAATGAAAATTAAAGATTTTAATACATAGAAATTGAATTGTGGAATGACATATAACAAAATATAATCACTTACCACATACATATAGTCATCATGCACATTTACAGGATTACCACGCCCACAATCTAGAGTGAAAACCACCTGTAGCAACCATCAAGATATAAATTAACCTACATAAAAGTATCATGAAATTTTTCTATAATAGACCATAAAAGAGTAAAAATAATGTCAAATCGACTAATCTGTTGCATACCTCTCTCAATGGATCAAAACTGGCTATTGTTGCAGCAACTCCATGGTCCATCGTGCCACCAACATCACTAGGGATGTCTAATGTCATCAACTGCAAATGAAACAACATATCTAACATCAATATAAAGAAGTTCAGATAGTCTCTTTATAGCTGTCATAAATGAAAGAGTAAATGGTTGGCCTTAGTTGAGACTACAATATAGTGCTTATAGATCACATAATGGTGAAAGTACTAAGTCCACTGGGATAGTCCAAACTCTTGTAAATGCCAAAGTTTAGTGCTCATTGAGATTCGTATTGCATATGCTGATGAACTAATGTTAATGAGGGAATGTTATCAACATAGTGATAATGCCACAATGAAGTTCACATGAATGAAGTGAGGACTACTATATTACTAGTGTATGCAACCTAAAATGGTCACCTAGATTTTGGGCCCCATTTATTTAATTTGTCAACATCAACTTTCTGAATCAATGATTGTCACATTTTCAAATCAAATTTCTTAATCAATTCATAACTATTTCAAATGTTTCAATTTTCCCTAAGGTTTGAATGCTTCATTAATTTTATTTAATCAAAAGAAATAAATCCCTTTTAATAAATAAAATAATGTTATTTAATTGAAGTTAATATTACTTAAATAAAAATGATGTATTTAATTAAATCTATTTTTTAATTAAATAATTTATTTTATTTCATTAATATTCATTTCTAAATTACATAATCTTATTTTTATTTTTATTAAAAGAGATATTATCATCTTAAATAAAATAAAATAAATGAAATATCCTCTCAAGAATATCTTGTGATGAAAAAATGGAAACAAATCAGTTAAAAGGGAAATAAACTAAAAAAGAATTCAAATCAAGATTTGTTTCTATTTTTCTATTTATCCCACATTGCTTCTGAATTTGCCTTCAATTCTACTTTTGCCTATAAAATGAGCCTCTCATTCTCATTTCAAAGAATCACGAATTTTTACATCGGACTTATGCTACAAATTTGAATTTTATCATTTGAGATTACATTAGTTTGATTATATAAGCATCTTATTTTTAGAGCATATAGTTTAATATTACATTTTAGCTTAATCTTCATAGTAGATTAATTTGCAAAATAATTCATTTATGACATTGCATGTAGATTAAGTTTCATTTCAATAAATTAGTTTGGTTTATTACATTTTACAGCCATTTAGATTAGTTTTCATTGTTGCATTGCAAGAACAGGATTCATGGAGATTGGCATTCTTGCTTCTCCTCTTTGAATCTCTCGTTCCAAAATTGTATTTGCAGGGGTAACAGGGTTAATCTGAGGGCCACAATATCAATCCCTGCTCTTCTTGGATAGAGAGTTGTGAATCGATTTGCAATGACTCATTATTGAGTATCCTTGCATGTAAGGATTCACAGAAGTATAACATATTTTCAGTTATACATTTTGGCGCCCACCGTTTTTAATTTTTAGTTTTTAATTTAATTTAGTTTTTAAATTTCGTTTTTAATTTAGTTTTTAGTTTTTAATTTAGTTTTTAATTTTTAGTTTCTTAGTTTAGTTTTTAATTTCGTTTTTAGTTTTGATTCATTAATCCAGCTTCCACTTAGTTGCAAGAAAAATGATTTCTGGGTTTTGTAGCCAGGGTCAAAATCCGATCAAGGTATCTTTCAGTTTTTTGATTTCTTTCACAGATCTGAAGAAAATAGCCGCACAAAAACTGTCGTGCGTCATTTTTCACCTGGCTAAATGTTTAAAAAAAATTATTTTTTTCATCTTCTGCTTGCTGGATCAAAAAACGATTTCTGGGTTTTATTTTTTGCTTCAAAAAATTTCTGAGTTTTTGTTTTTATCTACTCATTATAAACAGATTTTTCAGAAATAAAATTTGAAGATTTTTATGCATGTTTTAATTTAGTTTTTAATTTTTAGTTTTTAATTTAGTTTAGTTTTAATTTTAATTTAGTTTTTAATCTTAATTTAGTTTAATTTTTAGTTAGTTTGGTTTAGACTTTAATTTAGATTTTTAAATTAGATACTTTTTTTAGTTTCTAAAATTCAAATTAGATTTTTTTAATTTAAAGTAGATTCTTTAACTTTGTTAATTTAAATTAGATTTTTTTACTTTAGATTTTTTAACTTTATTAATTTAAATTAGAATTATTAATTTAGATTAGAATTTTTTTTTAATTTAGATTAGATTTTTTTAATTTTATTAATTTAGATTAGTTTTGTTTTAAATTTTTAGTTTAGTATTAGATTAATTTAGTTTAATTTTAGTTTTGTTAACTAATTCCTTTTAGATTAAATTTTGACTAGATTAAATTAGATTTTTTTAATTCTAGTTCTTTTAAATTTTTTTTCCAGAGCATAACAGTTTCTGCAGGACGCCAGTCAGAGAACTTGAAACACACTAACGGTTTGATTGCAGGACGCGTGACAAAGACTTGAAAACAAACACTTACGCTTGTCAAAGATCCTATTTAAAAAAATATTGTGTTTGTTTTCCTGCTTTTCAATTCACATAGTCTAATTAGGGCTTCGTTAAAATTCTTAGGAGTTTCGATAGTGAGTAGGGAATTTGGCTCTTTGTTACATGGGGGTGATGACCATGGACAAATCCAGGCTCCTAATGATCTTACTCATATGACGAACTCTTAGGGAGCGGAGCAAGGTAGTGAATCTTTAGCACTTTCACTCGTCAGGGGATTATGCTCTTCTCTCATTGAGAGAATCAGAAACCCAAAAGCGTGTGGATTTGGTGAAGTGAAACTAGCTCGGTGATTAAGGTTGTTTAGCGTGTTTGGGTAAAGAGACGGGCTAGAGAAGTATGCTCTTCTCCTTTTGGGAGAATCAGAAAATCAGAAACCCGAATCCGAGCCATGTCCAGTGTCACCTTTAGAGGGCCTGCCGGAAGTTGAACCTCCGGGAATGACCCAAGTGAGTACACACCTATCGCCGGTGATTCCACCTCACTATAATAAAGAACGTCTTGTTGAGTCTAAAGACTCCAAGACCATAGTAACTTCTTTTCCATGACTTGGACGATCATCATGGAAAAGCTCTGTTTATTGCACTGAGCGGCGCCGCTCCGAGCCCTGCTTGAGGGGGTGTGTGATTTTCAGGTGTTGGTGTGGCTGCGAGGCCCAAGCTCTGTATCAGAGGCCTTAGAAGGTTATTATGAGCGAGCCAAGTAAAACCTCTTAGTTAGTTGCCTACCCGGTTCACCTCCGAAAGGAGTCATAATCTTTGCGCAAGGAGGGGGAAGAATCTCTCCGTATGTTGATCATACACAAATTCCCATCATAGGCATACACCTGGACGTTTGGAGGCGGTTGCGACACTGGCCCCTACTACAAGGGTAACCTTTGAACGTACACTGTTGAGTCCTTGGAAACACCAAAAACACGGGCGCCCTCTAGGGGGTGACACGGCTGTGTGAGGTGCACGTATGCGCATAAGCAATGGGGCAAAGGTTTTGACTTCTCACCATTTTCTTTGGTAGGGATAGCTATGTGTTTGTTTTTGAGTCTTAAACATTGTCCAAACATCTTCAAACAAGACTCCCCTGATACTATCAAGTTTCTTTGTCCTTGATAGATATGTTATCGACTACTTTTTGTATCACAACTTGTCTGATTGAAACCTATGTGCTTGATCAAAATCTGTGGATATACTTGCTTGATCTTTGAAAATAAACAACAAACTGAAATACTGAGTTCTTCGATTAGGTGACTTGTCCTAGTTTTAGAGACTTGTTCTATATTTAGGGTTTATGTGTCATTGACCTTTTGAATTAGTGATCCTTGATCTCATAAGCGATTTTGCTTGAGATTGGCAAATTAGGAATTATTCCTGTCAAATAGATAAATTTTTAGACTCTTTGATAACACACTTGGAGAGTGCTGGTAGTCTCCTTGTCCACCCATTTTCATACAATTCAAACTCAGTACAATTTGTGTAAGTCATCCTCCTGATCCATATGTGCTAGGGTGTTCACCCAAGAATTGAGCACCTCTGTGGCAGTGTTGGTTTGCACCTATTTGCAACAGTTCTATTTCACCATCTCTCTCGGACAAGAGAAAACTTTTACTATCCTAGTCTGGTATTGACATTTCTTAGAATTGTCTGTTTACCTGAACTCTCCCTTTCATAATGATCACAACAAGATATCAAGTGAGCCAAGGAAAGCGACCTCAGATAGTCTTTAACCAACTACCCCCAGTTCAGACTCGTCAAAAGAGAAAGGAAAAGGAACCAATATTTGACCAGTCACCTAGGAGTCAGTCTGAAACCTATTTTGACCCCAAGAGCCATTTTAGTGACTTGAGTACCCCCTCAGCACCTTCCCACTCAGGTATGGATATGAGTTATACTGTCACTCGGCGGGAGAGGGAAGCCATGGATCAAAATCTTGATGATATCTATGAACAACACAGAAACAACATGATATTTGGAAATTCTTCTCATGATGATCAACCTGGTTCACCCCTCATTAATACAAGATATTTGGATGCCCATCAACGGGATGAAAGGTATAAGAGACGAGCTCACCAAGAACAATGGTCACAACATGAAGACCAAGACAATGAACCTCGTAATGCTCATGTCAATACAACATATACCAATGACTTGTTCAAACAGTCTAGACCAAGTTCACCACTTCAACATACCTCAAGGTTCACAAGTGATAGGCTCAAAAGAATTGAACGCGAAAATAAATCCTTTCTAGATGAACAAGCTGCAAAGCAAGAAAAGTTTAGACAACTTGAGGAAGAGAGCCAAGCTTTATTGGAAGTACAAAGGAAACTCGCTCAAGAGGAGCAAGATAGGCAGTTAGCCCACCGATTAAACAAACAATACAATACAAGGGGTGCTAACAGTGGACATAATTCTCCTCCCTCCACCCCTTCCAGAACACCAAGAAGTAGAAGGCGGTCAAGGACCCCTTCTAGATCTCCTAGTCCTAGAGGAAGAAGGGCCTCTCAGTATGCTCACTATAGGAGGCAAACTCCTCCCAGAAATTCAAGACCACACTCCCAACATGTACATCCTGGTTCCCAACATGGAGGTGGTAGCTCACATTATGATTTTGATACTCAAGACTTCATGCGAATACAACAAGAGCCTATCTTCCAACAGGATGTGGAGAGGTATTTGGAACAAAACAAAGATAAATTCTTGGAAAGTCTAATCAACAAGGGTGCCAGAGTCCCTTATAATTTTGATGTGGACAACAAAATACAAAAGCAAAATCCCTCTCAAGAGGAAGAAATCCGCCAAATGAAGCAAATGATGGAAAAAATGATGCAACCTAAGAGCTCATTCTCACTAGACTCAATTTGTCCTAATCCATTCGACAAGAGTGTGAGTATGAAAGATTTTCCAAAGAGGGTGGAATTCCCACAATATGATAAATATGACGGCAGTGGCGATCCACACGACCATGTGCGTTAGTTCTATACTATGAGCTTTGAATTCCATTAGGATGACTCCTATTTGATGAGGTTGTTCCCTAGGAGTCTTAAAGGACAAGCAATGGAATGGTTTACCAATATCACTCCTCCTGTCAAGACTTTTAGAGAACTTGTTCATAGATGCGTTCAACACTTCGCATATAATCTGTCAAGATCTGTTACTATGTTGGACCTATGCAACTTGAAACAAAATCAGGGGGAATCCTTTGTTACCTTCTTGCAAAGGTGGAGGAGACAATGCTCTCGGTATCCTAGGACGATCCATGAGGATGAAAAGATTGACATACTTGTTAGTAATTTGGTGCCTGAAATGAGACATGAGATCAAAAAGATAGTCTTCACTTCCTTTAATACCATGATTGAAACTGCATGCCGCATTGAGGATGTTCTAAAAGAACAAGGCATTTTGACCAAACATAACAATAATACCAACAATGGTCAACACAACAATAAGGATAAAGGGAAGAACAACAATTGGAACAAAAACAAACAAGTTGTCAATGATGGAGTTGTGGATTCTTCCCGATCAAGAGATCAAAGTGTTCTTAATTTGACTAAGGTTGTGCAAGCAATGAAGCTTAATGCACCTCCACAACAAGAAAGTAAACCAAGATATCAGGAGAGGCCCAAAAACCAGAAGCGGCAATTTACCAAATTGGGTGACTCATATGAGGATATTCTCAAAACTCTCATTGCTAACAACTTGGCACATCCTTAGGATCTTGCAAAATTTCACATTCCAGATCCTAAGCCACATTGGTGGGATGACAAGGCATTCTGTAAATTTCATAATGGCCCCGGCCATACTGTTGAAAACTGTTGGAAATTAAAACATATCGTCCAAGATTTTATAGAAAGTGGAAAGCTTCAAGTTGATGGCCTAAATACCAATGCTGATCATAAGGCTTTTAAGGAACCTTTGCCTAGTTACGACAAGGGGGAAACCTCTAAATCACAGAATGGCAAAGCTGCAATCAACTACACCTATACAACGGCAGAAAATGTGATAAACATGCTTGAAGTTGTGGAGCCAAGTGTTAATATGATAAGGAGTAAAGACCCGCATGGTTATGACTCTCCCCCTATTTTTGACAACCAACCTGTTGTGGTGCTGAGAGGTCCTCATTCTAGATTATCTTCCCAAGCCCTTAATGCTGTTACCAGGAGTCAAGCCCCTATTATTCTCAGAGGGCCTAGTTCAGGTCCATCCAACAAATCCAAGCAAGTGGCATCCAAGAATGTCACTATAAAGTCCTCCACTGCTCTCAAACCAAACTACAATCTTGTAGATCAGTTACAGAAAACTCCAGCACAAATCTCAATCTTAGAGCTTCTAGAGTTGTCCCCTAGGCATAAGCAGATCCTTGAGGACGCTTTGCGCACATCAAATGTCCCCAACAACATTGATATAAACCAATTCCAAGGCATGGTGAATCACATTACTAGCCCACATTACCTTTCTTTCTCTGAAGATGATGACAAATCCCTAAGCCATCCACACAATCTTGCCCTTCACATTGAAGTCATGATTCATAAAACCCGTGTCAGGCGCGTGTTGATTGATGGGGGTGTTGGGTTAAATATCTATACTTTGAATTTGTTAAAAACTTTGGGCTATTCAGAGCAAGTGATCGACACTAGAAAGAAGATCACCATAAAGGCCTATGATGAGGCAGAACGAAGTTCTAAGGGATTGGCTATCCTTCCTGTCAGGATTGGCCCAGTTGAAAAAGATATCTTGTTTCAAATTGTTGATACTGGACCCCTTGCATACAACATTTTACTGGGTAGACCATGGATTCATGATATGCAGGCAGTGCCGTCTACCTACCACCAGTGTGTTAAGTTCCCCTACAATGGAATAGAAATTTGCATACCAGGGGATAACACCTTATCAATTAACTCAATCTCAACTAATGTTCATGTCCCTCTTAACCGAGCAGCAGAGGATTATGAAACAACTTTAGCAGACTGTCAAAACAAATTTAAGTCAGTAGACCTTGGCATGGGGGTATCAACTTGACTCTTTTACAAAGATGCCTGTTT
>VDFB02026320.1:21009922-21033920 GCA_007258455.2 Sequoia sempervirens | reverse complement strand
CAAATGAGGAGTCTTCAAGGGCACCTTCAATCCATAAGGAGGTTTATTTCACAATTGGTAGATAGAGCACAACCTTTCAACAAAAATTTGCATAAAGGTGTTCAATGTGTCTGGAATGAGGATTGCCAAAAGAGCATGGATCAAATTAAAGAATACTTGGAAAATCCTCCCATTTTAATGCCTCCCATTTCAGGAAAACCTCTCATTTTATATGTCTCAGCTACTGAATCTTCACTGGGGGCATTGTTGGCTCAATTAGATGAACAAGGGAAAGAAAGGGCCATATATTATATTAGTCGCACTCTTGTTTCTTATGAGGTTAATTATACTAGTATTGAAAAAGCTTGCCTTGCAGTAGTGTTTGCTTCTCAAAAATTGCGACACTATATGCTCACGCACACCATACACCTCATATCAAAAATTGATCCTCTCAAATACTTGCTTGGTAAAGCTGCTCTCACGGGCAGACTTGCTAAATGGATGATGATTCTTTCTGAATTTAACATAGAGTATATTGAGCGCAAAGCAATCAAAGGCCAAGCTATTGCAGATCAACTGGCTAATTTTCCTATTCAAGATAATATGCCCATTCAAGTCAACTTTCCAGATGGGCATCTTATGTACATGACTGAAAGATCCTGGAAACTATTCTTTGATGGTTCATGCATGCAAAATGGTTCTGGAGCTGGTGTGTTGTTTGTTTCTCCTCATGGGTATACTATTCCTAAATCTTACAAGTTACTCTTTCCATGCACAAACAACATATAGGCGAGAGTATGAGGCTGACAAATGGACTAAAAATGACTATGGAGCGGAATATCCGCGAGAACTACATATCTATGGGGATTCTCACGGTGATCATCCAGCCAAATTCGATGAACGATACCAAACAAAGATGACAAGTTGGTGCATACAAAGTATGCTCGTTCGTATGGTTGATTCATTGAGGCGATTATTTTACTTTTATTACTTTGACAAATCCCCTAGGTGAGAACAAAGCAGCTGATGCTATGGCCACCCTTGCTTCACTTCTTCAGTTAGAGGAACATAAGTCCAAATATGAATTCCTGGTGGAAGAGCTATGATATCCCATATTTGACTCACCCGAAAGCCATGTCATTTGTACCCTTGTCAATCATGAATCCTCCAGCTATGGTGCTATTTACTCATATCTTCGTGATGGCATCATCCCCGATACATTTAACCGATCTGAAAGAAGAAACCTTATCCGCAACGCCTCTCGCCATTCCCTCATCTCTGGTGATTTGTATAGGAGGGTCTAGATGGAACACTTCTTAGGTGCTTAGAAAAGGAGGAATCCGATCAAGCGCTAGTTGACATCCACGAGGGCATATGTGGAGGACATTCTAATAGTCTTTCCATGGCTAGAAGGTTGCTTAAACTGAGGGGTACCTATTTAACTCGTCGCGGATAAGATACTGATGGCATTTGCTAAGTCTTGTGAAAAATTTCAGAAACATGGACACCTGATACATGCTCCAGGTAGGGAGCTAATTCCTTCTATATCTCACTGGCCATTTCAGCGATGGGCCTTTGATCTTGTTGGGCAGATTCATCCCAACTCATCAGGTGGGCATAAGTTCATTATCACTGCTACTGACTACTTCACAAAATGGGTAGAGGTTGTTCCACTTTCTATTACCTCAGGCAAGACAGTGTCTTTATTTATTTTAAACCATATCATGCAATGCGATATGGAGTGCCATCTGAGATCATCCTTGCCCGACAATGGAATTCCGGTTCAAAAACAAGGACATAAAAATTTCTGCCGGAATTGAGATAAAGCAACATTGGTCCTCCACATTTACTTCCCACCGAGGAAGCCAATTCCAGAGGCTTCAAACAAAACCATTCTCAAGATTTTGCACAGAACAGTTCATAAGAATGGTAGAGACTGGCACCTACAGATAAATCCGGCCCTGTGGGCCTATAGAACGAGTATTCGTACTCCAACTGGGGCTACTCCTTTTGCCCTTACATATGGTGCTGAAGCAGTGTTACCTTTAGAGGTTGAGATTCCATCACTTCGGGTCTCTCTCAAAGGTCTAGTTACAAATGAAGACTATCGCGCCATGATATTGCAAGAATTGGAACTTCTTGATGAGAAGCGTAAAGCATCATTTGACCATATGAGGGTCTATCAAAAGAGGATGTCCAAAGCCTTCAACAAAAAGGTTCGCCCTAGAGAATTCCAAGTAGGAGATCTTGTCCTGCGAGAGAATCCTAAGAACCAACAGAACCGAGAACAGAAGGGAAAATTCGAACCTAATTGGCTTGGACCCTACATCATCCGCGGCATTTAGCCGCAGTGCCTATCTACTATCTACTGAAGAGGGGGAGCAGCTCCCTGAGCCTATCAATGTTTTGCACCTGAAGAAGTTCTATTCTTGATGCCCGTTCTGTCTGGGGGCATCCTTTGTATATAATTATGACCCTGAAAAAAGTTCTAAAAAAATTGATATATGGTACTAAAAAAATTACAAAAAAAAAATTGATATATTGTCAAAAAAAATCCAAAAAAAAATTAAAATATGTCTTGAAAAACAAAAGAAAGAAAAAAAGTGCCTTAATGAAAACACGGAAGCTTGGTAGCCTTGGTAACAAAAATACAAAAAATAAAATATAAAAATTCTAAAAATTATTCAAATTAATTTGAAAACACGGAAGCTTGACTGCAGAGGCCTTTGCATCCCTATTTCTTAGCATGCATCCTCGACACTTAGCCTTTCTCCATCATGTCTTGTCCTTATTGCCTTGGTTTGGAATTGGTCTTTGTCTTTGTCTAGGGGCATCACTGTGTTAGCTTTGGTCTCTTGGATATGCTTGTCTTTAGGACACCTCGCAAACGGTGTTTTTCAACACTAACCCAACTGTGTTTTTCAACACAACCCCTGACATCGTGTGTTTTCAACACTTATCAGTTTGGTCTTATCTAGTTCGGTCATGTGATCTTACCTACTTGCAAGCATTCGATCCTTATCCTCGGAACTCAGTATTAGTTTACACACTTAAAAATTTTTAATTGCAACACTTAATGCTTGAGATATGCCATGATCTTTTCTTTGTGTGCTGACTGATATTGATTTTCGTTGAGTGTCCTTGTCTAATAAGTCTCTCCGTGATGCATAGCTAGAGGACTTGGGGCATGGGGCATGTTTTTATTTGCTTTCTGCTTGTGGGTGTTGTCTTGAACCTCTTTAGTGTCTCTTGTTGTCTCCTTGACACACTTAAGAGATTTATGGCATCATCCTTGAATGTTTTTGCACAACCATTCTCATGGTAATCCTGGCGTTTATGTCTTGATCTTGACGGTTTTGCTACATTAAATTGGGTAAGCTAACATTGTAGTCATCTTGACCTTCATGTCTTTGATGCTCATGTTAGAATCTTTCCACATTCCAAGCTGATATAAATCACATTCATATCTTCATAGTTGCGTTTGTGACTAGTGATGATTGTGTGATTGTCCGATGTCCGGTAATAATGGCCCAATGATGAAAATAAGTTCTCTTACATTCTCTAATGAATGATGAACACACAAAAACCTATGTTACCCTATTGCAAGTACACCTTTGCATTTTCATCTAGCTTGCATTATTTAGACTTCATGTTAATTTGCACTTTTAGGCTGTATTATGGGTTTGAGAGGGTTTCCTTCATCTTTCTTGTGGATTTTTCATCAACTGTGATCACGTTCTTCATTTCCTTATCTTCTTTCGCGATCTCAATCGAAATTCCCTATCTTAAACAGTTGATTGATTTTGATGCATCCTCTTTATTGAGGCAGATTCTCTTCCTTCTTTCCATTTCTTTCCACTTCTTCCAAACTTCTATCTTCCATTTGATTTCACCCCACTTCTTTTCTTCTAATTCAACCTTAGGGCATAATTTTCTTGCTGATCTACCTGGGTTCTGTGATTCTTATATTTTTCATCTGACATCAAGAACCTTATCTTTTGTTTGATTTGATCAAATTTTTCAATTTATTATTTCTCCTCTATCTCATTTCGATTTCGATCACGAGGGGGCAGTACCTATCAAACTTCAATCCTTGATTCAGCTTTATCAATTTATCATTTGCTTCTCTTGGGGCAACCTTGCTTGAGATTCTTATCTCTCACTTTGGATGTGATCCCGAATCGACCTCATGTTCAAAGGCCTTTTGTTTATGTTTGTCCAGATGTGATCCTGAGTCGACCTCACATCTGAGTTGTTTTGTGATCCCAAATTGATCTCACATTGCAACTTCATTCTTTGATTGCATGTGATCCCGAGTCGACCTCACATTAGTCAAAGAGGGGCAAATGTATGCAACCTAAAATGGTCACCTAGACTTTGGGCCCCATTTATTTAATTTGTCAACATCAACTTTTTGAATCAATGATTGTCACATTTTCAAATCAAATTTCTTAGTCAATTCATAACTATTTCAAATGTTTCAATTTTTCCTAAGGTTTGAATGCTTCATTAATTTTATTTAATCAAAAGAAATAAATCCCTTTTAATAAATAAAATAATGTTATTTAATTGAAGTTAATATTACTTAAATAAAATGATGCTATTTAATTAGAAATCTATTTTTTAATTAAAATAATTTTATTTTTATTTCATTAATATTCATTTCTAAATTACATAATCTTATTTTTATTTTTGTAAAGAGAGATATTATCATAAAATAAAATAAAAATAAATGAAAATATCCTCATAAGGAAAATATCTGTGATGAAAAAAATGAAACAAATCAGTTAAAGGGAAATAAACTAAAAGAATTCGATCAAGATTTGTTTCTATTTTCTGTTATCCCACATTGCTTGAATTTGCCTTCAATTCCGCTTGCCTATAAAATGAGCCCTCTCATTCTCATTTCAAGAATCACGAATTTTTACATCAGACTTATGCTACAACTTTGAATTTTATCATTTGAGATTACATTAGTTTGATTATATAAGCATCTTATTTTTAGAGCATATAGTTTAATATTACATTTTAGCTTAATCTTCATAGTAGATTAATTTGCAAAATAATTCATTTATGACATTGCATGTAGATTAAGTTTCATTTCAATAAATTAGTTTGGTTTATTACATTTTACAGGCATTTAGATTAGTTTTCATTGTTGCATTGCAAGAACAGGATTCATGGAGATTGGCATTCTTGCTTCTCCTCTTTGAATCTCTCGTTCCGAGATTGTATTTGCAGGGGTAACAGGGTTAATCTGAGGGCCACAATATCAATCCCTGCTCTTCTTGGATAGAGAGCTGTGAATCGATTTGCAAGGACTCATTATTGAGTATCCTTGCATGTAAGGATTCATAGAAGTATAACATATTTTCAGTTATACAACTAGCAGCTTTCAAAGGGATAATAGAACATACAATGAATTACTAGGGATTTACTATAGCACATGAAGTTTGTTGTTGAGGTGTGCAACAATAATGGAGAAGACAACTTTGGTCAATACTGAGTGGAAGAAAATTTATTTCTTCTAACGATGTATAGGATAAAATTTGGATGGAGGTGCTATAGCATAGATGGGATAAAGAGACAAGACCAACAAGGGATAATGGAACATATGGTGAAATAATAGAGGGTATAATGGGATGGGAGTCGAATGCGATAATGGAATATGGGATGGACTAGAATAGATTAATGGGATGGGCTAGGATGGGATAACAAAATATAGCGTGAACTATTAGAGGTTAATGGGATGGGATTAGGAGGGAATAAAGGAACATAGTGTGAATTAGGGAAAGATAATGGGACAAGACCAAGAGGGGATAATGGAACATAAGGTGAAATAAGAGAGGGTAATGGGATGGGAATAGAAGGGATTAATGGAACATAGGATGGACTAGTATAGATTGTTGGGATGGGCTAGGATGGGATAACAAAATATAGGGTGGGAAATTAGAGGTTAATGGGATGCGATTAGTAGGGAATAATGCAACATAGGGTGAATTAGGAGGTGTTTAGGGTTTGACTATAGTACATGAAGTGTGAAATTGACATGTGTGTAGCAATAATAGAGAAGAGTTATCTAGGATGAAACATGGATAAAGATGGTATAACATAGAATGGATAAAGGAACATAGGGTGGAACATAGGGGATCATGGAACATCTAGGGTGAAATAATAATGGGTACAATAAGATGGGAGTAGAAGGGCATAATGACACATAGCATGGACTAGAAGATATTAGTGGGATGGGCTAGGAGGGAATCATGGAAAATAGGGTGAACTATTAAATGTTAATGGGATGGGATTATGAAGGAATAAAGGAACAAAAAGTGAATTAGGAGAAGATAATGTGACACAATTAGGGAATACAAATGCAATGTTTGTGTTTCTCATCAAATTTTTAGATTTGTATATGAAAAATTATGAAAACTAGCTAACATTGTTTTACAACACCATTAATAAATAAAGGCCACTTGAGTGAAAGTTGTTTGAGGAAATAAATCATGATGTGTAGAGGTCAAAGGTCCATTAGGAAAATATTTTAAATCCAAAGCATGTTATGAGAAAAATATTCAAGTATAACATTCAATTGTTCAAATGCAATAATAATATCTTTAATAGTTGCATACCTGTGGACTCATCGTAGAGAATGAATAAGGGTCTGTAGGAATGGAGCACGTCTCATGAACAGTCTGACCCTGAAATTTCATCACATCGAAATTCTACTAATTTAGTTATTCTTAAATTTCAAAATATAATTTAATAAACAACATTAAATGAACTTGCTAAATTTTACCTAAGTGTCAATGCCAAATGTATCATTCAACAAATCATTTGTGAAAGCCATCGCCTCTGTAGTTGATGTAGGTTGTGTAGTTGCATCATGAGCACTTTGATAATCATACCTACAAACAACACCACAAGCACCACAATGGTGGGGTGGAGCTCGAGGCCTACATGTCTCCTCCACATTAGGATCTATTAGAGGCCTCACACACTGTAAAATGGTCTAGGTGAGTGAGTCAATTGACTCCAACATGTCCACCTCTACACTATCCATAATAATGGAAGGAACAACAACATGCTCCACCATGGGTCTGGCCAAGGGTCTCAGTTCCAACTGTGGATTACGTCGTGCAACAGGTCTATCATGTGTGGATGATCTGGGGGATAATTTTTTAGTGAAAATTAAAGTGTTCCCAATACTCCAGATTTTAGCTTCATCAGAAAGAGAACGACATCTTGATTCCAACGCAACTTGAACGGGGCGAAAAAGACTCCGTTTGTGCAAGTTACGGCTAGTCAAACTTCCAGTCAAACAGGCTTTAGGGGCGTCTAGAAGGCGAAAAAAATAATCATCTCAGAAATCGACGGAAGTAGCATCATCGCGAAGAGCTCGTCGAGACGATTCCGATGACGTTCGTTTCATCGAAATCCGACATCGTATGCTCGAGTTACAAGCAATCAAACTTCAGTCAACTTGAGGGTACAAAGGATGACGTCAGCAAATCGTCCGTACAGTATAGAATCAAGTGGACAAATTTCGGCCTAACACGTGGCATATGAGTCATCTGTACGGACCAATCATTGGCTGACACGTGTCCATTCGCAGGTCACAGTCAGCATCACACGTGGCAGCCTAGTCAACAGATCCGGCGAATGGGAGCTCAACACGTGGACGGTGAGTCAGCATACAGTAGCTTCTTCAGCGAACAGGAATCTGACACGTGGCTTTGTCGGCGTACGAGAGGCCTTGTCAGCAGACACATTAGGCGAATGGAATTTGGACATGTGGCAATCTTCTGGTCATCGGCATTGTGCTATCCATCCGGGGTTGTTCGTTATTTTTACAGCAAAATACAGAGGGGATTCGACCCCGTGATTTCCGCCTGGCCGACCAGCATGCTCACCGTTGCACCAGCCCGAAGGATTACAATAGAACATATCTACAGGTTTATTTTGTTGCAAACTTTTTGGGATTTTTGTGGCAAAGGGAGGCCGACGGTTTGAACCGTTGACCAACCTTTTAGCAAAATATATAGCCACCGTTGGGCCATGCATCGGTTGCTAAACATGTATAGCCACAGTATGATTTTGTTTAGAATTTTGGAAGATTTGTTTGTTAAAACAACCACCGGGCTGTTGGAACCCGCGACGTGCCGAGTGGTAAAATGATTAGGCACCGGTAGACCACCAACGGCGGACTAGGATATGGAGTTGGAATTGTTTTGGTAAAGATTTTAAACCGAATCATAACCAAATGGCCAAATAAGGCCAAAACAAAGAAAACAATCTAAACCACCAGAAACCAAAAGATGTCAGAGGATAAACCAGACATGATACGAACTGATCAGGGAAGATATGCATTTATTTTGGTGGTTAGGCCTAATTAGGAAAACTTTTTGTATAAAATGAGGGGTATAGTCCTTGTTTTCACAAGTCCAGGTGGTGAGATAGTGAGAGAATGCTCAAGAGATTTGAAGACATTTCTGCACATCAGAGTAATGTCATGCTGCTGTGCTTGAAGGAGATAGTCTTGAAGCCATTGTAATTGAATTTGGAGCTAATCGGATCGGTCCTCCATTGGAGAGGGACCCGGAGACGTAGTCCTTAGGGACGAACTCCGTTATCAATTTTGGTTTCGTCTCTCTATTTCTTCTCTCTTTTCTTTCTCAGTTCATTATCTTGGCATTTATGTTATGTTATGTTCATTTATTCATTTGAGCATTTAATTATGTAATCATTTATGTTAATCGTTGTAATAATTGGTCTTTTACGTTACGCATTCTGTAAAAGCAATTAGTCCTAGATCCTAAATAGATCAGTGGAACCCCCACCTTTACCCTGAAAGTATAAGATGTCAAAATAGTTTAGCATTTTATTGAGGAAAAACTCACAATAGAGTTTCCTCAAAAAGTATTGCGGTATCTCATGGTTATTGCATGGAGGTTGGTCAAATACCATCCACAACCGCTCCCAAAATTTATTTTTAATTAACTCATGGTGGCACAAATGGATGGGGAACCTCTTGCATGCATGAGACAAAGGTGCATTGGTTCTCAGGTATGTAAATAGGGTACACAAGTCGGCTTTGCTAATTTTTTGTTTTTTGACATCTGCATATGAAAAACCACTAGCATAAAATTGTCTCATCTCATGCCTCTTATTTGACCAAAAAATTATTTTTTGGCTCATTTCTCCTACATGAGTTACACTTGACTTCAATGATTCAACAATCCCTCTCCTATAAGGGTGGGTTTTGACATGCTCAATTAATCTTCCAATTAATTGTTCAATGTCTCTTTTATTGTTTTCAATTTGATTTAGAATATTTTCTTGTGTTCCTTAAGGATGCCTAGGAATTGATGGAGGGGTTTCAGGTTGTTCTTGTATAGGAGGCTCTTCGTGAAGGGGTGATTGTGAATTCTCCAATGTTTTGACGTGTTGGCGGCATCCTCATGAAAAATTGCAAGCTAAGGATGCAAATAATGGATGATATTTCGTGAGCGCGAGTTGCAGAACTCAAATCCTCCAAGCCAAGCCACGAGTTGAAGTGAAAGGAGGGTTTGAAACATGTTTTTTGGTTTTAATTGACTTTTTACATTTGGCATACGCCAAATGGCCAATTTTGGCCTTTTTTTCCAATTTTTTCCAATTTGGCACCAAAATTGTGTCACAGATTGGTGCACTTAGTACCCAACATCAATATTCTTAAGAAGAAAAAATAGCCGGGTATTCCAAAATAACCTACCTTCAAAGATAGGACCAGAAGGACAACTAAGTTTCTCCCCAGAGGAACATCAAGGGAGGCAAGCCACCAAGCCAACAAAGTCTCAAAGGAAAATAAACCATACAACATGACCCTATTGAGACAAACCAAGACATCCTCAAACGGTCCAGGACATTGCTTAGAATAGGAAGGAAGTCCCCACCACCATCTCAGAACAAAAAATCCCCATGAAACTCCAAGGGAAAACCCTGAAAGAGAAATGCCACACACCAAACAACCAGAGACACACCTTCGACATAAAAACCAAAGCCATACAAAAGCCATCCCCGGGTGATCCCACAATAGTGGTTTACAATTTTTGGCCAAACTGGACACTGAAATTATTATTTTTAACTAAATCTTCACATTCGAGCACCTATAACGGCTAAACCGTGAGGAATTTGAAGATGATGCAAACTAGAGTCTCGTCACATTTTGTCTGTAGATTCTATTATTTTTTTTCAAAATTTTTGGAATTAGATTGCACTTCTTTTCCATCTCCCACAAAAACTCGGTTTTTTTCAAAAAACAACATTTTTAAAAGTGACGCGACACCGTATAATGCATAACTTTTTTCCATGAAGGATAAAATTTAATTCTTTCAAATTTAGATTTGTAACTCGGACGAACTCCTAATTTGGATAGTTTTAATTGAATATTTTTCTTTAAAAAGTTTCAAAGTCAAACCAATTACACTGGTCATATTAAACCGATAACGCGTAACTTTTTATATATCGAAATTCATTTTTTTTGTTGGATCAAGGACTTCAATATCTGGTGCACTCATATTTTTCAAATTTTTTTTGATAATCTACTATTTTTCCACATGTGCAGAACATAGACCTTCATTTTTGGTGAAGAACCTATGTTTAATAAAACTAAAAAAACAAATACATAATAAAATCAAAACATACAAAAATTATGTTCGTTGGATAGCTTGTTTCGAGGACTATTTGATTCCAGAAGGGTTTTTGAAGACTTCTTCATTTTCATCCTCAACCCGAGCTCCAAAGCATAAAAAAATAGACTTTTTTTATGTCTCAGGAGGGGGATGAGGAGCAAGGGGGGTTCGAATGAACCCCCTATCCTATGCATTTTGTTTTTGTTTTTTGGTGGCCAAAATTTAAAGGGGTTCGCTGAAACACTGGTTCGAGCAAACCCCTAATGTGTTCGGTCGAACCAGTAGGTTCGTATGAACCCCCAAAATCACTTTTTTTACTTTGGGGTCATTTTTTGTGAGTTTTCCTTCCTCACTTGAATTGTAAACCACTATTGTGGCTTCACCCCCCCCTCCAAGAGAATACCCTTAACAAACCAAAGAGGGATCATAAGAAAATACCATAAAGGCGAGAGGAAACAAGACAGGGTACCAACAACACCCCAAGAAACCTAGAGCAGGGCAACAAACCATTTTCCACAAGGAATATCATGCCCAGAACAAAGCTAAAGCTTCAAAAAACACCACAGGCGAGGCCACCAGAGAAGTAGCACAAGAAACACTCCAACAGAGGAGCCCACAATAGAGCTCGACGAGATGTCATAGGCCAGAACAACAACACCCAAACCACAAAGAAAAGGCTTACAACAAAAAGCCACCCACCACGAATAACACAAGGGACCTCAAGAATGAACTGCCACTATCAAAGAAGAAGCATGGTCAATAGGAACAAGTGAGAGTAGGTCCCAAAAAACACCGACGCCTCTAGGAACAACCTCCCCAAAACACACGCCAAACATCCATCCTCCAACACAGCCAGAGTAAAAGCCCTAGGAGCCAAAGATCTTTCCAGACCATCGGGGTCTACATTAGAATCCTCACCATCTATAGAACCATTCTTAGAGGAATTGAAAATTCCTCCCCCAGACCTCTTCCCGCTCGTTTGCTTCCTACAGCTTCTCTCCATACCTCCTCTAATTGAGACGAGACGCCATAGGCCAAAACAACAACACCCAAACCACAAAGAAAGGTTGACAGCAAAAAGCCACCTACCACGAATAACACAAGGGACCTCAAGAATGAACTACCGCCAACAAAGAAGAAGCATGGCCAACAGGAATAAGTGAGAGCAGGTCCCAAAAAACACCGACACCTCCAAGAACAACCTCCACAGAACACGCGCCAAACATCCATCCTCCAATGCAACCAAAGAAAAATCCCCAAGAGCCAAAGATCTTTCCAGACCGTCAAGGTCTACATCATAATCCTCACCATCTGTAGCGCCATCCTTACAGGAATTCAAAATTCCTCCCCCAGACCTCTTCCCGCCCATTCGCTTCCTACAACTCCATTGGCATAATGACTTGTTACTTTTAATGCCTTTCGATAAACTATCTCAAACCCATATATTCCATAACTCAATGATTTTTATTATCAATATCCATTATTCACCTTCTATTATAGTACCTCACTAATATGATCCACACATATAATAATGGCAATATAATGACAATATTGCAGTATAGAAGACAAATCAGACATGTCAAATCTTATTGTAGAAAATATATCACATATACCAAAAACTTTGTGATCTATTTTCTACACTAAGATGTGGTATGTATGATCTACTATTGTCATTATCATATGTGTTGATTTTCTAATAAACCCTTATTAAGAGATGATAAACTTTCAAGATTATGACAAATGTGTAGCTTATGTATGTCAATATATTCATCAACTAAATTCAAACCCATGTTCGCATATGAAAGTTTTTTTAACATTTAGGATGTCAGTAATAGACAAACAAATACACATTAACAAGGAGTTAAGTCATCTCAACACAACATATCAAAAAAATAAAACAAGACACGACTATATCAATAAAGTTAGTATCTATATAAAGTAAATAATATAAGCATTTAAAGCAAAGCTCAAACACCATGTTCACATTGGAAGTTTTTTTCTTTAGATTAAAAATGTCATAATAGAAAAACAAATACCACATAAACATAGATTTTAGTCATCTCAATATAACATATCAAAGTAAGAAAACATGATACAACTACACCAATAGAGTTAGTATGGATATAAAGAATATAATATAAGCATTTAAAGTTAAGCCTATATTTAGGCAAGACTTTTCTTAAAGATTAACCCATTGAATAATTAAGATAAATTTGTCTATTTAAGAAAGGTAAGTTGAAAATGTTTTTAATTAAAAGAGCAGGGTTTTGAAAGGGTCTCGATCCCTTGTACAAAGAGAAAGATAAAGCAATAAGCACAACGAAACAGCTAGGAACAGACAAGGAACAATAATGAGACATGAACAACCAGCCAACAAACAACAACCAAGCAGAACTACAACATGACTACCAACAGAGCATTACAAAGCAAGAAACACCACCCAGCCAGCACTAAGTCAAAGTGGTTTAAAAAATTGTTCCAAAGATTTCTGCTGTATTGTAATACAAAGATTCCTCTCCACAAATCTTTTTTTGTCTTTTTTCTACAAGGAGAAGACACAAGATCACTAACTGAACCAGCCAAACCTAGAGTATCAACAGTGGACTAGTCCATTGATAAATCTTCCATGTGGGATTGGTGTAGTCTTCCAGAACAGCTGATCTGTCTTTTCTTTTTTCTTCCAAACAGTAAGTTGAAAATGTTACACCTCATAATTTATGTAAGATAAAATTTTAAATGATAAATTTAAATAAATTAACAAAAACAATAAATCTAGCACAGGAGGAAGAGGTGGGTTATGATCATTTTGAATAGGCTCTCAACCTGTAAGTGCACAATGATAATTAATTTGTTCATCGTCAAGGTACTGAATATCATTCCTAACCCCCTCCGCACCTTTTAAAAAAAAAAAAAAACACAAGAAAAAACCAACCAAAAGGACCATAATCATGAGGATGAGAAGAAACTTAAGGTTGACAAGACACACTGAGCACTGTGGCCTTATGAATCATGCCAACAGACATTATTAATATGTCCATAAACGTCAGTCTTACAAAGAAGATTATTAGATTGGCTTACAAATCTGTGAATGATATAGAATTTATAAATGTCACTGACTGGTTATGATTGAAACTGAAAACGAAATACTTGTAAAATCTTAACCCTTATTAAAATAAATTTACAAAACAGATATTAGAGAATGGGTCTACTCAAAATTTATCCGGATCCCGTTCAATGCTTAGAGAAGAATCACTAAATATGATGGGTTAGCAAAGGAAGAAAAACAATCATTAAAGAAAGGAATAATGGAGTCAGTACTGCTAACACACCCATCCTTGAGCGCCGGATAACTATCACAGATTCCTCTCAACCTGGGACTGACATGCATCTGCAAAAATGGGTTCATTCTTTACAGATCTGTTGTTTGTTCCAGGTTGAGAAGAAGCTGTGTTAACCTCCGACTAGAGTTCATTAGATCAATGGAAGTTGAATCAGCACCGGATAACTAACACAGACTCCTCTCAACCTGGGACTGACTATCTGCAAAAATGAGTTTACACTTTTACAGATCTGTTGTTTGTTCCAGGTTGAGAAGAATCGGTGTTAATCTCCGACTAGATCTATCGAACTTGAATCCTCATATTTGCGTGCTTGAGAATTCAGAATTACAGTATTCTTTCAATCTAGTTGTGTTTCTAATTTGAGAGAAAGCCGTGTGTATATAGATCTTAACAATGGTTAAGAGATAAAATTGAATAATAACAAAGATACGTGTAATTATGAGAGCCATATTATTATTTTTTCCATAACTATGAGAGTCATAAGTGTTCAGAATTAATGTTAGATTAAAACTGTTATTGTTTATCTTAAAGTTTAAAAAAATTAAGATTCTCAGGGTTACACGTATAGACAAATACGGTACCTAAATTTCAATTGAATCAGCAATTATTGATATTAAAAATATCTACAGATACATACAATAATTTCAGTTGTATCATATCGAATCAAATATATATGTGGCTGTTCTTAAAGTTAGATATTTTATTTTTAGTTCCATAGATTTAATTTTTAGCGTCACAAATGTGATCTTTCAAATGAATTTAATCTATGATGCATAGATTTGAGCAGTAAAATGTAGATTTTTGTGAATTTTGATGTTCAATAAATTTTTAAGGTAGAATATAGACTTCTAAAATCCAAGGCAAGATTCTGGTTGGACAGACACTGACAAGTTCCCTGTGTGTCATTCGCCATCTTTCCGGTTTGCAATAAGCATCCTCCAAAGGAGAATGAATGAAGATGTTGCTGCTCTCATCCATTGGGATCTGATGGATGATTTCACCCCAATAATGTTTGGGGGAAACCTAACGATCAAGACCCTCCTCTGTCTAACATAGGCACAACTTAATTGTGTTTTTAGGCTTGGCTCATTTGTATTGGTTCTTTTGATTAGACTTGTGGGTGTGCCGTATACCACCATTCCTTTTTGTGGACATTGTACTATTTTCTTTTCTATCAATTTAAAGTTAAATATGAAATATTCAAAAAAATAAAATTCACTTTGACTTTTGATGTTCAATAAGCCTCTAAGGTAAAATGTAGGCTTCAAAAACCTATTCATCTTGACTTTTGATGTTCAATAAGCTTGTAAGGTAAAATGTAGGCTTTGAAAACGTATTCACCTTGAATTTTGATGTTGGATAAGCTTGTGAGGTAAAATGTAGGCTTCAAAAACATATTCACCATGAATTTTGATGTTCAATAAGCTTGTAAGGTAGAATTTAGGCTTCCAAAACCTATTCATCTTGACACTAAGAAAACAAAATTGTTAGAAAATGATCTGAGTTCCTCAAATTTTCAAATGCACTAAATATCATTAAAAATGAATGATTTAACTCTTGAAAACAATCAAAAGGTCAATAGAGAAATAAACAATCACAAGAAAAATAATGCATATACAAGGAAAATTCACCACCAACAATTCGTAGAAAATTCATCGCATTAAAAGTTTGTGATTAATCTTTTGTGGCGGTGAATTGCTGGTGGTGAATTTTCCTTGAGGTGAATTTGTCATGGTGGTGAATTTTTCCACGGTGAATTGTTGGCAGTGAATTTGACTGATGCCCGATTTAACACACAACACATGTAGGATCTAGAATTATGACCAATTTAGATCTAGATTCAAACAGGATCTCACGAGACATCTTTGATTTGATTTGAGTATTATGGGGATTTAGAAACACATCAAGCCCAATGGAACATCTCAATTATAACCACTATTGGAGAAATAACCTAGACCTACACACTCATGTGAGGAAATGATCATGTACTTGCAGACTCAAATCACACATCGAGTGTACTTACACTATGCATAATAGTTGAAGCAATGCACAATCACCCAATATAGTACAATATCACATAATCATTACATCCCAAATAACTCAATATTAATACACATCATCCATGCATAGAAATACAATAACTAACAATCATCTAGAATGCCAACATAGTAATTTAACAACATCCATCCATCCATACATACATACATACATACATACATAATAAAAAAGTATAATCAATATCAACTCTAAATATAAAAGTATCACATACATCATACAATATATAATTAGAATCCAAATGTTATAGAAAATCAAATAGAGAACACAATAATAAAAATAATATAGTATAAATGATGATTGATAAGAGGAGTAAATCCATAGAAACAAGATAACTAAAAAGTGCCAGAGGCATTCCAATATTCATTTTATTTTATTATAATATCCAATTTTATTATTTCCCTTAATTTTGTTTAACTAAATTTGGATAGGAATATCATTCTCATAAAGACCAAGTCCCTTTCCTTTATATATGAGCTTTTTCATTATTTTGAAACCAAAACTATGTACATTTTCAAATGATGAAGAAGAGATTATTATTAAATAATATGCATTGAAGTACAAGTCTCTGATTAATTGTCACATAAATAAATGAATTTGGAATATTTAATATCATTTATCTTCTTTGGTCATGTTTGACCATATATAAATAGTTAAAATATTTATCTAGTCTAAAAAATTTTATTATATAAAATGGTTTAATATAGATAATATAATTCAGTCTTTGGTTTTGTAAATTTTTAACTCCATTATCACTTATTCTATGAATAATTTAGAAAGTGATGTTATAAGAGAATATTTTTTGTGTCTATCATTAAACATGATTTTTATTGTCCAAATATATCATTTAGATGATTTTGTGGTAGATGCGTTTCATAAACTATGCTTTAAGAAATAATCATTAATTCTATGCCTTTGAAGAACTAATCTATTTATATTCGATAGATTAAATAATGACATTGTTGATTTCTTCTTAATTGACTATTAGATTGGAATTGAACTAAAGTGAAATCCTAACTTATATTTTCTATCATAAACTTCAAATGTAATCTATATATAATTTCCTAGTATCTAGATCTTTCTCAATATTTGTATTTAACCCCAAGTTAATATGTACCTTAGATGTACTTTAATATTATCTTTCCTCCTTTCTAATTATTTATATGGGCATACACATGTATGTAGCCACAATGCCTACTTCTAATTTAATATGTAATCTAGGGATAGTAAGTACATTACATTCAAGTTATTATAAATAGGTTCACACATTATAGATCTGATGTTTGTTCCAGGTTGAGAAGCTCGAGCAGATCAATCGAAGTTGAATCCTCATATTTGCATGCTTGAGAATTCAGAGTTGCAATAATCTTTCAATCTAGTTGGGTTCCTAATTTGAGAGAAAGCTATGTATATATAAAGCTTAAAAATGGTTGAAAGATAAAATTGAATAGTAACAAAGATAATGTAATTATGAGAGCCATATTATTATTTTTTACATAATTATGAAAGCCATAGTGTTCAGATTAAAAATGTTTTATTGTTTATCTTAAGATTCTCATAGTTACACGTATAGACAAATACAGTACTTAAGTTTCAATTGTTTCAACCACTTTCTCTTTGACTTTGTAAACTTGTTTTATTCTAGGAGGTGTGACGTTATTGTTTTCGTTGTCTCTTGGTATTTTGTAGGAAGCGGGTGAAGGTTCTATCTAAGGTTGGTCTTGGTTGTTTGGAATGTCTTCTGGTTCAATCATAGTTTCATCAAGGATTGTAGGCTCGTTTGAAGGTTGAGGCATATTCCGAAGGGATAATTCTTCTATTCTCTTTGCCTTGAACTTTTGGTAGGATTTGAAAAAGAAGTCTTCTTGTGGTTTGATAGGTTCTATAGGCTTAGGCCAAAATAAATCTAAGGGAAAATTTCCATGGGAAGACAAGGGCTTAAAGCCTCTATGATGAACGGTGAAAATTTCATTATCAAAGGGAAACTTTAAGCATTTATGTACAACTGAAGGGACTGCATTCATGGAGCGAAGCCATGGATAGCCTAACTTCACATGAAATTGGTCTAACTGTGAGATGATGGAGAATGAGAAATCTAATTCCTTTGGTCCTATCTGTAAAGGAAGGGTGATCGATCCTATCGTAGGGCAAGCGAAACCATTATGTGTCTTGATCCATGCTTTCAGTTTATCATATATGTCTTGGTAAAGCTCATGTAGAAGTAAGAATTCTTCAGTGATCACATTCTCTCCATAGGCAAGATTTATTAATATCCCATTAGTGGGCTTATCATAGATGCAACTGACTATGTAACTTAGAGGACCATCGAGTGCATGTTTAAGTATATCTTGTGAGGAGAAAGCAATCTCAAGAGGATTTTTAGTTCAACCCTTATGAGGAATGATGTCTATCACTCCTACCATATTATCCATAGGATCATGTTGAATAGTATCATTGTTATCATCATGATCCATATCAACATTCATCACATCATTCTTTATAATTTTGCTAGCTTTGACAAATGAAATGTTTTATTAGGCATAGGGTTGGTAAAAATTTACAAGTTTTGGTTAGGAGGGGAAACATACTTATTTCCTTGATCACTAACACCTCTAATGGAACACCGACCAGAATCAATGAGGTCTTGCACAAGATGTTTAAGATGCTTGCAATGTTCTGTATCATGTCCATTTTGTTGGTGATAATGGCAGTAAGAATTTTGTCTATAGTTTGCAGGTAATGGTTTATTAGGATCCGACGTCTTAACAGGAGGCAAGGTAATCATATTCTATTCTAAGAGTTGTCATTGTGTTGTGAAGGGTATCAGGTAAGGGAGTGAATTGCATTTTCGGGTCCCCATAGCTAAAGGGTATTGTGGCTTTAACAACAACAACTTGGTTAAATTAGCATTCTGAGTTGTTTTTTGAGGGGGGTTGAATTGGAGGAAGCCTTTATTCTATTTTCTAAAAGGTTGAGAATTGTTTTGGTTTGTGCACTTGGAATTCTCAGTACGGATAGAAGTAGATTTTATATCTCAACTACTAACCGAATTTTGATAATCATGAAGAGCAGTACATAAGTGCATGAAGGACGAGAATTTCATCATGGTAAGCTTATCTTGTATCTTTCTTTGCAAATTTTCTATGAACATCTTTTGAAGGTGAGGGTTAGGGACCTTGACATCGATTTGGGAATAAAGGGATAAACAATGTGAAATAAAGCCAGTAATCTTTTCTTCTTATTTTTTTGTTACATCTCATCAAATCGGCTAAGGTCATCTTAGGAGTCATATGCACTTGGAAATGGTTTATAAATGCCTCAACAAGTTCATTGAATGAACAAATTTAGTTGTTCGGTAATGAAGAGAACCATTCCAAGGAAGTATCTTTCAAGGACCTAGGGAAAAGGTTAGCCAAGAGTTTATCATCAAGGACAAAGTCACTACATAAGGCGGTATGGGCAGAAACATGGTCAGAAGGATCTCCTTTCCCTCCATATTTCTCGAATCTAGGCACCTCTACACCTTGTGGCATCAGTGTTCAGAGATCTCCAATGACAATGGACTGCTTTTGACATAATATGTAGGTGGGCCATTTGGATTTTGATTGATGGTGGAAACTTGCTTTTGAAGGGATGAAATGGTTTGCAACTGTTGATTAATGAGAGGGTCATTGCTTGTATTATGAGATGGAGGTGAATATGGTGGGGGTGTGTATGTGTTTGAAGGACAAGTTAATGGAATGATTATAGGTGGTAAAGTGGTAGGAGATATGACGTGTGATGCCAAAAAGGTACTAGGGATGCTAGCGGAAATACCCAAGGAAGGAATCACATTACTAGTTGGTTGCAGTGTTGTTGTGACTTGAGGGTTTGAATCAATAGGAATAGAGGCAATTGTTATGGGAGAAGGAATTTGAATTCATCCTTGGATTGTAACATTGTTGGTAGGTAAAGGACAATTAGTGTTTGAGGGGAATTTTTTTCCAAAGATTTGAACTATGTTATGCACAAGGTCGAGTTCATATTCACTTTCAAGCATGTGATGAATGTTATCTATAGTAGGGATGTTAGTAGTTGAAATGTTGTCATTTTGCACTTGATGTTGTAGGTTTGCTAAGTCTTCCTAGATTTGGATTATGTTTTCTTGCAGAACACTAGCAACCATTGTTTCAACATGCATCACACTACTTGAAGGCAAGGGATTGTTAAGGGTATGGTCCATTCCTAGTGTACTAGTGTCAATACTAGGAGTGAAAGAGCTAGACAACCCAAGATCCACAATGATTTTGCTATCGTGGGATGACACAAGTCTCGAAATTCATCTCACTATAGTATTAGCAATAGGACATCAAATACTCATGCAAGGGATGCTAATGAATGCAAATGCAATTTAAGCTAATTACAATGAAATTACTATAACAAAAACTCTATAAATTGAAACAAAAAGTTATCCACAACAAACAAGATCATAGAAACAGAGTTTTAAATTATGGAAAATGCAATTTAAAATCAGCACTGGGACTAAATCACTGAGGGGGGGCGTATGAGTCCTGGAGTGAGGGTTTTCTTCAAAAAATTTAGAAAATTTTAAGTGATTTTTTATGCTTTTCAGTTTGTATGATCTGTAACCTAAATGCAAATGCATATTTCAGATGATTTTCAATGATTTGGGATGTAAAAATGCAACCTATATGCACTTTCACTAATGCAATGATTGGAAACCCTAGAATGCCAATTAACTAATGCAAACCCTAATGCAATGTTAATGCAAGCAAGATCTAGGATGATGATGCAATCGAAATTAGAATTGTGATGTTCTAAATGCAGGAACAATGGAAAATGGATTCGCTTTTGTATGGCTTATAACATAGAGAAAACCCACTTCATAATTATCTCATTGAAGGGAAAACCTAAAGATCTCAATCTAAAGTATGCCAAGGGGAAAGAGATATTGTAATAGGGCTGTCCTAGGGGGTATGTGCAAGATCAGGCGATAAATGCGCGGTTTACATGATGGGTATGTGGTCGACGATGTTTTTCTTCCAAAATCGATGAAACAAAGGAGGGTTTTAAAGGTATATTCCTCCTCCACCAATATAACTTATGCTTTACTTTGAATTTAATAAATAATTATTATTCATTCTATATTTGAATTACAACTAAATTCCTAATTGATAGACTGATTGAAAAACATTTATAGCTTACAAACGGTATCACATTTTTTGAATTCAAACATGTATCACATTCTATGCTTCTCGCAGATAACATAGGAGTCAAAAAACAATGAATTTTGACCAAGCAGGTTAATATACGAAGTTTGCTATTTCTTGAAAAGTTTGCAATAAAAATTCATGTAATTACACTATTTTCTATCAAAAAAATTACAAAAAAATATGCATCACATCGGGACATGAGTCCTCTACTTATATCTAAAATATTATAAAAAAATATTATCATTTTATTGTGGTTAGGGTGGTCGACAGACACCTACTTCTTATTTTTTCCCTGAAATTTAAGTGCTACTACATTGAAATTTCAAATTTTCACCAAATAGATTTAAAAAATAAAAATAAACCTATTAGTTTAGAAACTACATTCACTTTTCTATAGATTCTATTCTTACATATTTTTGAAATAATATAGATAACTTATTCAAATTTTTACATCAAGTTGCCTAACTCTGATTTTTCTGAATTTTTCGCCACTTAAGGGCCTATTTTTTCCATGATGATCCTACACATACCCAGTTTATGATTGTAAACTAATGAGGGGTTCACCACCAAGCTAGGGCTTGGAAGGATAAATGAAATGCAAAAACTAATAGTTAAACCTAGTGCAATGCAATCTTTCACTAAATGACCTAAAAATGCATGTGAATCAAAACAAAAAGTTGTAAGAAGAAATATATGCACCTGGAAATGTAAAGATTATTGGATGAAGCTCTGAAATGATGAAAATTTTGATTTCAAAGATTGTTAGGACTCATACGCCAGTCTGGGTGATTTAGTCCCAGATTTGGGTTTCTGTACAAAAACTGAAATCTGGCAAATGGATGTCTATAACTGTAAAAAACTGGAAAATGACCTAAAATGGGACTCATACGCTAGAACTGGTGTATCAGTCCAGTTAGGGTTTTCTAAAGCTTCAAAGTATTAATCTACTCTTTAATGTTTTCTCTATACTTCCCAATTGATTTTTGGATCCAAAATCCTGATTTGCAGCCTGTAGAAGTCTTCCAAGTATCGCCAATGCAAGGTGACAACTTTGAAAACTTTGAACACTTTCACAACTTTCTCCAAACTTGCTCTTCAATGTGTCTTCAACCTAAACCTGCAAATCACACACTAAAGAGAGGGAAAAATATTGGTTTGTTAGTGAATAGGGTTTTTCCTTGGTCAAACCCCATTTTGGTAATCAAACCTTGAAATGAAATGAAATAGGAATGAAGAATGATGAGTGAACAAAATATGATGTTGCAAATCACCAAACCCTAGCAATAGAGTGTTGCAAGCATGTATGAAGTGGCTCCAATGGATGTAGATCTTGAATCTTGCTTGAATTTTATAGATCTTGACATGAATGCTAGCTTGAATCATGAAACCCTACATCACAATTGTTAGCTAAAAAAAACATGATGTGTGATAACTTTGACATGATGAGTTTGTGTTGAACAGTCTGGATAACTGAGAGGAGGGGTGAATTAGTTATTATAAAAAAAATTCTTGACTTTAATAATCCAGATCAAAACTTGAATCAATCAGATATTAAAGAACATGAAAGCACCAAACAACATCATGCATAATGAACACCAAAATTTACATGGAAACCCAAGAAGGGAAAAACCATGGAGAATAATAATTCTCAATTATAAAGCACCAGCTAAGGTGACACCAGTTAAGGTAATTTTTACAAGCTCTCACTACCAAGTTGCTCATTGTAGGGTGGCTCACTACCGATTGGGCTCACTGCCCGACTATTATAGCCAAATATACAAAAAGGATCACTGCCAAAAGAGAAAGGATCACTGCCTATAGAAAATGGCTCACTACCAATAGAATAATGTTGAAAGGGAATCCACCACTGAAATAACTATCACCAACAACACCAGATAAAATCTCATTATCTGCTTCCTCCAGTCATACAAATTCACACTCTTCCCAATGTCTGGATATTTAGATTCAAATTCATCACACTTTATTTCCTCAAACAAAATCAACTCTTACTTATATCATTCCATGCTTCCATAATCTCTCAGGCCATCCAAACATAATTCCATGATCTTCCTTGTTGTCCAAATACAATTTAAAATAGGTCACCACAAAAACATTCTCATAGTGGAGAGGAATGAAACATGGACCAAACTTAGCCTCTTCACTGGAATCAACATGCTACATGATATCCAGAATCAAAGAGTAAGATATACACGTTACAATGCAAATCATGTGCCAAAGCATGTTAACCAACTACTAGATCGATCTGGACCCAAAATAATGTATCTTATTGTGTTACAAGATGAATGGGACCAGGATAGATACAACCAAAAATAGATCTTTACAACATGACATCTGGAACCAAGCCAACCTAAATCACCAAGGCACCGAAATAGAACTTTAGTCAAACAACCAAGATATGTTGACATCAATGACAACCATTAATGACAACAAGTAATCAACATCATCTCAACTCATTCCAACAATCTCCCCCTTTTTCATTGATGTAAAAATTCATCAATAACAAACCAACCAACTCAATGTCAGCATCAAGGACCATCTTATCTTCTTTTCTTCTCCCCCTTTGACATCAAAGAAAAAAGGAAAAACTCCCCCTAAAAAACTTACTCTACTCCCCCTATGAGGAAGCCACCAAACATTGATCTAGATAAAAATGAGCATATAATACCCTAGACCAATGTACACCCCGATGCTTGTTATTGTAGACTAGGAGGAGGCCGAA
>VDFB02026320.1:20999644-21009822 GCA_007258455.2 Sequoia sempervirens | reverse complement strand
TTGATAGGTGATTTATAGTTTCAGCAATCAGTTTTTACTCTATTTTGTGATAGCAATAGTGCTATTCACTTGTCAAAGAATTCAACCTTTCATAATTGAACGAAGCACATAGAGCTGCGATATCACTTCATTCGCCATTGTATTGAAGAAGGCAAGTTGTAGGTTGAGAAAATTGACACAAAGTTGAATCCAACTGACATGTTGACAAAAGTAGTTCCAAGGGAGAAGTTCGAATTCTGTAGAGTTTCTCTCAGACTTGTGCAACTCTAACATTAACTCTGCAGTAATGAGATATCTCTGAGCAACAATTTGGTCTTCAAGTGGGAGATTGTTGGGTTCAGTGAAGCCCAAATTAGCATGTTTCCTTCTTAATTCAAAATAATTTCTTTCTTTTGATTAACTTCTATTGGCATGTGTTCGCCAATTTAGAAGTTGTTTATTTCGAATGGATTTTTCCATTTAATTGGTTAAGACTTGTTTTATAAATAATGTTGCTCGGTGAATATGTAATTGATTCAAAACTGGATAATAATAAGAGATAATCCTTGAGTGTGGACGTAGCCATCAAGTTGATGGTGAACCACAATAAATCTGGTGTTCATAATCTTGTGATTGTTTTTTAATCTTTTATTTTCTGCAATTTATTTTTCATTTGATTCTGCAAATTATATTCAACACAAACAACCAAAAACACCATAATCATGAGGATGAGAAGAAACTTAAGGTTGACAAGACAAACTGAGCACTGTGGCCTTATGAATAATGCCAACAGACATTATTACAAACGTCAATCTTACAAACAAGATTATTAGACTGGCTTACAAATCTGTGAATGATATAGAATTTATAAATGTCACTGACTGGTTATGATTGAAACTGAAAACGAAATACTTGTAAAATCTTAACCCTTATTAAAATAAATTTACAAAACAGATATTAGAGAATGGGTCTACTCAAAATTTACCCGGATCCCGTTCAATGCTTAGGTAAGAATCACTAAATATGATGGGTTATCAAAGGAAGAAAAACAATCATTAAAGAAAGGAATAATGGAGTCAGTACTGCTAACACACCCATCCTTGAGCGCCGGATAACTATCACAGATTCCTCTCAACCTGGGACTGACATGCATCTGCAAAAATGGGTTCATTCTTTACAGATCTGTTGTTTGTTCCAGGTTGAGAAGAAGATGTGTTAACTTCCGACTAGAGTTCATTAGATCAATGGAAGTTGAATCAGCACCGGATAACTAACACAGACTCCTCTCAACCTGGGACTGACTATCTGCAAAAATGAGTTTACACTTTTACAGATCTGTTGTTTGTTCCAGGTTGAGAAGAATCGGTGTTAATCTCCGACTAGATCTATCGACCTTGAATCCTCATAATTGCATACTTGAGAATTCAGAATTACAGTACCTAAATTTCAATTGAATCAGCAATTATTGATATTAAAAATATCTACAGATACATACAATAATTTCAGTTGTATCATATCGAATCAAATATATATGTGGCTGTTCTTAAAGTTAGATATTTTATTTTTTAGTACCATAGATTTAATTTTTAGCGTCACAAATTTGATCTTTCAAATGAATTTAATCTATGATGCATAGATTTGAGCAGTAAAATGTAGATTTTTGTGAATTTTGATGTTCAATAAATTTTTAAGGTAGAATATAGACTTCTAAAATCCAAGGCAAGATTCTGGTTGGACAGACACTGACAAGTTCCCTGTGTGTCATTCGCCATCTTTCCGGTTTGCAATAAGCAGCCTCCAAAGGAGAATGAATGAAGATGTTGCTGCTCTCATTCATTGGGATCTCATAGATGATTTCACCCCAATAATGTTTGGGGGAAACCTAACGATCAAGACCCTCCTCTGTCTAACATAGGCACAACTTAATTGTGTTTTTAGGCTTGGCTCATTTGTATTGGTTCTTTTGATTAGACTTGTGGGTGTGCCGTATACCAGCATTTCTTTTTTGTGGACATTGTACTATTTTCTTTTCTATCAATTTAAAGTTAAATATGAAATATTCAAAAAAAAAAAAATTCACCTCGACTTTTGATGTTCAATAAGCTTGTAAGGTAAAATGTAGGCTTCAAAAACCTATTCATCTTGACTTTTGATGTTCAATAAGCTTGTAAGGTAAAATATAGGCTTTGAAAACGTATTCACCTTGAATTTTGATGTTGGATAAGCTTGTGAGGTAAAATGTAGGCTTCAAAAACATATTCACCATGAATTTTGATGTTCAATAAGCTTGTAAGGTAGAATTTAGGCTTCCAAAACCTATTCATCTTGACACTAAGAAAACAAAATTGTTAGAAAATGATCTTCTTAGTTCCTCAATTTTTCAAATGCACCAAATATCAGTAAAAAATAATGATTTAACTCTTGAAAACAATCAAAAGGTTAATAGAGAAATAAACAATCACAAGAAAAATAATGCATATACAAGGAAAATTCACCACCAACAATTCGTGGAAAATTCATCGCATTAAAAGTTTGCGATTAATCTTCCGTGGCGGTGAATTTTCCTTGAGGTGAATTTGTCATGGTGGTGAATTTTTCCACGGTGAATTGTTGGCGGTGAATTTGATTGATGCCCGGTTTAACACACAACACATGTAGGATCTAGAATTACGACCAATTTAGATCTAGATTCAAACAGGATCTCACAAGACATCTTTGATTTGATTTGAGTATTATGGGGATTTAAAAACACATCAAGCCCAATGGAACATCTCAATTATAACCACTATTGGAGAAATAACCTAGACCTACACACTCATGTGAGGAAATGATCATGTACTTGCACACTCAAATCACACATCAAGTGTACTTACACTATGCATAATAGTTGAAGCAATGCACAATCACCCAATATCGTACAATATCACATAATCATTACATCCCAAATAACTCAATATTAATACACATCATCCTCCATGCATAGAAATACAATAACTAACAATAATCTAGAATGCCAACATAGTAATAACAACATCCATTATGAAAACATACATACATACGTACATAAATACATACATACATACATTCATACATACATACATACATACATACATACATACATACATACATACATAAATACATACGTAATAAAAAAGTATAATCAATATCAACTCTAAATATAAAAGTATCACATACATCATACAATATATAATTAAAATCCAAATGTTAATATAAAATCAAATAGAGAACACAATAATAAAAATAATATAGTATAAATGATAATTGATAAGAGGAGTAAATCCATAGAAACAAGATAACTAAGAAGATAACTAAGAAGTGCCAAGGCATTCCAATATTTGTTTTATTTTATTACAATATCCAATTTTATTATTTCCCTTAATTTTGTTTAACTAAATTTGGTTAGGAATACCATTCTCATAAAGACCAAGTCCCTTTCCTTTATATATGAGCTTTTGCATTATTTTGAAACCAAGACTATGCACCTTTTCAAATGATGATGAAGAGATTATTATTAAATAATATGCATTGAAGTACAAGTCTATGATTAATTGTCACATAAATAAATGAATTTGGAATATTTAATATCATTTATCTTGTTTGGTCATGTTTGACCATATAAATAGTTAAAATATTTATCTAGTCTAAATTTTTTTATTATATAAAATGGTTTAATATAGATAATATAATTCAGTCTTTGGTTTTGTAAATTTTTAACTCCATTATCACTTATTCTATGAATAATTTAGAAAGTGATGTTATAAGAGAATATTTTTTGTGTCTATCATTAAACATGATTTTTATTGTCCAAATATATCACTTAGATGATTTTGTGGTAGATGTGTTTCATAAACTATGCTTTAAGAAATAATCATTAATTCTATGCGTTTGAAGAATTAATCTATTTATATTCGATAGATTAAAGAATGATATTGTTGATTTCTTCTTAATTGACTATTAGATTGGAATTGAACTAAAGTGAAATCCTAACTTATATTTTCTATCATAAACTTCAAATGTAATCTATATATAATTTCCTAGTATCTAGATCTTTCTCAATATTTGTATTTAACCCCAAGTTAATATGTACCTTAGATGTACTTTAATATTATCTTTCCTCCTTTCTAATTATTTATATGGGCATACACATGTATGTAGCCACAATGCCTACTTCTAATTTAATATGTAATCTAGGGATAGTAAGTACATTACATTCAAGTTATTATAAATAGGTTCACACATTACATATCTATTGTTTGTTCCAGGTTGAGAAGCTCGAGCAGATCAATCGAAGTTGAATCCTCATATTTGCATGCTTGAGAATTCGGAGTTGCAATAATCTTTCAATCTAGTTGGGTTCCTAATTTGAGAGAAAGCTATGTATATATAAAGCTTAAAAATGGTTGAAAGATAAAATTGAATAGTAACAAAGATAGTGTAATTATGAGAGCCATATTATTATTTTTTACATAATTATGAAAGCCATAGTGTTCAGATTAAAAATGTTTTATTGTTTATCTTAAGATTCTCATAGTTACACGTATAGACAAATACAGTACTTAAGTTTCAATTGTTTCAACCACTTTCTCTTTGACTTTGTAAAATTGTTTTATTCTAGGAGGTGTGACGTTATTGTTTTCGTTGTCTCTTGGTATTTTGTAGGAAGCGGGTGAAGGTTCTATCTAAGGTTGGTCTTGGTTGTTTGGAATGTCTTCTGGTTCAATCATAGTTTCATCAAGGATTGTAGGCTCGTTTGAAGGTTGAGGCATATTCTGAAGGGATAATTCTTCTATTCTCTTTTCCTTGAACTTTTGGTAGGATTTGAAAAAGAAGTCTTCTTGTGGTTTGATAGGTTCTATAGGCTTAGGCCAAAAGAAATCTAAGGGAAAATTTCCATGGGAAGACAAGGGCTTAAAGCCTCTATGATGAACGGTGAAAATTTCATTATCAAAGGGAAACTTTAAGCATTTATGTACAACTGAAGGGACTGCATTCATGGAGCGAAGCCATGGATAGCCTAACTTCACATGAAATTGGTCTAACTGTGGGATGATGGAGAATGAGAAATCTAATTCCTTTGGTCCTATCTGTAAAGGAAGGGTGATCGATCCTATCGTAGGGCAAGTGAAACCATTATGTGTCTTGATCCATGCTTTCAGTTTATCATACATGTCTTGGTAAAGCTCATGTAGAAGTAATAATTCTTCAGTGATCACATTCTCTCCATAGGCAAGATTTATTAATATCCCATTAGTGGGCTTATCATAGATGCAACCGACTATGTAACTTAGAGGACCATCAAGTGCATGTTTAAGTATATCGTGTGAGGAGAAAGCAATCTCAAGAGGATTTTTAGTTCAGCCCTTATGAGGAATGATGTCTATCACTCCTACCATATTATCCATAGGATCATTATCTATAGGATCATGTTGAACAGTATCATTGTTATCATCATCCGTATCAACATTCATCACATCATTCTTTATAATTTTGCTAGCTTTAACAAATGAAATGTTTTATTAGGCATAGGGTTGGTAAAAATTTACAAGTTTTGGTTAGGAGGGGAAACATACTTATTTCCTTGATCACTAACACCTCTAATGGAACACCAACCAGAATCAATGAGGTCTTGCACAAGATGTTTAAGATGCTTGCAATTTTCTGTATCATGTCCATTTTGTTGGTGATAATGGCAGTAAGAATTTTGTCTATAGTTTGCAGGTAATGGTTTATTAGGATCTGATGTCTTAACAGGAGGCAAGGTAATCATATTCTATTCTAAGAGTTGTCATTGTGTTGTGAAGGGTATCAGGTAAGGGAGTGAATTGCATTTTTGGGTCCCCATAGCTAAAGGGTATTGTGGCTTTAACAACAACTACTTGGTTAAATTAGCATTCTGAGTTGTTTGTTGAGGGGGGTTGAATTGGAGGAAGCCTTTATTCTATTTTCTAAAAGGTTGAGAATTGTTTTGGTTTGCGTACTTGGAATTCTCAGTACAGATAGAAGTAGATTTTATATCTCAACTACTAACCGAATTTTGATAATCATGAAGAGCAGTACATAAGTGCATGAAGGACGAGAATTTCATCATGGTAAGCTTATCTTGTATCTTTCTTTGCAAATTTTCTATGAACATCTTTTGAAGGTGAGGGTTAGGGACCTTGACATCGATTTGGGAATAAAGGGATAAAAAATGTGAAATAAAGTTAGTAATCTTTTCTTCTTATTTTTTGTTACATCTCATCAAATCGGCTAAGGTCATCTTAGGAGTCATATGCACTTGGAAATGGTTTATAAATGCCTCAACAAGTTCATTGAATGAACAAATTTAGTTGTTCGGTAATGAAGAGAACCATTCCAAGGAAGTATCTTTCAAGTACCTAGGGAAAAGGTTAGCCAAGAGTTTATCATCAAGGACAAAGTCACTACATAAGGCGGTATGGGCAGAAACATGGTTAGAAGGATCTCTTTTCCCTCCATATTTCTCGAATCTAGGCACCTCTACACCTTTTAGTATCAGTGTTCAGAGATCTCCAATGACAATGGACTGCTTTTGACATAATATGTAGGTGGGCCATTTGGATTTTGATTGATGGTGGAAACTTGATTTTGAAGGGATGAAATGGTTTGCAAAAGTTGATTAATGAGAGGGTCATTGCTTGTATTATGAGATGGAGGTGAATATGGTGGGGGTGTGTATGTGTTTGAAGGAAAAGTTAATGGAATGATTATAGGTGGTAAAGTGGTAGGAGATATGACGTGTGATGCCAAAAAGGTACTAGGGATGCTAGCGGAAATACCCAAGGAAGGAATCACATTACTAGTTGGTTGCAGTGTTGTTGTGACTTGAGGGTTTGAATCAGTAGGAATAGAGGCAATTGTTATGGGAGAAGGAATTTGAATTCATCCTTGGATTGTAACATTGTTGGTAGGTAAAGGACAATTAGTGTTTGAGGGGAATTTTTTTCCAAAGATTTGAACTATGTTATGCACAAGGTCGAGTTCATATTCACTTTCAAGCATGTGATGAATGTTATCTATAGTAGGGATGTTAGTAGTTGAAATGTTGTCATTTTGCACTTGATGTTGTAGGTTTGCTAAGTCTTCCTAGATTTGGATTATGTTTTCTTGCAGAACACTAGCAACCATTGTTTCAACATGCATCACACTACTTGAAGGCAAGGGATTGTTAAGGGTATGGTCCATTCCTAGTGTACTAGTGTCAATACTAGGAGTGAAAGAGCTAGACAACCCAAGATCCACAATGATTTTGCTATCGTGGGATGACACAAGTCTCGAAATTCATCTCACTATAGTATTAGCAATAGGACATCAAATACTCATGCAAGGGATGCTAATGAATGCAAATGCAATTTAAGCTAATTACAATGAAATTACTATAACAAAAACTCTATAAATTGAAACAAAAAGTTATCCACAACAAACAAGATCATAGAAACAGAGTTTTAAATTATGGAAAATGCAATTTAAAATCAGCACTGGGACTAAATCACTGAGGGGGGGCGTATGAGTCCTGGAGTGAGGGTTTTCTTCAAAAAATTTAGAAAATTTTAAGTGATTTTTTATGCTTTTCAGTTTGTATGATCTGTAACCTAAATGCAAATGCATATTTCAGATGATTTTCAATGATTTGGGATGTAAAAATGCAACCTATATGCACTTTCACTAATGCAATGATTGGAAACCCTAGAATGCCAATTAACTAATGCAAACCCTAATGCAATGTTAATGCAAGCAAGATCTAGGATGATGATGCAATCGAAATTAGAATTGTGATGTTCTAAATGCAGGAACAATGGAAAATGGATTCGCTTTTGTATGGCTTATAACATAGAGAAAACCCACTTCATAATTATCTCATTGAAGGGAAAACCTAAAGATCTCAATCTAAAGTATGCCAAGGGGAAAGAGATATTGTAATAGGGCTGTCCTAGGGGGTATGTGCAAGATCATGATGGGCCAAAAAGTGGCGATATGATGGGTATGTGGCTGACGATGTTTTTCTTTCCCAAAATTGATGAAACAAAAAGGGTTTTTAAAGGAGATTCTCTGCTTTCCACCAATATAAATTATGCTTTACTTTGAATTTAATAAATAATTATTATTCATTTTCTATTTGAATTATGACTAAAGTCCTGATTGATAAGTTGATTGAAAAACATTTATAGCTTTCAAATGGTATCACATTTTTTGAATCTGAAACATGCATCACATTCTATGCTTCGCATACTATAGGATTAAAAAAAATTGAATTTCATGAATTTTTGACCAAGTTAAGGTGGTTAGACATACGAGTTTTTATATTTTTTAAAAGTTGTAATAAAAAATTCATAATTAATTATTTACTTGGAAAAAAATTACAAAAAAATATGCATCACATCGGGACATGATTCCTCTACTTATATCTAAAATATTATAAAAAAATATTATCATTTTATTGTGATTAGGGTGGTCGACAGACACCTGCTTCTTATTTTTTCCCTGAAATTTAAGTGCTACTACATTGAAATTTCAAATTTTCACCAAATAGATTTTTTAAAAAAAAATAAACCTATTAGTTTAGAAACTACATTCACTTTTCTATAGATTCTATTCTTACATATTTTTGAAATAATATAGATAACTTATTCAAATTTTTACGTCAAGTTGCCTAACTCTGATTTTTCTGAATTTTTCGCCACTTAAGGGCCTATTTTTTCCATGATGATCCTGCACATACCCAGTTTATGATTGTAAACTAATGAGGGGTTCACCACCAAGCTAGGGCTTGGAAGGATAAATTAAATGTAAAAACTAATAGTTAAACCTAGTGCAATGCAATCTTTCACTAAATGACCTAAAAATGCATGTGAATCAAAACAAAAAGTTGTAAGAAGAAATATATGCACCTGGAAATGTAAAGATTATTGGATGAAGCTCTGACATGATGAAAATGTTAATTTCAAAGATTGTTAGGACTCATACGCCAGTCTGGGTGATTTAGTCCTAGATTTGGGTTTCTGTACAAAAACTGAAATCTGGCAAATGGATGTCTGAAACTGCAAAAAAATGGAAAATGACCTAAAATGGGACTCATACGCTAGAACTGGTGTATCAGTCCAGTTAGGGTTTTGTAAAGCTTCAAAGTATGAATCCACTCTTTAATGTTTTCTCTATACTTCCCAATTGATTTTCGGATCCAAAATCCTGATTTGCAGCCTGTAGAAGTCTTCCAAGTATTGCCAATGCAAGGTGACAACTTTGAAAACTTTGAACACTTTCACAACTTTCTCCAAACTTTCTCTTCAATGTGTCTTCAACCTAAACGTGCAAATCACACACTAAAGAGAGGGAAAAATATTGTTTTGTTAGTGAATAGGGTTTTTCCTTGGTCAAACCCCATTTTGGTAATCAAACCTTGAAATGAAATGAAATAGGAATGAAGAATGATGAGTGAACAAAATATGATGTTGCAACTCACCAAACCCTAGCAATAGAGTGCTGCAAGCATGTATGAAGTGGCTCCAATGGATGTAGATCTTGAATCTTGCTTGAATTTTATAGATCTTGACATGAATGCTAGCTTGAATCATGAAACCCTACATCACAATTGTTAGCTAAAAAAAACATGATGTGTGATAACTTTGATATGATGAGCTTGTGTTGAACAGTCTAGATAATTGAGAGGGGGGTGAATTAGTTATTATAAAAAAAATTCTTGACTTTAATAATCCAGATCAAAACTTGTATCAATCAGATATTAAAGAACATGAAAGCACCAAACAACATCATGCATAATGAACACCAAAATTTACATGGAAACCCAAGAAGGGAAAAACCATGGAGAATAATAATTCTCAATTATAAAGCACTAGCTAAGGTGACACCAGTTAAGGTGATTTTTACAAGCTCTCACTGCCAAGTTGCTCATTATAGGGTGGCTCACTACCGATTGGGCTCACTGCCCGACTATTATAGCCAAATATACAAAAAGGATCACTGCCAAAAGAGAAAGGATCATTGCCTATAGAAAATGGCTCACTACCAATAGAATAATGTTGAAAGGGAATCCACCACTGAAATAACTGTCACCAACAACACCAGATAAAATCTCATTATCTACTTCCTCCAGTCATACAAATTCACACTCTTCCCAATGTCTGGATATTTAGATTCAAATT
>VDFB02026320.1:20987144-20994644 GCA_007258455.2 Sequoia sempervirens | reverse complement strand
AATAAAATAGCAATTGATTGAATTTGTTTCGTTGTGCATGAAATTTTCATATGGGGATTGGGATTTCTGTTGTGAAAATGGAATTTGGTTGGGTTCTGGACTGTCAATTATTAAATTGAAATTCTTTGGGAGTTCGGGACTGTTGTTTATTTAAATGAAATTAATTGTTGGATTTGTACTGTTGTTCATTATAATATAACTAAGATGGGAATTTTGGAAAAGAACCAGTAGTACTGTAGTTTTGTCTGGAAAATATAATTAATCAACTTAAAATAATCTTGTACTGGGAAAACTGGGTTGTGTATATTCTTGTTTATATTTAATCATATACAGAAAAATTGTACAGTGTTTATTTTGTTTCCTGATTTCAAAATGCCCAGATTCCAATATAAATATATATATATAGGTTTATATATATATATATATATATATATATGTAATAGATATATATAATTATTTATACCTGTGTAAATAGTGAATGATAATTAAAATTCTTTGAATTTCGTTTTTTTCCGTCGACGCTGTTATTGTTTTTTGGTTGGGTATTATTATATGGCGGCTGTGTGGTGGTTCGACCTCGGCCGTACCCACCACCCCGCCACCGGTACCGTGTGACAGTTTGCGGACTGTCCATGGCCAGGCATTTATCTCCGTGGCTGTGTATGGGTTAAAATGCCCATTCGAAATTGTATTTGCTTTACTTTGTAAAACGTGAATTTCTAATTATATTTATTGTGCGAAATTACTTTTATAATTATTTATATATATATGTTTATATATATATATCTCTATATATATGTTTATATATATATATATGTATATATATATATAGATATTTATATTTGTATATAGATAGTTATTAACTTTCTTACTCAGATTCCACTGATTATTTAATTTTGTCAAAACAAAAACATTCTGTTTCTTTTTCTGGTTAAAATAAAACATAATCTATTTAAAAAGGAAATATTAATAATATAGAAAGAAATCTGTTTGTGATTTATTAAATTACCAACTATAAGAGGATAAGTTAGTTGAAAAATCAATTTACGAATATATGATAGCATTGATTTATTTAATTCTTGTTTTGAGTGAATATTTTGGAATAGAAAAGAATTCCTATTAATTATTAAATTGTGAAATTTGATAGGATAAGGGCAATTTGTGAATATATATATATATCTATCAGCATTGATTGTCTAATTCTTATTTTTAAATGTGGAAATAGAATTTAATATAAAATCGAATAAGTTATATTTTTTAAGTCTTGTAGATTTGTTGAATTCTTAGAAAATATCTATTCTCTTTCTACTTTCCTTCCTAAAAAAGAATTAAAAAATATATATAGATATGTAGTGGTTTTAAAAGGTATTTTTTGGGTGTAAATTTATTTAGATAGATTTAAGATTTTAAGGTGGTAATTTCTAATATGTAGTTCAAGTATTTAGAGTATTGTTATTATTGTTATTTTAAAGTATAGACAATTGGTCCTAAATGGTTTTCACAGTTAATTTAAATATTGGAAGTGAGTGTTAAATTAGTATGATGAAAGGAGAGTGGAAATAAGGTTTTGAACATAAGTAATTATGAAATAATAATGAGTTAACTACCCAGCTATTAAGTAGTTTTCAATTATGTTGATAAATTAAAGGGGGAATTTAAATGTATGGGCGTGATTAGTGATTGATTAGGGTATTCTTGAATTGAATAGTTTATTGGTGAAATGGATTTTAATCTTTTTAAAATTGACTTCCTTTATATTCATTTAATGGTTGATTTGTAAGTTCTCTTTATGGATAAGTCTTTTAGAATACTTGTGATGGTTATCATGAATTGTTTTAGTTAATTGAATAATTCAGATGGGTAAGTTGTAAAGTTATTTACTTATGGTCGTTAATTGATTGGTTAATAAATATTGTTCTCGATTGAATTTTTGGTTGTTGTTTATTATGTAAGTATTTTTGTGGAGTTGTGAGTGGTTGAGTATTTAAGGTGTTCTTAAATTTGGTGCCTTGGATGCTTGGATGAATGCTTTTACCTCTGTTGTTGAAGGATTGTTTTTGGATGGTTCCATGTTGGTGTGAATGTATTTGGAGGTTAGTTTTGATTCAAGGAATCCTTTGTCATTTAATTTGTGTTGCAATGTAATTGGGAACTTGTATTTTGTTGATGAGATATGGGTAGTTGATCTTCTTGGATTTCTGATTTATTTTGTATCATAGTTGTTTATGTAGTCTGGATGGGGTTGTTGATCTTATTTTAATGTATTCACTCATTATTTTTGAATTGAAAATAGTTCTGGTGGCCTTGCAATTATTGTTGTCATTGCTATGTTGTTGATTTTATGAAGGTGATTTGTGTACCATTATAAGGGGGTTCTTGTGAGGAGAAAATTGAGGTCTCCCATGGAATGCCTAGTTGGTGGCTTTTGGTTTCATTAAGTGATTTCATTGAATTAAAGGTTGATTTTCTTGTGTGTTTTCCTATTTGAGGTAACACCATTGTTGATTTGCGGATGGGTCTTGATGAACCTTTCCTTTTTTTATGGATTTTCTGATTTACTCGCATATTTGATGAAATTTTATCCTTGTGTTGGAATTATTGGAGAAATACTCTTGTTACTTCACTTTACCCTCATTTGTGGGTTTTCATTCTTTTGGCTTCCAGAGGCTTGAGATGATTGACATTTGATGTTCTCTCTCTTTATGTGCCCTTGATGTGGCAAGTGTCTTGGTTTCATGATTTTTTGAAAGGGTTGTACGGGAATTGTTGAGACTCTGATTTTGTACTTGTGATTCTTTGTTCAAATTATGATGGTACAACCCTTGGTTTTTATGTTGTTGGGTCTCTAGGGAGAGTGGCTCCTCATGGGGGCCGACGCCCCATGTAAGGGGAAGGGCACAGGATAACCCACGAGTGAGTTAGTAATCAAGTGAAAACCTAATAATTAACTTAGGAGGGTTGGGTAGTAATATCATTATAAGATTTAAAAATGGATGCCTCATCTTCATTAGTGCTTTCGCAGACTAATGGAAGGCTGAGAAGGCTGTGGTTGGCAAGGTCGTGACCTCGTCTTCACGAGAGGTCTATGGCTCCACATGAGTCACCCTATGGGCCGGCGCCTCCAGTTGGGAGGAAGGGCACAGTATAGCCATAGATGGGGGCCGACGCCTCCAGTTGGGAGGAAGAGCCAGGATAACCCATGTAGGACTATGAGATGACACTCTCCCCTAGTTGCCCATGTGTTTTACTTTATTGTGTTCCTCTGGAAGTAGGTTGTGGGAGTTGGTTTAGATTGTTGATAAATGGATTCATATTGATTTGTGATTATTGCCTTAATATATATTTGGTGTACTTTGTGGTCTTGTATGATCTCATTGATATTTGACTTATGACCTTGTACTCTTTTGGTACTATGATATGATGTTATTGTATTGTTTAATTGCAATTTGGAATTGTATTATGTTTGTTAATTCAGTTTGATTTGGAAGTATTTCATGATCATCCTTTGGTTACTTGTTTACTGGTCATTGCTTTGATTTATGTAATGTTATTTATGATTTTAAGTTGTTTTGTTGACTCTTGGATATTGTTGATTATGTCATTGTAATCCTTGAGTTTTATGATACTTTTGTATGATGTTGAGTCTTGTGGTTCCCTGTTGAATGTTCTTGGTTGAGGTCTCTATCTTGTTAGCTCCTAGCACGGGGGGTGGGTCTTCAGACTCACGTGGTCAGGTGGAATGTGCCAAGCACCCCATTGGGTCCCCAGTCGAGGATCGGGAGGTGCAGATTGGTGTTGTTGCAACGACTCCAGAATTGTATCCGTCTTGGAGCCAGTGTTCATCTGTTTATTTGTGTCATGTTATCTCATGTATGGTTTCCATTTATGTTTGGAAACACTTTTGTATCATTGTATCTCTAGAACATTGTACTATAATGTAATGTTAAACTCGGTGTGGATATTGGCCATGGCAGTTGTTATTCATTATGTTAAGTTAATCATGCATATGTTGTAATTATGTACACAGATGGTTTCTTATCAATGCTTTATCATGTATGTGTTATATTTGTTAATGTTTATTTTGTTATGGATTGTATCGTTGGTTTTTATTCTTTATTGTCGTTGTGTGGATCTCAGTCTCGTAATGACTCCTCGTGTACCCCAAGGGATGTATGTGTTAATGAATCTGCTTAAATGAAATTCATGTCATGACTTAATGTGTATTACAAGTATGTTATGTTAACTTTAAAAAAAAAAATTGTGCTGAAATTATTGTTTAATTGTCCTTTGGGGTTCGCACGACGGGGTGTTACATCAGATCTTAAACACTTGATTTTGAATTGTCAACTTCATTCTCAACTCTTGCCTTGAAAATATTGAACTTTTCCAATGCCTCTACTTTTTCTCTAAAAAATACAACCCAAGTGAGTCTGGAATAATCATCTATTAAAAGCATGAAATATCTCTCACCTTGTAAGCTTCTTGTTTTGGTCAGACCACATAGGTTAGCGTGTACAAGGTCCAACAAATCGGTAGATGATTCTTCTTTTCTTCAGAATGTTTCTCTGGTATGCTTTCCTTCTTGACATCCTTTGCAGATAGTGTTGTCTAGTTTGGTCAGTCTTGGAAAATCTCTAACTACTCTTGATGAACTTATCCTTACCAAATTGTCGAAGTTGATGTGACACATCCTCTGGTGCCAAAGCCAACTGTCATTGGATTGAGATACTAAGCATATTTTTGTAGCTCCTTCCAGTTGATACATATTCCCACTTGTTCTTTTTCCAGCTGCAATAACAGCTCTAGATCTCTTCCGAATCTCACAACCATCATCCTAAAACACCACATTGTAGCCATTTTTGCACATTTGTCCAACACTCAGAAGATTATGATATAAAACCTTTACATAGTAAACATTGTTAGTGTTATGTTTTCCATCAAAGGTAATAGAACCAATTCCAACAATCTATGCTATTTTATCATCTCCAAATCTAACAGAACCTCCACCATATTTCTCAAGCTTCACAAACTTGCTTTTATCACTGGTCATATGATTCAAACATCCACTATCAATCAACCATTAATCTCTATTTATTTTAACAAATAATGCAACTTTATTGCAAATGTTAGAGATATGAAATCTAGGTTCATCCTTTTCCACCAAAAATAAACAATCCTCATGATCTGATTCATAATCTAAAATGTCAACATTCTCATTAGCATAATAGGCCTTCTTATTGATCTTTTAAAACTTTTTCCTTGATCCTTTTTTTGGACACTTAGTTGCTATATGGCCAATCTTTCCAAATCTAAAACATTTAAGAGGTAACATACCTTTGTACTTGTCGATACCTCTCTTTAGTTTCCTTGTGAAGTTTGCTTCAAACTCTTCAAAACTTTCATCATCCAGATCTTCTTCTATCTTTGTGGCTTTGAAGGTTGTTTCTAATTTCTCCTTTTCTTTTCCAAATTTCCTCATTTCAAATGCGGTCAAAGTGCCAAATAGTTGCTCTCTAGTGAATTTCTTCAAATCATAAACTTCTTCAATAGTTGATATCTTGTCACTATAGCTTTCTGGTAGGGTCATTAGAATATTCTCCATTACAACTTCATTTGTCAGAGTGCCTCCTTAAGTTTTGACTTCATTTACTACACTGCCAACTCTCTGAAAGTAGCTAGCTATATCATCACTTTCTTCCATCCTCAAGTTTTCATATCTACACTTAGCTATCAACTTCTTTGATAATTTGACTCTATCATTTCCTTCATAGATTTCTTTCAACTTTTCTGATACTTCATAAGTAGTGCCCAATGAAATAAATTTTATTAACTCAGTCTTAGACAAATCACTAAAGATCGCATACCTTGCCTTTTCATTCTCTTCATAGGCTGAAATCTCATCCGTAGAACTAGGGCCAGCTGTTGGTTGAACATATTTTTTCTCAAAAAATTTCCAAGTCTTGTACCCTAGAGAGATCAGATAACCTCACATTTGCTCTTTCAAGAAACAGTAGTTAGATCCATCAAACACTGGAATTGTCAGTTTGTGTGCCATCAAATCTACCCCAAGTAGTTAAGCTCTTCTTCAAGGAACCAAAGCTCTGATACAAATTGTTGAATAGTCTGGATAACTGAGAGGAGGGTGAATCAATTATTATAAAATAATTTTCTTGACTTTAATTAATACGAACCAAAACTTGAACCAATTAGATATTAAAGAACATGAAAGCACAAAAAAATACCATGCACAATGAACACCGAAATTTACGTGGAAACCCAAGAAGGGAAAAACCATGGAGAATAATAATTCTCAATTATAAAGCACTGGTTAAGATGCCACCAATTAAGGTGATTTTTACAAGGGCTCACTTCCAAGTTGCTCACTGCTCGTTTGGCTCACTACTCGACTATTATAGCCAAAGATACAAAAAGGATCACTGCCTACATAAAATGACTCACTTCCAACAAAAAAATGATGAAAGGGAATCCACCACTGAAAGAACTATCACCAACAACACCAGATAGAATCTCATTGTCTATTTCCTCCTGTCATACACTTTCACACTCTTCCTAATGTACTCCCTCTCGCTCCCACCCCCTCTCCCTCTCTCAAGTCTCTCTCTCTCTCTCACTCAATCCTTGTATCTCTCCCATCCCTCTATCTCCCACTCCCTCTCTCTCCTACTCTCTTAGGTTTCTCCCTCCCAACCCATCTCTTACACTTTGTCTCCCTCTCCTTCTCTCTCAGTTGTCTCCCTCCCACCCTCTCTCCCTCTCCCTCTCTCTTAGGTTTCTCCCTCCCACCCCCTCTCCCTCCCTCCCCCCTTCTCTCTCTCTCAAGTCTCTCCCTCTCCTTATCTCATAGGTTTCTCCCTCCCACCCCCCTCTCTCCCTCTCTCTCTCTCTCCCACTCCCTCTCTCTCTCACTCCCTCTATCTCTCTCCCACTCTGTCTCTCTCCCTCTCTCTCAGGTCTCTCCCTACCACCCCCTCTCCCTCTATCTCTCTCTATCAAGTATCTTCATCCTATCCCCTCTCCCTCTCACAACCACTCCCTCTATCTCTCTTCCAATCCCTCCCTCTCTCACTCCCTCTCTCTCAAGTATCTCCCTCCCACCACTTCTCCCTCTCTCTCTCAAGTCCCTCTCTCTCTCATGCCCTCTATCTCTCTCTCCCACTCTCTCTCCCTCTCCCACTCTCTCTCTCTCTAAATTCTCTCCCTCCCACCCCATCTCCCCCCCTCTGTCTCTCTCAAGTATCTCCCTCCTACCCCATCTCCCTCTGTCAGGTCTCTCTTTGTCTCTCTCACTCACTCCCACTATCTCTCTCTCAGGTATCTCCCTCCCACCCCATCCCACTCTCTCTCTCCCTCAGGTATCTCCCCCCACCCCACCCCCTCTCTCTCTCTCACTCCCTCTATCTCTCTCCCATCCCTCTATCCCTCCTACTCCCTCTCCCCCCAAGGGTTTAGGGTTTAGGGATTATAGTTTACTGTTTAAGG
>VDFB02026320.1:20966226-20987044 GCA_007258455.2 Sequoia sempervirens | reverse complement strand
AGAGAGAGAGAGAGAGAGAGAGAGAGAGAGAGAGAGAGAGGGAGATTGAGAAAGTGGGTTGGAGTGAGATAGATTTATTTAGGTACCTAGGTGGGAGGGAAAGAGACCTGAGAGAGGGGATTGTACTGAGATAGAGTAGTCTAGGTCATGTGGGAGGGAGTGAGACCTAAGAGAGAGAGACTTCAGAGGGATAAAGAGTTATCTAGTTAGGGTAACGAGTTAGAGAGCATACGAAAGGTAAAACCTCAACTATCTATCTACGACCATAAACTTTGCACTCTAAGCATTATCAAAGTTGTTGACCAAAGAGAGGGGAAATTTAGGTTTTGTAAAAAAGTAGGTCATTTGGCAAGCACCAAAATTGGCGCTCACCAAATGACCTACTTTGGACGTGTTAATTGACAGGATTTTCCAAATTTCCTCATATTTTTGTTCGTTCTTCCCATCTCATTTGCACATATTTCAATGCAACTTTATAAAAAAATTGTGATAGCATTAACCTCTCTCTTAGCTATCTAAATATATAAAAAAAAAAAAATTGATTTAGTTAAGGTTTTGATCCATGGCTTCTATTGTGAATGCCTTCATTTTTGGTCAAAAACCAACATGTGCTAGTTTTAGGATAGATTTGTACTTGTTCATCGAAACATGAAACAAATTACATTTTTTGAAACTAGACTCCATTCTACACATGATGAAAAAAAATCAATTTTTGATTAGTTTTCAAAAAAATTAAGGGCCAGCATGCTCAAATTTCAGCTTTTCAGGATGTGTCCACTTTGAATATTCATAAAATATTATATATTCATTAAAAAATTATCTGAAAGAACGAGGATAAACTACATGGTGTTAGCTAATTTATCACTATTGGGATTTTTGAAATTCTAAAAAAAATTAATCAAAAAGTGGGAGCCCTCAGGCACTATGTTGTTTTTTTTTATAAAAAAAGGACTTGTTTTGGGCCCCCACTTTTTGATACCCTTAATCTTTATTAATTTTTTTTAAAAACAGTACCTTAGAAACTAGACTCGGGGCACTTCAACTTTTGTTATCGCTGCATCTTGAAATTTTGAGCGTAACTATCTTCATTTTCTTGTGCAAATCAGATTTTGTTGATTTCAGAAAAAGAAAAGTGGCATCTTAAGAGCCAAAATTGTGTCACAAATCCATGCACTTACCCATTAATTAAATAAATAATTATTTAATTAATTACCCCTCCTAGTTAATTATTCATATTCATATCCCTCTCCTAATGTTAATTAATTAAACTAACTTAAATAAATAACCTTAACTCTTGACTCTTCTTTCAACTTAATAAATTAATTAATCCATGATTAGGGAATTAATTAATACTAACTAATGCCTCATAATATTTCCTATATTTTTAAATCAACATTATCATTAATCCTTAACCTTTTAGTCCTAACCACTCAATCTATTTACATAGACCTTAATATTTATTTCTCTCCTCTTTCCATGTGTCCCAACTTTCCCCTATGATATTACATGTGGGAGCATGCCAACTTAGTCAATTTCTTTCTCATACAAATATGAGAATAATAACTTGGAGACATAGTAGCTCTCTACATCAACCTAGTCCATGCTCCCACATGTATGACTATACTAACTCATCCCTCTTTCCTCACACATGTGTGAGCATGATAAATTGGATTCCTATTAATCCCCCACCTCACCACTTGAATTTGACTCATCTCCCCCACTTTATTCATACATGTGTGAGAATATCTCTCACAGATGCCACCTTACTCACACATGTGTGAGCATTCTTAACCTTTCTGCATCACATGTAACTAGTCCTTTTTCTCATTTAATCCTTCACCTTGATCAAATCACGTCCTTTGTTCTTGGATCTTCTTCCTAACACTTGTCACAAGGCTAATCATCTTTTCCATGGATAAAAATATTAACCATTGATTCAAATTTTCATCTTGGCCTTGCATTTTTTCTCTTGGAAAATATATTTAATGAGATACATCCCCTCCTATTTAATCATCCACTTTCATGCTAATGTTATACTATTATTTTATATTATAACCATCTAATTATAACCTTATTCCATCTATTTAGTGACATGACTACAAGGAGTATCCACATCTATACATCAGAGCTAATCCAAAAACTAAAAATAATGTATACATTTTATGTTGTTTGTTCTTAATTTCCATGTTCATTTATTATCCTTTTTGGTTTTCTCTAACACAAGTTTCATCTTTATTTTATTTTTTTGGATTTTTCTATGTTAATCCATTTATCTAAGCTTATTTTGAAGATGCACAATTTGGTGAGTCTACTAGGGACTTTCATACAATCCATATTTTATTTTAATTATATTTGGTTCAGTTATATTATGATTCTGATGTTTGATTATATTTTTTTATGTTTATCTCTTGTATTATGAGTTAAATTCTTGCCCTATGAGTTTAAAATTTGATTATTTTATTATGAGCACGTTGCCTATTAATTACAAATTAAGCTTTTATATGATTGTGTTGACATAAACTAGGATACAATAGAAATATCTCATGTTTTTATTGAAAATTTAATGTTCCATATTGAAGAAATTTGTATTTGTGGAAAAAATAGAGTTAATTAGCTCTTAAGCTATTAGAAGTGAAATATAAAATTTGTTTTCCTATCTATTTCTCCTTTATGGTTGCATTTGTAGATAATTGTGTAGAATCTTATTTTCAGATATATTCTTGTCTTTATGGTGAATACATAACTTAAATATAGCTAGATGGTGTGGAGATATGGATAAAGGAATGGTTTTCACAAATCCTAACCTATTGTGATTGACTTTGAAATAGATAGTGTTAACTCTAGAGTTAACTTAGTTGGCTCTAGACTGAGTTGCAAAATTCCAAAACTCATAGCTCTATAATTATACCTATTCAAGGGAGAAGATAAAGTAAAAATACTTTATCCCTAAGCAAGAGATCTAAAATGCAAAAATTACATGAAGATACTTTCGTCCATTTTCTGAGTTTTTTTTAGGCTTCTAAGGGTTTCAAACTTGAGTTTGAATTTTTATGAGAGAAGTTTCCTAAGATGGAAACTATAATATCTCCCAAATGATACAAGATATTGAGATGATTCATTTTATATCAAGATAAGTATTTCAATTCTCCTCCTTGGGGTAAATTATTAAGTCCATACATCTTTGTTTAGGCTAACTTACTTAAAATAGTGACTGGTTTTGACCTTTTCAGGCTTCTTCCTATCTTATACCCCTTAAGGGTCATCATAAGAATCATAACCTCAAAATAAAATAAGGAAAAAGTCATTTTAGTTGATGCAATATTGCCCCTATACCATTTGATGCTTCTACATCAAACACCTTGAGTAATTCGAGAAGTGACCTTGCCACATCTCTACTATTGGAGGAAATCCAAGATGATCAACCTTAGCCTTAGGAAACCATTATAAACCTTCGATAGGCCTTCCTTTCCATTTAACCAGATATTCTTCACACTACCTATTTCTTATACTTCTTCCCACATGACTATCCAAGATTTCTTCTATCTATTCCTTCTTTGAAGTAGGCACCAAAATAGTCCATTGTTGTTTTTTTTGCTCCATTATTCGTATCTCCTTCATGGTACTCTATCAAATCAATAATGTTAAACATAAAAAATATGTTTATCCCACTTGACAAATCTACCTCATAATAATTTCTTGAATCATGCTTCTTTAGGATCTTGCATGATCCAAATTTCTTCATTTTGAACTTATTATATCTTCCCATTCAGAACCTTTCTTGTTGCAAGTATGAAGGTGTTGTTATTGATTTCAACAGGTTGGTGTAGTCATTCATGTCAACTATGTGTTGATGAAGGTTATTGCATGATGAAGATGTTGAGGATATTGAGAAAATTGTGAAAAAGAGGAAAACAATTTGATGCAGGTTGTGCATGTGTATTTAAGATATTGAGGAAGTTTTGTCAGTACATGGAGCTATCTTTATGTTGCAGTATTTGGAGATGTGTTGGAATGAAGTAATGTGCTGAGATGATGTCTTTGGTACTTGGTTTCCCAGTGCTTTTGAGAAAATTTGGTAAATAGAGAAAACAATATTGTGCAAGTGTTCAGAATGTGCTCTAGGATGTGCTTCATGTTTCTTTTGTGTTGATCCTATGCCTGTGCAGATTTGATATGTTGTTCAAGGTTTTTAGTAGTTTTTATATCCAGAGTTTGGGTTTTTGGATCGTTGTGCAGAGTGAGATATGTTCACCAGTGTGTGAACCATTTTTTCAGTGTTATTTTTTGTGATCTAGGATAAATGTATTTTCTCTACATTTCTTTTCATTCTTGTTTCAGGTTGTGCATATATGGGAAGTTGCTTATAACATTTGTATCTTTCAGATTTTGAGGTTTCACTTGATTTGGTATAGTACAGTGTGTTTCATGCATCAGTGTGCAAATAAGGTTAACTAAATGTTCTACGTTGAAGTATTCCTATGTTGTGATTTTATATGAATTCTTTGTTGGATCTCAGGTGGTTCATCGATTATTCCAAATCATTTTCAAGTGAGTGTTGTTGTCCATAAGTTTCAGATTAATTTAAGGAAGTGTGCACTTAATGTTTTATGGTGTTTGCACGGGTATTGGTCGACCTGGTGTTAACACTACATGCAAAGTTTATGAAAGCGTGTTGAGGTGTGTTAGGATTTATTTAGGTCCTAATTAAGGATTTATATGGGTTTCCTTCATTCCTATCCACCATGGGAATGTTTGGGTGCTCACCTAATTTGAAATTTTAAATGTAACATATAGTTTTCGACCTTGGAGAAGGTTTTCAAGGTTGAGGATGATATAAATAGAGTGGTGTTGTTGTAAGATGCAAGAGAGAGGAAAGATATATGTGAGATATGTGCAAGTGATGAATTTGATGCAAATTATAGAAGTATAGATGTGAATTTGAGCAAAGCAGTGCAAATTTCAAAATGTTGGATTCTTGAAGGAAATGAACTGAAGGTGTCTGCAATATTCCATGCAAGGTTGCAAAAGTGTGAGAGAAATTGTGGTGGATTCCCTATTACATTGAGAAGTTGTTCTCTGTGTAACATTTCTCTTCTATCTTTGTTTCTTTCTGTGGCAGTGAGCCTTGGCTGTGAGCCTTTTTGGACAGTGTGTCCTATTTTGGCAGTGAGGCCTTGTACCTATTTTGTAATTACTTATATTGTGAGCTAATCCTCACTGTGGTTTTTCTCTCATTGGGTTTTCCACGTAAATTTGGTGTTCTCTTGTGTATGGTGTTGTTATTTCAATTTATGTTGTTTGCATTCTATGATTAGTCACTTTAACAGAATAAGGGTTTAATGAATGCTTGTAGATCTCATTACTATTGAGGGTTTTGAGAGTTTAATTTGCTATAGTTGATTCACCCCCCATCTCAGTTGTCTTGTTTATTCAACAATTGGTATCAGGGCAAGGTTCCTTGGAGAAGAGCTTAATCGCTTAAGGTAGATCTAAGATTGTGAATAAGATAGATTGCCCTAGATTTGATGACATAGACTATGCATTCTGGAAGACAAAGATGGAAGGATATCAAGAATCTCATGGATTTGAGATTCAAAAGGAAATAAGGAATCAATATGTTGCACCTCCAAATGGTCCAAGCACAAGTCAAGGCACATAAGGTAAATGCTAAGGCAAGATTTATTTTGGTGAATAGTTTTTGAAATTTTGAATTGGTTAAAGTTATGAATCTTAAGATGGCTAAAGAAATTTGGGATAATCTTGAAAGTAATTATGAAGGAGATGACAAGGTTAAACAAGCAAAGTTGTAGAATTTGAAGGAACAATTTGAGACCCTACAAAGTCTAAAGATGAAACAATTAAAACCTACATGGAGAGAGTTGATGAGCTAGTAAGTGTTATGGGAGGTCTTGGTGCACAAGTCAAAGAACCTAGGGTGGTAAAGAAAGTTCTCATAACTCTTCCTAATTCATACAATGAAAATTTATTTTCTATAGAGGAAGTTGAAAATTTTAATACTTATTCTAGAGATCAATTTATTGGTACACTAACTTCATTTGAAATGAGAAAACTTGGTTTGAAAAATGGTACAAAAGTGGAGACTGCTTTCAAGGCTGGAAAATTAGAAAAGGTTGAAGATTCAGATGGAGAATATCTTGATGATGTGGAAGATAACTTTATAAGAAGAATGAAAAGGGGCACCAATAAGTAAAAAGGTAAAGTACCTTTCAAATGTTTTAGCTGTGGAAATATAGATCATTATGCTTCAAGATATCCAATCATAGTTGTGAACAATAAAAGTAAGGAGAATAAAGGAAAGATGATTAAAATAAGTTACTATGTTAAAGAAGATGCTAGTGTTTCTAATGATGAATCTGATTATGGTGATGCTAATGAAAATGAATGCTTGTTCTTAGCTTTAAAAGATGAATCTACTTCTACTAATTCTAAAATTTGTGTGAAGGAAAGTGTTCCGGAGAAGAAGGATAAGGTAGAAGGTACTTTGGTTTCTGCTTTTCATGTTAAACAAGATAAGAACTATTGGGTTATTGACAGTGGCTGCTCTAATCACATGAAAAGAGACAAAAGTAATTTTGTTAAACTTGAAAAGTATGATGGAGGATTATTTAAATTTAGAGATTATTCAAGAGCTAATATTTCTGGAATAGGTTCAATCGGTTTTGATGGAAAGCACAATACTGAAGATGTTTACTATGTTAAAGGTTTAAGGAATAATTTTTGAGTGATGGAAAAATGTGTAGCAAAGGATATAATCTTGTGTTTAAGGATGAAAGATGTGAGATCAAAAAAGGGTCTAAAACTATGATTTCTATCGGTAAAAGGACAAATGGAAATATCTATCAACTTAAGGGTATTGATGATCATTGATTTATGTCTCAAATTAATGACAGATGGCATGAAGGATGTGTCAAATGAATTTTGATAATTTGGTGAGAATCAATTCAGTTCATGCAGTGAGAGACCTACCAAGAATTACAAAGCCTATCAATGATGTTGTTTTCAAGAATTATCAATTTGGGAAGAAAATAAGGAGCAATTTCAAAGGGAAGGAACAATCTTCTACTAGACTACTAGAATTAATACATACAGATATATGTGGTCCTACAATGGTGAGAAGTCTTCAAGGTGACAGGTATTTCATGCTTTTGATTGATGATTACTCTAGAATGACATGGGTTACCTTTATTAGAGAGAAATTTGATGCACTAGATAGATTCAAAGCAATTAAATCTATGGTTGAAAATGAAATGGATTTTAAAATTAAATTTTTGAGGTCTGATAGAGGTGGATAATTCACCTCCAATGAGTTTAACATGTTTTGTGAAGTTCATGGAATAAAGAGGCACTTGTCTCAGGCCTTTGGAACTCCTTAGCAAAATGGAGTGGTTGAAAGGAAAAATTGAACTATTCAAGAAGCTTCTACGACTATGATGAAAGAAGAAAACCTACCATAAGTTTATTGGAGAGAAGCAATTCATATTTTTGTTTACATACTTAACAGAGTTCAAACAAAAGCTAACATCACAAAGACTCCCTATGAGTTATGGTATGGAAGGATTCTGACTGTCAAGTACTTTAGAGTGCTTGGAAGCAAGTGTTATATCAAAAGAGATGAAGAAAACTTAGGAAATTTTGATGCAAGGTCTAATGAAGGTATCTTGTATTTTCTTGTATACATCCAAAATTGGTTTGAAAAATATTAATTAAATATTGATTATTTGATTAATAGAAAATCTTTATTTCTTCTATTGTATAAATAAATTGCAAAATTTATTTATATAATTCATATTTCTTAATTCCTCTTATCTAAATCATTTTCTTCATGCTTTAATTAAATAAACAAAGTTTAACTAATTTGTTTTATTTGATTAATCTCCTTTCATTAAATTTGAATTTTTAATTTGAATTTGTCACATTTCTCCATATTTCTTCTAACCTCCTTCCACGTCATCTTCCAAATCACCATGTGTCACATGAAAATATTTATTCCTAATTTCTAAATTGGGTATTTTCCCTCAACAAATTCAACAAACTCAGAGACACATGGCTTCTTCCCTCCAATTATTCCTTTCAACGCTTGGCAAAAAATTTCTACTAAAGTGGACAATTTCCTTAATTCTCTCTAACCTCCTCACTTCTCACTGTTGATCTCTCCAGACTCGATCCTGATCGTCCATTGTTGCCAGCTCACCTGATGCCTTGGTAAAATCTATAAATAGAGGCTCATTTATAGCTTTTTAATAAGGAGCATTTGCATACAATTACTCTGCAGAATTCATCTTAGCATTTGAGAGCTTAGTTTGCATTTCAATTCAACATTTAGAATAGCTTAACAAATAGATTAGAATCATGGCTCCTTTAGAAGTTTCTTAGTTTTCTTAATTCAGCATTTTAGAATCATTTTCATGTCATTTCCATTAGTTTACTTTCAGCATTGCATCATTTCCACATCATTTTGTATACAACAGTTCATTCATCATGTCATTTAATCATATCATTCAGCTGAATCATTAAATCATGTAGACGAAGACTTAGATTCTACATTTTAGTTTAATGGCTACTCGTTTCTTAAGTGCTATCCTAGTAATTGAGTGCATTAATAAGATCTAAGAGCACTAAATACCAAATCCTTAAGAATAGGGGAAGATGGAATGTCTTTGAGGAATCATTTTATCGAATTGTTTTGTTCATTTAGATTTCCTTAATGTAATACATTGTATTTGTTGTGTGTTATTTGATTATTATAATTCACATATTTTCTCACACACATAAATTGGTGTACATTCGTTATTCTCTGAAAATTGCCATCTGGGGCATCATTGAAATTTCAATAGCAATGATAAATTTTTCTTTGAAGTAAAGCATAAACACATCACTTCAAAGAGGGGAAAAATGTATACATCCAAAATTGGTCTGGAAAATATTAATTAACTATTGATTATTTGATTAATATTAAATCTTTATTTCTTCTATTGTATAAATAAATTGCGAAATTTATTTATATAATTCATATTTCTTAATTCCTCTTATCTAAATCATTTTCTTCATGCTTTAATTAAATAAACAAAGTTTAACTAATTTGTTTTATTTGATTAATCCCCTTTCATTAAATTTGAATTTTTAATTTGTATTTGTCACATTTCTCCATATTTATTCTAACTTCCTTCCACATCATCTTCTAAATCACCATGTGTCACATGAAAATATTTATTCCTAATTTCTAAATTGGGTATTTTCCCTCAACAAATTCAACAAACTCAGAGACACGTGGCTTCTTCCCTCCAGTTATTCCTTTCAACACTTGGCAAAATTGTTCTACTAAAGGGGACAATTTCCTTAATTCTCTCTAACCTCCTCACTTCTCACCGTTGATCTCTCCAAAATCGATCCTAATCGTCCATTGCTGCCAACTCACCTAATTCCTTGGTAAAATCTATAAATAGAGCCTCATTTACAACTTTTTAATAAGGAGCATTTGCATACAATTACTCTGCAGAATTCATCTTAGCATTTGAGAGCTTAGTTTGCATTTCAATTCAGCATTTAGAATAGCTTAACAAATAGATTAGAATCATGGCTCCTTTAGAAGTTTCTTAGTTTGCTTAATTCAACATTTTAGAATCATTTTCATGTCATTTCCATTAGTTTACTTTCAGCATTGCATCATTTCCACATCATTATGTATTCATCAGTTCATTCATCATGTCATTTAATCATATCATTAAGCTAAATCATTAAATCATGCAGATGTAGACTTAGATTCTACATTTTAGTGTAATGGCTACTTGTTTCTTAAGTGTCATCCCAGTAATTGAGTGCATTAATAAGATCTGAGAGCACTAAATACCAGATCCTTAAGAATAGGGGAATATGGAATGTCTTTGAGGAATCATTTTATCGAATTGTTTTGTTAATTTAGATTTCCTTAATGTAATACATTGTATTTGTTGTGTGTTATTTGATCTTATCGATGTTACAACAAAAGGCTGAGAAAGATTGTTGAAAGTGCAAATGTTAAGGTTGATGAAATTTACATAATTCAATTGCAATAGATGGATATGTATCAAATGAACCTTCTTGTGGAGAAGAAGAAGAAAAAGCTAAAGAAAAAGAAGTACAAAATGAAGAGGAAGAAGCTCCAAAAAAGACCCCTAAGACCCCTAAGTATGTGCAAAAGAATCATCTCAAAGAATAAATCATTAGACAAAAGGAAAGGAGTATTGACAAGAAGCATAGTTGTTGAAGCTGAGGTAAATCTATGTTTACTTTCTAAATTTGAAACTAAAACAGTGAATGAGGCATGCAAAGATGAACGTTGGATGAAGGCAATGGAAGAACTTATGTAGATTGAGAAAAATCAGACTTGGGAATTGGTTCCTACACAGACAAACAAGAACATAATTGGAACTATGTGGGTATTTAGAAACAAATTGAATGAGAACATGGAGAAGTGGTAAGAAATAAACCAAGGCTTGTGTGTAAGGGTTACTCACAAGTGGAAGGAATAGACTTTGAGGAAACATTTTCTCTGATGGCTAGGATGGAAGCTATCAGATTTATTTTTTGGCATTTTTAGCATACAAAAACTTTAAATTTTATCAGATGGATGTGAAGTCTTCTTTTCTGAATGGTGAATTGGAAGAAGAGGTTTACATGGAACAACCAGAAGGATTTTAGTTGTTAAATCAACCAGATATGGTGTGAAAATTAAAAAAGGCATTATATGGATTAAAGCAAGCTCCTAGAGCTTAGTATGCAAGATTGGACATATATTTGATACAAGGATTTAGTAAAGGCACCGCAGATAGTAATCTTTACTTTAAAATTGAGGAAGAAAAAATATTGATAGCGGTTGTGTATGTGGATGATATTATCTTTAGAGGAAATGAAGCTATGTGTAAGAAATTTTTGAAGAGATACAAAAAGTGTTTGAGATGTCAATGTTTGGGGAGATGAATTTCTTCCTTGGGCTACAATTAAATCAAATAGATAAAGACATTTTAATTTCACAGTCAAAGTATTTCAAAGAGATGTTGAAGAATTTTGGAATGGAAGACTCCAAACTGGTATACACTCCTATGGTAACTAGTTGTAAATTGAGTAAGGATGATGAATCACCTAAGGCTAATCAGAGAAAATATAGATTTATGATTGGTGGACTGCTATATTTAACTATTACTAGACCGGATATCATGCATGCAATTTGTCTTCTGGCTAGATTTTAAGAAAATCCTAAAGAAACACATGTTACAACAGTGAAAAGGATATTTAGATATTTAAGAGGCACTCCAAATTATGTCTTATGGTATCTTAAGCATATTTATTTAGCATTAAGTGCTTACACAGATGCAGATTGGGTTGGTTGTGTTGATGATCAAAAAAGGACAAGTGGTGGTGCATTCTTTCTTGGATGTAGATTGGTGCCATGGTTAAGTAAGAAGCAAGATTATATTTCTTTATCCACTGCAAAGGCTAAGTATATTGCAGTAGCATCTTGTTGCACACAAGTATTATGGATGAGATAGATGTTGAAGGATATCAAAGTAGTGTATGATGAGCCTATATCTATCATTTGTGATAATACAAGTGCAATTAACATTTTAAATAATCCAGTGATGCATTCAAGGACAAAGAATATATCAATTGAGTATCACTTTCTAAGAGAGAAGGTTGTGGAGAATGAGGTGAAGCTTGAATATGTACCTACAAAGGATCAGATTGCTGACATATTTACTAAGGCTCTTCCTAAGGATACTTTTGATTATCTTTGGGAGAAGTTGGGGATTATTGCCCCTCCTTTGAACTAGATGCATATGGAGATGCATCATTCTAGTGGATCTATGGATTCATCTCTTTTCTAGACTAATGTTGGTAGCTACCTCTCAAGGGGAGTAGGTAGTGCCATTGTTGTAGTAAGGAATGTTTCCATTTTGCAGAGTTGTTGATTTGGCTAGGTGTACTCCTCAAAGGGTAGTATTTAGAGGAAATATCTTGGTTTAGTGTCAAAGGGGGGGAACAATGAAAAATACTTATATCCTTTTTCATTGATGTCAAAGGGTGAGAAAGAAACATGTAAAAAAAATTATCTACATAAGGGGAGAGAAAAGAAAAATCATGAGAAAGTGTGTTCAAAACTATTGTGTTGTTTTTAGTAGTTTTTCACATCATGTGTTGCCATCACATTTGACAAAGGGGGAGATTTTTGCAAGTATGAACGCGTTGTCATTGATGTCAACAAGATGGTGTTTTCATTGATGTCAACTATGTGTTGATGAAGGTTATTGCATGATGAAGATGTCAAGGATATTGAGAAAATTGTGAAAAATAGGAAAACAGTTTGTTGCAAGTTGTGCAGTGGAGATATTGAGGAAGTGTTGTGAGTACATGGAGATATATTTATGTTGCAGTATCTTGAGATGTGTTGGAATGAAGTAATTTCATGAGATGATGTCCCTGGTACTTGGTTTTCAAGTGCTTGTGAGAAAAATTGATAAATAGAGAAAATAGTGTTGTGCAAGTGTTCAAAACATGCTTCAAGATGTGCTTTTTTGTTTCTTCTATGTTGATCCTATGTCTGTGCGGATCTAATATGTTGTTCAGAGTTTTCAGTAATTTTTATATCCAAAGTTTTGGTTTCTAGATTGCTGTGCAAAGTGAGATATGTTCACCAGTGTGTGAACTAGTTTTTCAGTGTTACTTTTATGGTCTGGGAGAAATTTATTTGCTCTGCATTTCTCCACATTCTTGTTTCAAGCTGTGTAGATTTGGGAAGTTGCTTATTGCAGCAACAGAAAAAGTATCCCTTTAATTTTTCTTGCTTGTTTGGGCCCTCCTTGTTAAACTGAGCTTAATGTTGCCTTGATTTAGTGTTGTAATGTGTTTGACACATTCACATTAGGTCTTGGGTCCTTGTGAACCAAATAAACTTAATCATGCCTTATTTAGAGTGTTGTAATACACTTTCACACTTTTCTAAGGTTATCATTAATAATTGGGATTCTTTATGCTTTAATTGGCCTTATTTTGCATCCACAAGCCTCATTTAATGCATCTTTTCAAGGATGATCCCGAAACAAATCAACATCCAATCATAATTCAGGTGTTTCTAGGTTGTGTGGCCCAAATTTGGTGGTTTGGGACTCATACACTACGTTGGGCGTATGGGTCCCACCTAAGGTTTTGGGTTGTGATTTGGATTTTACACCTCTCTAAGAATTTTTTAAAAAGGTCCCATAATTTATTGCTAATGGGACTCATACGCCACCTTGGGTGTATGAGGCCCGTGTGGTCCAAAATCAAAATTAATTCAAATTCTTGGCAGGATTTTATCCTCCTAGATTTGATGTCAGCTTGTAGTGTTGTAATTTTTGCATAATAAAGTATAAATATAGGGTTCTTTCACTCATTTTCACCCCAAGCATTCAAGTATTCATGCATATAGAAAATTTGAGTTCACAAGAGCATTCAAGAGCATTCAAAGGAAAATGATCAAGTGTTTTAGAGGATTATTCAAGCATCAAGCTATTGGAATGAGTTGAGATGATGCTGAATGCTTGTTGTTATTAATGGTTTACATTGATGTCAACATATCTTGGTTGTTTGACCGAAGTTCTATTTTGGTGCCTTGGTGATCTAGATTGGCCTAGTTCTGGATGTCATGTTGTAAAGATCTATTATTGGTTATATCTATCTTGGTCCCATTCCTCTTGTAACACAATAAGATACATTCTTTTGGGTCCGGACCAAACTGGTAGCTGGTTAATGTACTCTGGCACATGATTTTCATTGTAACATGTATATCTTACTCTTTGATTTTGGATATCATGTAGTGTGTTGATTTGAGTGAAGAGGCTAAGTTTGGACCACATTTTTATTCCTCTCCACCATAGGAATATTTTTGTGGTGACCTATTTCAAATTATATTTGGACAACAAGGAAGATCATGAAATTATGTTTGGCTAACCTGAGAGATTATGGAAGCATAGAATGATATAAGTAAGAGTTGATTTTGTTTGAGGAAAACAAGTATGATGAATGTGAATCTGAATATCCATACATTAGGAAGAGTGTGAAAGTGTATGACCAGAGGCAATAGACAGTGAGATTCTATCTAGTGTTGTTGGTGATAGTTCTTTCAGTGGTGGATTCCCTTTCATCATTCTTTTGTTGGAAGTGAGTCATTTTCTGTAGGCAGTGAGCCTTTTTGTATCTTTGGCTATAATAGTCGAGTAGTGATCCAAACCAGCAGTGAGCAACTTGGAAGTGAGCCCTTGTAAAAATCACCTTAACTGGTGGCATCTTAACCAGTGCTTTATAATTGAGAATTATTATTCTCCGTGGTTTTTCCCTTCTTGGGTTTCCACGTAAATTTCGGTGTTCATTGTGCATGGTATTTTTTTGTGCTTTCATGTTCTTTAATATCTAATTGGTTCAAGTTTTGGTTCGTATTAATTAAAGTCAAGAAAATTATTTTATAATAATTGATTCACCCTCCTCTCAGTTATCCAGACTATTCAACAATTTGTATCAGAGCTTTGGTTCCTTGAAGAAGAGCTTAACTACTTGGGGTAGATTTGATGGCACACAAACTGACAATTCCAGTGTTTGATGGATCTAACTACTGTTTCTTGAAAGAGCAAATGTGAGGTTATCTGATCTCTCTAGGGTACAAGACTTGGAAATTTTTTGAGAAAAAATATGTTCAACCAACAGCTGGCCCTAGTTCTACGGATGAGATTTCAGCCTATGAAGAGAATGAAAAGGCAAGGTATGCGATCTTTAGTGATTTGTCTAAGACTGAGTTAATAAAATTTATTTCATTGGGCACTACTTATGAAGTATCAGAAAAGTTGAAAGAAATCTATGAAGGAAATGATAGAGTCAAATTATCAAAGAAGTTGATAGCTAAGTGTAGATATGAAAACTTGAGGATGGAAGAAAGTGATGATATAGCTAGCTACTTTCAGAGAGTTGGCAGTGTAGTAAATGAAGTCAAAACTTAAGGAGGCACTCTGACAAATGAAGTTGTAATGGAGAATATTCTAATGACCCTACCAGAAAGCTATAGTGACAAGATATCAACTATTGAAGAAGTTTATGATTTGAAGAAATTCACTAGAGAGCAACTATTTGGCACTTTGACCGCATTTGAAATGAGGAAATTTGGAAAAGAAAAGGAGAAATTAGAAACAACCTTCAAAGCCACAAAGATAGAAGAAGATCTGGATGATGAAAGTTTTGAAGAGTTTGAAGCAAACTTCACAAGGAAACTAAAGAGAGGTATCGACAAGTACAAAGGTATGTTACCTCTTAAATGTTTTAGATTTGGAAAGATTGGCCATATAGCAACTAAGTGTCCAAAAAAAGGATCAAGGAAAAAGTTTTAAAAGATCAATAAGAAGGCCTATTATGCTAATGAGAATGTTGACATTTTAGATTATGAATCAGATCATGAGGATTGTTTATTTTTGGTGGAAAAGGATGAACCTAGATTTCATATCTCTAACATTTGCAATAAAGTTGCATTATTTGTTAAAATAAATAGAGATTAATGGTTGATTGATAGTGGATGTTTGAATCATATGACCAGTGATAAAAGCAAGTTTGTGAAGCTTGAGAAATATGGTGGAGGTTCTGTTAGATTTGGAGATGATAAAATAGCATAGATTGTTGGAATTGGTTCTATTACCTTTGATGGAAAACATAACACTAACAATGTTTACTATGTAAAGGTTTTATATCATAATCTTCTGAGTGTTGGACAAATGTGCAAAAATGGCTACAATGTGGTGTTTTAGGATGATGGTTGTGAGATTCGGAAGAGATCTAGAGCTGTTATTGCAGCTGGAAAAAGAACAAGTGGGAATATGTATCAACTGGAAGGAGCTACAAAAATATGCTTAGTATCTCAATCCAATGACAGTTGGCTTTGGCACCAGAGGATGTGTCACATCAACTTCGACAATTTGGTAAGGATAAGTTCATCAAGAGTAGTTAGAGATTTTCCAAGACTGACCAAACTAGACAACACTATCTGCAAAGGATGTCAAGAAGGAAAGCATACCAGAGAAACATTCTGAAGAAAAGAAGAATCATCTACCGATTTGTTGGACCTTGTACACGCTAACCTATGTGGTCTGACCAAAACAAGAAGCTTACAAGGTGAGAGATATTTCATGCTTTTAATAGATGATTATTCCAGACTCACTTGGGTTGTATTTTTTAGAGAAAAAGTAGAGGCATTGGAAAAGTTCAATATTTTCAAGGCAAGAGTTGAGAATGAAGTTGACAATTCAAAATCAAGTGTTTAAGATCTGATGTAACACCCCGTCGTGCGAACCCCAAAGGACAATTAAACAATAATTTCAGCACAATTTTTTTTTTTAAAGTTAACATAACATACTTGTAATACACATTAAGTCATGACATGAATTTCATTTAAGCAGATTCATTAACACATACATCCCTTGGGGTACACGAGGAGTCATTACGAGACTGAGATCCACACAACGACAATAAAGAATAAAAACCAACGATACAATCCATAACAAAATAAACATTAACAAATATAACACATACATGATAAAGCATTGATAAGAAACCATCTGTGTACATAATTACAACATATGCATGATTAACTTAACATAATGAATAACAACTGCCATGGCCAATATCCACACCGAGTTTAACATTACATTATAGTACAATGTTCTAGAGATACAATGATACAAAAGTGTTTCCAAACATAAATGGAAACCATACATGAGATAACATGACACAAATAAACAGATGAACACTGGCTCCAAGACGGATACAATTCTGGAGTCGTTGCAACAACACCAATCTGCACCTCCCGATCCTCGACTGGGGACCCAATGGGGTGCTTGGCACATTCCACCTGACCACGTGAGTCTGAAGACCCACCCCCCGTGCTAGGAGCTAACAAGATAGAGACCTCAACCAAGAACATTCAACAGGGAACCACAAGACTCAACATCATACAAAAGTATCATAAAACTCAAGGATTACAATGACATAATCAACAATATCCAAGAGTCAACAAAACAACTTAAAATCATAAATAACATTACATAAATCAAAGCAATGACCAGTAAACAAGTAACCAAAGGATGATCATGAAATACTTCCAAATCAAACTGAATTAACAAACATAATACAATTCCAAATTGCAATTAAACAATACAATAACATCATATCATAGTACCAAAAGAGTACAAGGTCATAAGTCAAATATCAATGAGATCATACAAGACCACAAAGTACACCAAATATATATTAAGGCAATAATCACAAATCAATATGAATCCATTTATCAACAATCTAAACCAACTCCCACAACCTACTTCCAGAGGAACACAATAAAGTAAAACACATGGGCAACTAGGGGAGAGTGTCATCTCATAGTCCTACATGGGTTATCCTGGCTCTTCCTCCCAACTGGAGGCGTCGGCCCCCATCTATGGCTATACTGTGCCCTTCCTCCCAACTGGAGGCGCCGGCCCATAGGGTGACTCATGTGGAGCCATAGACCTCTCGTGAAGACGAGGTCACGACCTTGCCAACCACAGCCTTCTCAGCCTTCCATTAGTCTGCGAAAGCACTAATGAAGATGAGGCATCCATTTTTAAATCTTATAATGATATTACTACCCAACCCTCCTAAGTTAATTATTAGGTTTTCACTTGATTACTAACTCACTCGTGGGTTATCCTGTGCCCTTCCCCTTACATGGGGCGTCGGCCCCCATGAGGAGCCACTCTCCCTAGAGACCCAACAACATAAAAACCAAGGGTTGTACCATCATAATTTGAACAAAGAATCACAAGTACAAAATCAGAGTCTCAACAATTCCCGTACAACCCTTTCAAAAAATCATGAAACCAAGACACTTGCCACATCAAGGGCACATAAAGAGAGAGAACATCAAATGTCAATCATCTCAAGCCTCTGGAAGCCAAAAGAATGAAAACCCACAAATGAGGGTAAAGTGAAGTAACAAGAGTATTTCTCCAATAATTCCAACACAAGGATAAAATTTCATCAAATATGCGAGTAAATCAGAAAATCCATAAAAAAAGGAAAGGTTCATCAAGACCCATCCGCAAATCAACAATGGTGTTACCTCAAATAGGAAAACACACAAGAAAATCAACCTTTAATTCAATGAAATCACTTAATGAAACCAAAAGCCACCAACTAGGCATTCCATGGGAGACCTCAATTTTCTCCTCACAAGAACCCCCTTATAATGGTACACAAATCACCTTCATAAAATCAACAACATAGCAATGACAACAATAATTGCAAGGCCACCAGAACTATTTTCAATTCAAAAATAATGAGTGAATACATTAAAATAAGATCAACAACCCCATCCAGACTACATAAACAACTATGATACAAAATAAATCAGAAATCCAAGAAGATCAACTACCCATATCTCATCAACAAAATACAAGTTCCCAATTACATTGCAACACAAATTAAATGACAAAGGATTCCTTGAATCAAAACTAACCTCCAAATACATTCACACCAACATGGAACCATCCAAAAACAATCCTTCAACAACAGAGGTAAAAGCATTCATCCAAGCATCCAAGGCACCAAATTTAAGAACACCTTAAATACTCAACCACTCACAACTCCACAAAAATACTTACATAATAAACAACAACCAAAAATTCAATCGAGAACAATATTTATTAACCAATCAATTAACGACCATAAGTAAATAACTTTACAACTTACCCATCTGAATTATTCAATTAACTAAAACAATTCATGATAACCATCACAAGTATTCTAAAAGACTTATCCATAAAGAGAACTTACAAATCAACCATTAAATGAATATAAAGGAAGTCAATTTTAAAAAGATTAAAATCCATTTCACCAATAAACTATTCAATTCAAGAATACCCTAATCAATCACTAATCACGCCCATACATTTAAATTCCCCCTTTAATTTATCAACATAATTGAAAACTACTTAATAGCTGGGTAGTTAACTCATTATTATTTCATAATTACTTATGTTCAAAACCTTATTTCCACTCTCCTTTCATCATACTAATTTAACACTCACTTCCAATATTTAAATTAACTGTGAAAACCATTTAGGACCAATTGTCTATACTTTAAAATAACAATAATAACAATACTCTAAATACTTGAACTACATATTAGAAATTACCACCTTAAAATCTTAAATCTATCTAAATAAATTTACACCCAAAAAATACCTTTTAAAACCACTACATATCTATATATATTTTTTAATTCTTTTTTAGGAAGGAAAGTAGAAAGAGAATAGATATTTTCTAAGAATTCAACAAATCTACAAGACTTAAAAAATATAACTTATTCGATTTTATATTAAATTCTATTTCCACATTTAAAAATAAGAATTAGACAATCAATGCTGATAGATATATATATATATTCACAAATTGCCCTTATCCTATCAAATTTCACAATTTAATAATTAATAGGAATTCTTTTCTATTCCAAAATATTCACTCAAAACAAGAATTAAATAAATCAATGCTATCATATATTCGTAAATTGATTTTTCAACTAACTTATCCTCTTATAGTTGGTAATTTAATAAATCACAAACAGATTTCTTTCTATATTATTAATATTTCCTTTTTAAATAGATTATGTTTTATTTTAACCAGAAAAAGAAACAGAATGTTTTTGTTTTGACAAAATTAAATAATCAGTGGAATCTGAGTAAGAAAGTTAATAACTATCTATATACAAATATAAATATCTATATATATATATACATATATATATATATAAACATATATATAGAGATATATATATATAAACATATATATATAAATAATTATAAAAGTAATTTCGCACAATAAATATAATTAGAAATTCACGTTTTACAAAGTAAAGCAAATACAATTTCGAATGGGCATTTTAACCCATACACAGCCACGGAGATAAATGCCTGGCCATGGACAGTCCGCAAACTGTCACACGGTACCGGTGGCGGGGTGGTGGGTACGGCCGAGGTCGAACCACCACACAGCCGCCATATAATAATACCCAACCAAAAAACAATAACAGCGTCGACGGAAAAAAACGAAATTCAAAGAATTTTAATTATCATTCACTATTTACACAGGTATAAATAATTATATATATCTATTACATATATATATATATATATATATATATAAACCTATATATATATATTTATATTGGAATCTGGGCATTTTGAAATCAGGAAACAAAATAAACACTGTACAATTTTTCTGTATATGATTAAATATAAACAAGAATATACACAACCCAGTTTTCCCAGTACAAGATTATTTTAAGTTGATTAATTATATTTTCCAGACAAAACTACAGTACTACTGGTTCTTTTCCAAAATTCCCATCTTAGTTATATTATAATGAACAACAGTACAAATCCAACAATTAATTTCATTTAAATAAACAACAGTCCCGAACTCCCAAAGAATTTCAATTTAATAATTGACAGTCCAGAACCCAACCAAATTCCATTTTCACAACAGAAATCCCAATCCCCATATGAAAATTTCATGCACAACGAAACAAATTCAATCAATTGCTATTTTATTTAGTGCTACAGCAAATAAATAAGAAAGGAACCTGGCGTCCTGTGTTTGAAAAAGATCTGTAGAAGCTCTATCCCTTTCGCCGATCCAATCCTCCGCCAATGAATGTTTCCAGCAACAACTCCAAGATTTTCCCCTCAACGCCAAACTTATTCCTCAATGAATTCAC
>VDFB02026320.1:20918726-20961226 GCA_007258455.2 Sequoia sempervirens | reverse complement strand
GATGTAGGGTTTCATGATTCAAGCTAGCATTCATGTCAAGATCTATAAAATTCAAGCAAGATTCAAGATCTACATCCATTGGAGCCACTTCATACATGCTTGCAACACTCTATTGCTAGGGTTTGGTGATTTGCAACATCATATTTTGTTCACTCATCATTCTTCATTCCTATTTCATTTCATTTCAAGGTTTGATTACCAAAATGGGGTTTGACCAAGGAAAAACCCTATTCACTAACAAACCAATATTTTTCCCTCTCTTTAGTGTGTGATTTGCAGGTTTAGGTTGAAGACACATTGAAGAGCAAGTTTGGAGAAAGTTGTGAAAGTGTTCAAAGTTTTCAAAGTTGTCACCTTGCATTGGCGATACTTGGAAGACTTCTACAGGCTGCAAATCAGGATTTTGGATCCAAAAATCAATTGGGAAGTATAGAGAAAACATTAAAGAGTAGATTAATACTTTGAAGCTTTAGAAAACCCTAACTGGACTGATACACCAGTTCTAGCGTATGAGTCCCATTTTAGGTCATTTTCCAGTTTTTTACAGTTATAGACATCCATTTGCCAGATTTCAGTTTTTGTACAGAAACCCAAATCTGGGACTAAATCACCCAGACTGGCGTATGAGTCCTAACAATCTTTGAAATCAAAATTTTCATCATTTCAGAGCTTCATCCAATAATCTTTACATTTCCAGGTGCATATATTTCTTCTTACAACTTTTTGTTTTGATTCACATGCATTTTTAGGTCATTTAGTGAAAGATTGCATTGCACTAGGTTTAACTATTAGTTTTTGCATTTCATTTATCCTTCCAAGCCCTAGCTTGGTGGTGAACCCCTCATTAGTTTACAATCATAAACTGGGTATGTGTAGGATCATCATGGAAAAAATAGGCCCTTAAGTGGCGAAAAATTCAGAAAAATCAGAGTTAGGCAACTTGATGTAAAAATTTGAATAAGTTATCTATATTATTTCAAAAATATGTAAGAATAGAATCTATAGAAAAGTGAATGTAGTTTCTAAACTAATAGGTTTATTTTTATTTTTTAAATCTATTTGGTGAAAATTTGAAATTTCAATGTAGTAGCACTTAAATTTCAGGGAAAAAATAAGAAGTAGGTGTCTGTCGACCACCCTAACCACAATAAAATGATAATATTTTTTTATAATATTTTAGATATAAGTAGAGGACTCATGTCCCGATGTGATGCATATTTTTGTAATTTTTTCCAAGTAAATAATTAATTATGAATTTTTTATTACAACTTTTAAAAATATAAAACTCGTATGTCTAACCACCTTAACTTGGTCAAAAATTCATGAAATTCAATTTTTAATCCTATAGTATAAGCATAGAATGTGATGTATGTTTGATTCAAAAAATGTGATACCATTTGAAAGCTATAAATGTTTTTCAATCAACTTATCAATCGGGACTTTAGTCATAATTCAAATAGAAAATGAATAATAATTATTTATTAAATTCAAAGTAAAGCATAATTTATATTGGTGGAAAGCAGAGAATCTCCTTTAAAAACCCTTTTTGTTTCATCAATTTTGGGAAAGAAAAACATCGTCAGCCACATACCCATCATATCGCCACTTTTTGGCCCATCATGATCTTGCACATACCCCCTAGGACAGCCCTATTACAATATCTCTTTCCCCTTGGCATACTTTAGATTGAGATCTTTAGGTTTTCCCTTCAATGAGATAATTATGAAGTGGGTTTTCTCTATGTTATAAGCCATACAAAAGCGAATCCATTTTCCATTGTTCCTGCATTTAGAACATCACAATTCTAATTTCGATTGCATCATCATCCTAGATCTTGCTTGCATTAACATTGCATTAGGGTTTGCATTAGTTAATTGGCATTCTAGGGTTTCCAATCATTGCATTAGTGAAAGTGCATATAGGTTGCATTTTTACATCCCAAATCATTGAAAATCATCTGAAATATGCATTTGCATTTAGGTTACAGATCATACAAACTGAAAAGCATAAAAAATCACTTAAAATTTTCTAAATTTTTTGAAGAAAACCCTCACTCCAGGACTCATACGCCCCCCCTCAGTGATTTAGTCCCAGTGCTGATTTTAAATTGCATTTTCCATAATTTAAAACTCTGTTTCTATGATCTTGTTTGTTGTGGATAACTTTTTGTTTCAATTTATAGAGTTTTTGTTATAGTAATTTCATTGTAATTAGCTTAAATTGCATTTGCATTCATTAGCATCCCTTGCATGAGTATTTGATGTCCTATTGCTAATACTATAGTGAGATGAATTTCGAGACTTGTGTCATCCCACGATAGCAAAATCATTGTGGATCTTGGGTTGTCTAGCTCTTTCACTCCTAGTATTGACACTAGTACACTAGGAATGGACCATACCCTTAACAATCCCTTGCCTTCAAGTAGTGTGATGCATGTTGAAACAATGGTTGCTAGTGTTCTGCAAGAAAACATAATCCAAATCTAGGAAGACTTAGCAAACCTACAACATCAAGTGCAAAATGACAACATTTCAACTACTAACATCCCTACTATAGATAACATTCATCACATGCTTGAAAGTGAATATGAACTCGACCTTGTGCATAACATAGTTCAAATCTTTGGAAAAAAATTCCCCTCAAACACTAATTGTCCTTTACCTACCAACAATGTTACAATCCAAGGATGAATTCAAATTCCTTCTCCCATAACAATTGCCTCTATTCCTACTGATTCAAACCCTCAAGTCACAACAACACTGCAACCAACTAGTAATGTGATTCCTTCCTTGGGTATTTCCGCTAGCATCCCTAGTACCTTTTTGGCATCACACGTCATATCTCCTACCACTTTACCACCTATAATCATTCCATTAACTTTTCCTTCAAACACATACACACCCCCACCATATTCACCTCCATCTCATAATACAAGCAATGACCCTCTCATTAATCAACTTTTGCAAACCATTTCATCCCTTCAAAATCAAGTTTCCACCATCAATCAAAATCCAAATGGCCCACCTACATATTATGTCAAAAGCAGTCCATTGTCATTGGAGATCTCTGAACACTGATACTAAAAGGTGTAGAGGTGCCTAGATTCGAGAAATATGGAGGGAAAAGAGATCCTTCTAACCATGTTTCTGCCCATACCGCCTTATGTAGTGACTTTGTCCTTGATGATAAACTCTTGGCTAACCTTTTCCCTAGGTACTTGAAAGATACTTCCTTGGAATGGTTCTCTTCATTACCGAACAACTAAATTTGTTCATTCAATGAACTTGTTGAGGCATTTATAAACCATTTCCAAGTGCATATGACTCCTAAGATGACCTTAGCCGATTTGATGAGATGTAACAAAAAATAAGAAGAAAAGATTACTAACTTTATTTCACATTTTTTATCCCTTTATTCCCAAATCGATGTCAAGGTCCCTAACCCTCACCTTCAAAAGATGTTCATAGAAAATTTGCAAAGAAAGATACAAGATAAGCTTACCATGATGAAATTCTCGTCCTTCATGCACTTATGTACTGCTCTTCATGATTATCAAAATTCGGTTAGTAGTTGAGATATAAAATCTACTTCTATCTGTACTGAGAATTCCAAGTACGCAAACCAAAACAATTCTCAACCTTTTAGAAAATAGAATAAAGGCTTCCTCCAATTCAACCCCCCTCAACAAACAACTCAGAATGCTAATTTAACCAAGTAGTTGTTGTTAAAGCCACAATACCCTTTAGCTATGGGGACCCAAAAATGCAATTCACTCCCTTACCTGATACCCTTCACAACACAATGACAACTCTTAGAATAGAATATGATTACCTTGCCTCCTGTTAAGACATCAGATCCTAATAAACCATTACCTGCAAACTATAGACAAAATTCTTACTGCCATTATCACCAACAAAATGGACATGATACAGAAAATTGCAAGCATCTTAAACATCTTGTGCAAGACCTCATTGATTCTGGTTGGTGTTCCATTAGAGGTGTTAGTGATCAAGGAAATAAGTATGTTTCCCCTCCTAACCAAAACTTGTAAATTTTTACCAACCCTATGCCTAATAAAACATTTCATTTGTTAAAGCTAGCAAAATTATAAAGAATGATGTGATGAATGTTGATACGGATGATGATAACAATGATACTGTTCAACATGATCCTATAGATAATGATCCTATGGATAATATGGTAGGAGTGATAGACATCATTCCTCATAAGGGCTGAACTAAAAATCCTCTTGAGATTGCTTTCTCCTCACACGATATACTTAAACATGCACTTGATGGTCCTCTAAGTTACATAGTCGGTTGCATCTATGATAAGCCCACTAATGGGATATTAATAAATCTTGCCTATGGAGAGAATGTGATCACTGAAGAATTATTACTTCTACATGAGCTTTACCAAGACATGTATGATAAACTGAAAGCATGGATCAAGACACATAATGGTTTCACTTGCCCTACGATAGGATCGATCACCCTTCCTTTACAGATAGGACCAAAGGAATTAGATTTCTCATTCTCCATCATCCCACAGTTAGACCAATTTCATGTGAAGTTAGGCTATCCATGGCTTCGCTCCATGAATGCAGTCCCTTCAGTTGTACATAAATGCTTAAAGTTTCCCTTTGATAATGAAATTTTCACCGTTCATCATAGAGGCTTTAAGCCCTTGTCTTCCCATGGAAATTTTCCCTTAGATTTCTTTTGGCCTAAGCCTATAGAACCTATCAAACCACAAGAAGACTTCTTTTTCAAATCCTACCAAAAGTTCAAGGAAAAGAGAATAGAAGAATTATCCCTTCAGAATATGCCTCAACCTTCAAACGAGCCTACAATCCTTGATGAAACTATGATTGAACCAGAAGACATTCCAAACAACCAAGACCAACCTTAGATAGAACCTTCACCCGCTTCCTACAAAATACCAAGAGACAACGAAAACAATAACGTCACACCTCCTAGAATAAAACAATTTTACAAAGTCAAAGAGAAAGTGGTTGAAACAATTGAAACTTAAGTACTGTATTTGTCTATACGTGTAACTATGAGAATCTTAAGATAAACAATAAAACATTTTTAATCTGAACACTATGGCTTTCATAATTATGTAAAAAATAATAATATGGCTCTCATAATTACACTATCTTTGTTACTATTCAATTTTATCTTTCAACCATTTTTAAGCTTTATATATACATAGCTTTCTCTCAAATTAGGAACCCAACTAGATTGAAAGATTATTGCAACTCCGAATTCTCAAGCATGCAAATATGAGGATTCAACTTCGATTGATCTGCTCGAGCTTCTCAACCTGGAACAAACAATAGATATGTAATGTGTGAACCTATTTATAATAACTTGAATGTAATGTACTTACTATCCCTAGATTACATATTAAATTAGAAGTAGGCATTGTGGCTACATACATGTGTATGCCCATATAAATAATTAGAAAGGAGGAAAGATAATATTAAAGTACATCTAAGGTACATATTAACTTGGGGTTAAATACAAATATTGAGAAAGATCTAGATACTAGGAAATTATATATAGATTACATTTGAAGTTTATGATAGAAAATATAAGTTAGGATTTCACTTTAGTTCAATTCCAATCTAATAGTCAATTAAGAAGAAATCAACAATATCATTCTTTAATCTATCGAATATAAATAGATTAATTCTTCAAACGCATAGAATTAATGATTATTTCTTAAAGCATAGTTTATGAAACACATCTACCACAAAATCATCTAAGTGATATATTTGGACAATAAAAATCATGTTTAATGATAGACACAAAAAATATTCTCTTATAACATCACTTTCTAAATTATTCATAGAATAAGTGATAATGGAGTTAAAAATTTACAAAACCAAAGACTGAATTATATTATCTATATTAAACCATTTTATATAATAAAAAAATTTAGACTAGATAAATATTTTAACTATTTATATGGTCAAACATGACCAAACAAGATAAATGATATTAAATATTCCAAATTCATTTATTTATGTGACAATTAATCATAGACTTGTACTTCAATGCATATTATTTAATAATAATCTCTTCATCATCATTTGAAAAGGTGCATAGTCTTGGTTTCAAAATAATGCAAAAGCTCATATATAAAGGAAAGGGACTTGGTCTTTATGAGAATGGTATTCCTAACCAAATTTAGTTAAACAAAATTAAGGGAAATAATAAAATTGGATATTGTAATAAAATAAAACAAATATTGGAATGCCTTGGCACTTCTTAGTTATCTTCTTAGTTATCTTGTTTCTATGGATTTACTCCTCTTATCAATTATCATTTATACTATATTATTTTTATTATTGTGTTCTCTATTTGATTTTATATTAACATTTGGATTTTAATTATATATTGTATGATGTATGTGATACTTTTATATTTAGAGTTGATATTGATTATACTTTTTTATTACGTATGTATTTATGTATGTATGTATGTATGTATGTATGTATGTATGTATGTATGTATGAATGTATGTATGTATGTATTTATGTACGTATGTATGTATGTTTTCATAATGGATGTTGTTATTACTATGTTGGCATTCTAGATTATTGTTAGTTATTGTATTTCTATGCATGGAGGATGATGTGTATTAATATTGAGTTATTTGGGATGTAATGATTATGTGATATTGTACGATATTGGGTGATTGTGCATTGCTTCAACTATTATGCATAGTGTAAGTACACTTGATGTGTGATTTGAGTGTGCAAGTACATGATCATTTCCTCACATGAGTGTGTAGGTCTAGGTTATTTCTCCAATAGTGGTTATAATTGAGATGTTCCATTGGGCTTGATGTGTTTTTAAATCCCCATAATACTCAAATCAAATCAAAGATGTCTTGTGAGATCCTGTTTGAATCTAGATCTAAATTGGTCGTAATTCTAGATCCTACATGTGTTGTGTGTTAAACCGGGCATCAATCAAATTCACCGCCAACAATTCACCGTGGAAAAATTCACCACCATGACAAATTCACCTCAAGGAAAATTCACCGCCACGGAAGATTAATCGCAAACTTTTAATGCGATGAATTTTCCACGAATTGTTGGTGGTGAATTTTCCTTGTATATGCATTATTTTTCTTGTGATTGTTTATTTCTCTATTAACCTTTTGATTGTTTTCAAGAGTTAAATCATTATTTTTTACTGATATTTGGTGCATTTGAAAAATTGAGGAACTAAGAAGATCATTTTCTAACAATTTTGTTTTCTTAGTGTCAAGATGAATAGGTTTTGGAAGCCTAAATTCTACCTTACAAGCTTATTGAACATCAAAATTCATGGTGAATATGTTTTTGAAGCCTACATTTTACCTCACAAGCTTATCCAACATCAAAATTCAAGGTGAATACGTTTTCAAAGCCTATATTTTACCTTACAAGCTTATTGAACATCAAAAGTCAAGATGAATAGGTTTTTGAAGCCTACATTTTACCTTACAAGCTTATTGAACATCAAAAGTCGAGGTGAATTTTTTTTTTTTTGAATATTTCATATTTAACTTTAAATTGATAGAAAAGAAAATAGTACAATGTCCACAAAAAAGAAATGCTGGTATACGGCACACCCACAAGTCTAATCAAAAGAACCAATACAAATGAGCCAAGCCTAAAAACACAATTAAGTTGTGCCTATGTTAGACAGAGGAGGGTCTTGATCGTTAGGTTTCCCCCAAACATTATTGGGGTGAAATCATCTATGAGATCCCAATGAATGAGAGCAGCAACATCTTCATTCATTCTCCTTTGGAGGCTGCTTATTGCAAACCGGAAAGATGGCGAATGACACACAGGGAACTTGTCAGTGTCTGTCCAACCAGAATCTTGCCTTGGATTTTAGAAGTCTATATTCTACCTTAAAAATTTATTGAACATCAAAATTCACAAAAATCTACATTTTACTGCTCAAATCTATGCATCATAGATTAAATTCATTTGAAAGATCAAATTTGTGACGCTAAAAATTAAATCTATGGTACTAAAAAATAAAATATCTAACTTTAAGAACAGCCACATATATATTTGATTCGATATGATACAACTGAAATTATTGTATGTATCTGTAGATATTTTTAATATCAATAATTGCTGATTCAATTGAAATTTAGGTACTGTAATTCTGAATTCTCAAGTATGCAATTATGAGGATTCAAGGTCGATAGATCTAGTCGGAGATTAACACCGATTCTTCTCAACCTGGAACAAACAACAGATCTGTAAAAGTGTAAACTCATTTTTGCAGATAGTCAGTCCCAGGTTGAGAGGAGTCTGTGTTAGTTATCCGGTGCTGATTCAACTTCCATTGATCTAATGAACTCTAGTCGGAAGTTAACACATCTTCTTCTCAACCTGGAACAAACAACAGATCTGTAAAGAATGAACCCATTTTTGCAGATGCATGTCAGTCCCAGGTTGAGAGGAATCTGTGATAGTTATCCGGCGCTCAAGGATGGGTGTGTTAGCAGTACTGACTCCATTATTCCTTTCTTTAATGATTGTTTTTCTTCCTTTGATAACCCATCATATTTAGTGATTCTTACCTAAGCATTGAACGGGATCCGGGTAAATTTTGAGTAGACCCATTCTCTAATATCTGTTTTGTAAATTTATTTTAATAAGGGTTAAGATTTTACAAGTATTTCGTTTTCAGTTTCAATCATAACCAGTCAGTGACATTTATAAATTCTATATCATTCACAGATTTGTAAGCCAGTCTAATAATCTTGTTTGTAAGATTGACGTTTGTAATAATGTCTGTTGGCATTATTCATAAGGCCACAGTGCTCAGTTTGTCTTGTCAACCTTAAGTTTCTTCTCATCCTCATGATTATGGTGTTTTTGGTTGTTTGTGTTGAATATAATTTGCAGAATCAAATGAAAAATAAATTGCAGAAAATAAAAGATTAAAAAACAATCACAAGATTATGAACACCAGATTTATTGTGGTTCACCATCAACTTGATGGCTACGTCCACACTCAAGGATTATCTCTTATTATTATCCAGTTTTGAATCAATTACATATTCACCGAGCAACATTATTTATAAAACAAGTCTTAACCAATTAAATGGAAAAATCCATTCGAAATAAACAACTTCTAAATTGGCGAACACATGCCAATAGAAGTTAATCAAAAGAAAGAAATTATTTTGAATTAAGAAGGAAACATGCTAATTTGGGCTTCACTGAACCCAACAATCTCCCACTTGAAGACCAAATTGTTGCTCAGAGATATCTCATTACTGCAGAGTTAATGTTAGAGTTGCACAAGTCTGAGAGAAACTCTACAGAATTCGAACTTCTCCCTTGGAACTACTTTTGTCAACATGTCAGTTGGATTCAACTTTGTGTCAATTTTCTCAACCTACAACTTGCCTTCTTCAATACAATGGCGAATGAAGTGATATCGCAGCTCTATGTGCTTCGTTCAATTATGAAAGGTTGAATTCTTTGACAAGTGAATAGCACTATTGCTATCACAAAATAGAGTAAAAACTGATTGCTGAAACTATAAATCACCTATCAATCTTTGCAACAAAATCATTTCCTTTGCCCCTTCAGAAAGAGCAATATATTCTGCTTCCATAGAAGAAAGTGCAACCACTTATTGCAACTGAGAAACCCAACTGATCACTGTCCCAATAAAAGTGAATACATAACCAGTGGTAGAACGCCTTTTATCCAAATCTCCAGCCATATCTGAATCAACATAACCTCGTAGATTTATCTCCTTACCACCAAAACATAAACCGCGATCAGAAGTACCTTTCAAATACCTGAATATCCACTGAACTGCCTGCCAATGTTGTTTACCCGGATTACTCATAAATCTACTCACAACTGCCACTACTTGAGTAATATCCAGACGAGTACAAGTCATGGCATACATTAAACTGCCAACTGCGGATGAGTATGGGACACGCTTCATGTGTTCTTTTTCTTCTTCTGTTTTAGGACATAGCTGAGGATAACTTAAAATGATCAACCAAAGGAGTACTCACAGATTTGGCATTATTCATATTGAATCTATCTAAGATTTTTAAAATATATTTTTCTTGAGATAATCTAAGTTCTCTCTTTTTTCTATTCCTCATTATATTCATCCCAAGAATCCTATTTCCTGCCCTTGAGTCCTTCAAGGAAAATCTCTAAGATAAATGTTGTTTTAACTCACGAACTATCCTCACACTATTGTCAGCAACCAACATATCATCAACATAAAGTAATAAAATGACAAACTCACCATTTGGAAGCTTTTTATAATAAACACATGGGTCTAAATCACAACGAATGAAATGTTGTTGAGTCATGAAGCTCTGTCAAATTTTAAATACCATTGTCTAGGGGCTTGCTTGAGCCCATACAAACTCTGCTTCAATCTGCAATATAAATGCTCTTGACCCGGTTTTGCAAAACCTTCAGGCTGCTCCATGTATAATTCCTTTTGAACATCTCCATGAAGAAAAGCAGCTTTGACATCTAATTGCTCAAGTGCAAGATCTCAAATGGCTGCCAAGCCTAACACTGCCTGAATAGTGGTCATTCGCACAACTAGTGAAAATATTTCATTGAAATCAATGCATTTTTCCTGAGCAAAACCCTTGACAACTAATTTGGCCCTATAATGTTGATGACCTCCCTCTTCCTCTTTCACACGATATACCCATTTATTCTTCAGAGGTTTTTTATTTGGCGGAAAAGGAACCAAATCCCAAGTGTCGTTAGCATGCAAAGACTCCATTTCTTCATTCATTGCCTCCATCCATTTGACCGAGTTTGCATCTTTGCAAGTTTGTTTGAATGTTGTCGGCTCTACCTCACCACAAAGCAATAATTCATAATTATAATCATCAGATAAAAATAACTCAAAATCATCATACTTCTTTGGTAGCTTCCTCTTCTATGTTGATTTCCTCAATTGAGAAACACTGTCTGATTGCAAATTACCCTGTGGCTATATATTTTCCCCATTATTTTGTAAATTACCTCCAATACACTGATCTCCTACATTCCCCTGTTCTTGCACATATCCACCAAGTGTCTGCCCTTGATTATGCACTAATGGAGACACTGCTTGAGGTTGTGTAACTGTTTGTGAAGGCAATGATTCACCAATTATAGGGTGTGTGGGGTCTGTAATAGGCAGCTCTGTGTTTGGAAGAGGTTGTGGGCTACTCTGTATAGGCAGCGATCCATCCTTAAAAGGAAGCGCTTGAAACAATGAAGGCTGCTAATTATTAGAAGGCACGCCTTGTGTATGAAAGGTTGCGAGATAATAATAGGAGGTAGCATATGAATCAATGGAGGCTGTGAATTGGACAATGAAGGCACCTCATTTGCAAGTGGTTGCGAATCAAACAATGACTATGTATGGTTTTGCAAAGGCAAAGCATTAATGTGTGAAGGGTGTGTTTGGTTTGATAAAGGCAGCACCTTGTCCATTAAAGGCTGATGTGTGACAATTGAAGGTTGTGCATCAATTGATAAAGGTTGTGCGTTAAACAGAGAAGGCACCATTGCCTTAAAAGGCTGCGTTTCCACAGTTGAATATTGCAAATTTATTAATGGAGGCAACGTATGGGTATATGAAGGTTGCATACCATAATCTAAGGGCATTGAATGGACTATAGAATTAGACACATTAACAACAGAAGGTTGTGTGTTGGTATAAATAGCGGAAGCAATAGGTGAAGGCAGAGCAATTGAATTTAATGGCTGCGAACAAACAGGGGTACTCGAATATGAAGAAATTACTAAAGGTTGGGAGAATGAAACTGAAGTTTGTTTGACATGACCTTTGTCAAAGAAAGCAACCTCAAAATATTCATTAGAAGATTTGTCCAGAGGCTGCAAACTTGGAATTTTTTTCTCATTGAAGACAACATCCCGACTGCGAACAATCTTTTTTGCAACGAGATGCCACAGCCTAAAACCGAATTGATCTTCTCCATAGCCTAGAAAAATGCACCTCTTTGATTTAAAATCAAGCTTCGCTCATTGTTCTTTGGGAATATGCACGAACGCTTCACAGCCAAACATCTGCAAATGATGATAGAAAATTCGCTTCCCAAGCCATCTCTCCTCTGGAATGTCAAAATCTAAATGAGATGATGGGGCACGATTTATCAAATAGACTGCAGTGTTACACGCCTCTACCCAAAACTCTTTTCCCAAATCGGCATTGGAGAGCATACAACGAGCTCTCTCTAAAATTGTCTGATTCAATCGCTCAGCTGCTCCATTTTCTTGAGGGGTGAATGGGACCACCTTGATTCTATGAATGTTGTTGTCTGCACAAAAATTGTCAAACTCCGAGGAACAAAACTCTCCTCCATTGTCAATTTTTAGACATTTAATTGTATGCCCTATTTGGTTTTCAACAAGAGCTGTGAAAATTTTAAATTTTGAAAAAATTTCTGATTTTTAATTCAACATGTAAATCCAAACTTTTTGAGTATAATCATCAAGAAATGTAACAAAGTAATTTGCACCACCAAATGAAGTTACCTCAGTGGGACCAAAAATGTTTGAATGCACAAGTGCCAAAGGAGTAGTTTTCTAATAAAGACAATGTTCGCAAATCTATAAATCCATCGATTGCACGTCGGGAAGCTGATCTCATTGAAGCATTCCTTCAAGCCCTTTCTTGCTCATGTGACCGAGCCTCTTATGCCAAATTTCTGACTTGCTGTCCATGACTGTCATGGTAGCTCCCACTTCACCATGGAATTTTAAAATATAAAGATTACCCAACTTCTTTCCTTTTGCAATCACTAAAACCCCTTTTGTTACTTGCCAATTTTCTAAAGAGAATTTAACATCACACCTAGAAGCAATTAATTGACTGACAGAAATTAAATTTCTTTTCAATAAAGGAACATATCTCACATCCTTTAAAATCCATTGACTGCCTTTTTTTTAAATTTAAAACTATATCACCTTTACCAACAATTTCACACTCCTTATTGTCACCAAGAAAAACCTTACCGAAAGCACCTTCTTTGAAATTTGTAAAAGCTTGCTTGCACGAAGTAGCATGGAAAGAAGCTTCGGAATTAAGTACCCAGGAGTCTACAGTTGTTTCTCCAGCAGCCAAGATCAAAACACCGTCATCCTTTTCACCTACAGTGTTTGCTTGATTTTTGATGACTAAGTCTTGTGCCTTCTTATAATTCTAGCAATTTTTCTTTGTGTGGCTTGGCTTGCCACAAAACCAATAGGCACCTATTTTTCCTCTTGACTGCGATCTAGATTTTGACCTCCTTCGATTATTATATTTGCCTCTTTCTTTACTTCTACCTCTATTCCCAATACTTACAGTTGTTAATGCCTCACCAGATGAAGGTTTCTGATTTTTTCTCCGCATATCTTCACTCAAAAGAGTGGTTGCAACATCATCGAATTTCAACTTGCGGGTAAAGAACACAGTAATAAAATAGCTTTGATCTCATCATCCAAATTTATGCCTACAAAAATCAGTTGGGTAACTAATGTATTAAATTCATTCAAATGATTGGACATAACCCCTCCTCGCATTTTAAAATTATACAGTTTCTTCATAATAAATACCTTATTGGAAGCAAATGCCATTTCATACATTGAAGACAGTTTGTCCCACAACTCCTGTGTTGTCTTCTCTGCAGAGACATTAAATAAGACATTGTTGGACAGTGACAGGAAGATTGTAGCTCTTGCTTTTTTGTCCAGCTTCTCCCATTCTTCATCAGATAAAGAGTCTTTCCCTTTGGTTTTTCTAGCCAATGCATTCGAAAGATCTTGCTTGATGAGAAGGGATTCCATCTACACTTTCCATAGGCTGAAATTTTGTCCTACAAACTTTTCTATTTTCCACTTGTCTGCATCTTCCATGGCTGCAAAAGTTTTGTGCAATTTCCTGCACCAAATTTCTCCAACCTGCTCTAATACCAATTGTTGAATATAATTTGCATAATCAAATGAAAAATAAATTACAGAAAATAAAAGATTAAAAAGCAATCACAAGATTATGAACACCAAATTTATCATGGTTTACCATCAACTTGATGGCTACGTCCACACTTAGGGATTATCTCTTATTATTATCCAGTTCTGAATCAATTACATATTCAGCCAACAGCATTATTTATAAAATAAATCTCCAACCAATTAAATGGAAAAATCCATTCAAAATAGACAACTTCTAAATTGGTGAACACATGCCAATAGAAGTTAATCAAAAGAAAGAAACTATTTTGAATTAAGAAGGAAACACGCTAATTTGGGCTTCACTGAACCCAACAGTTTGAATATTAGTAAGTTTTTCTCTTCTTTTCTTTTTTTGAGGCTAGGAATGATATTCAACATCTTGACGGTGAACAAATTAATTATCATTGTGCACTTACAGATCATGACCCACCTCTTCTTCTTTTTGTTAATTTATTTAAATTTATTATTTAAAATTTTATCTTACATAAATTATAAGGTGTAACATTTTCAACTTACTGTTTAGAAGAAAAAAGAAAAGATGTCAGCTATTGTGGAAGACTAGACCACTCCCTTTCAGGAACTTCACATAGAAGATTTACCAATGGACTCCACTGTTGATACTCCGGGTTTGGCCGGTTCAGTTAGTAGTCCTGTGCCTTCTCCTTGTAGAAAAAAGACAGAAAAGATTTGTGAAGAGGAATCCTTGTATTACAATACAGCAAAAAAAATTGGAACAATTTTTTAAACCACCTTAACTTAGTGCCGGTTGGGTGGTGTTTCTTGCTTTGTAATGCTATGTTGGTAGTCATGTCATAGTTCTACTTGGTTGTTGTTTCTTGGTTGGCTGTGCTTTATGTTTTGTCCCGTCTTATTGTTGTTCCTTGTCTATTCCTAGTTGCTTCATTGTACTTATTGTTTTATCTTTCTCTTTGTAAAAGGGATCAGAACCCTTTCAAAATCCTACTCTTTTAATAAAAAACATTTTCAACTTACCTTTTTTAAATATAATGTATTTAAATTATCTTTATAAAATGACATTTATTCTCTAAAAAAATTGATTTATTTTTTAATACAAAATCCATTAATCATTAAGAAAAAATATTTAGATTGACCACTTAAATTTTGAAAAAAAAATGTATTATTGGACTAATCATCATAGAAATAATAAATAACCACTTATTATAAAGTAGACAAATTTTATCTTAATAATTGAATGAGTCAATCTTTAAGAAAAGTCTTGCCTAAATATAGGCTTAACTTTAAATGCTTATATTATTTTCTTTATATTGATACTAACTCTATTGGTATAGTTGTATCATGTTTTGAGATAACTTAAATATTTGGTTATGTGTATTTGTTTTCCTATTATGACATCTTTAATCTTAAGAAAAAAAATTCCATATGTAAACATAGTGTTTGAACTTTGTTTTAAATGTTTATATTATTTACTTTATATTGATACTAACTTTATTGTTATAGTTGTGTCTTGTTTTAATTTTTTGATATGTTATGTTGAGATGACTTAACTCCTTGTTAATGTGTATTTGTTTGTCTATTATTGACATCTTAAATGTTAAAAAAAAACTTTCATATGTGAACATGGGGTTTGAATTTAGTTGATGAATATATTGATATGCATAAACTACACATTTGTCGTATTCTTGAAAGGTTTATCATCTCTTAAGAAGGGTTTATTAGAAAATCAACACATAATAATGACAATTTAATAATATAGAAAATAGATCATACATACCACATCTTAGTGTAGAAAATAGATCACATAGTTTTTGGTATATGTGATATATTTTCTACAATAAGATTTGATATGTCTAATTTGTCTTCTATATTACAGTATTGTCATTATTATATGTGTGGATCATATTAGTGAGGTACTTCAATAGAAGGTGAACAATGGATATTGATAATAAAAATCATTGAGTTATTAAATATAGGGGTTTGGAGATATTTTATCTAAAGACATTAAAAGTAACAAGTCATTATGCCATCAACTAATTTCCACTATTATATTTATTATTACTACCTTACAATTGTAAATTAATAATATTCACCAGGACATAGAAGATAATCTACTAAAATATTACTCAACAAATATCCTCCCTTAGAAAATCAAACTATATATACATACACATGTATATACACACTACACACAAAAAAATTTACTACAATTTCATATATATGAACCTTAAACATTAAATGTGTATATATATACTCTTACTTTTTATTTAGAAAATATTTAATATTATATATATTCTCATATATATATTTTTGATGAATAGGCACTAATCAATATTAATTATAAAGATTAAAATACATATTCACAAAAAAGGGTGGGTGGTAAGAAGGCACACCCCGAGAGTCACATGGGTAGCACCCAGAAAACCAAAAATTTATCAGTCACATGGGCCTAGCCTAGAAATCCAAGATTACAAACATAAAAAAGGCTATTAAGTGGCCAAAGCAGTACCAACAAAGCCAGGAGGGTTTCTGTCATCCAATTTTTGTCCCATACATCAGCGGGGTCTGGAGTGAGGTCAGGAGAAGGACCCCAGCCATCATCAGCATCTTTATCTTTATCTTCTTTGTCCTCACGATGGGGCGAGATTGCAAGCGCCAGATACAGAAAGCATTTACCAGAATCTGGCCAACCAGAGCCAGTAGTAAGAGTATTATCAGAGGGCCACCCAGAGCCGCCACCGCTGCTCCAAAGGGCCACCCCTAGCCAGCCCGTGGAGGAGGAGAACGATACTGCCGAGGAGGGCAGGAACCACACCGAAGAGGGGGCTGAGAACGGGGGCGAGCAGAGCCACTCCACTGTCGGCCTACGAGGGTGATTAGCTGCGAGAGGAAGTGGGCGAAGTGGGCACCCGATCCACAATACACGGGGCATTGCCCCAATGATCCAAAAGCACCTGAAGGTGAGCCACCTCAAATACAAACTTGTTAGCTTGAATTTGAATTTATTTGTAATAATAATAATTTATAAATACATTATCTATATGAAAAATCACATATTAATATATACATATAAAATAGAAATGAAAATATATACCTCTATCTATAGTCTAAGGTGGCCGTGGCAGATTCAGATAAAATTCAATGACTATTCACAACCTGGCATACCTATTTCTAAGGTGGATTCGGCCTCTATGGCCTACTAAATATGGTTATTCATTCATCCTTGGTTAGTTATAAAAAAAATATCCATCTATTATCCCAAGAGCGCACACCAATGGTTGATCTAAATGCAGTTACTACAGAGGAGGAAGAGCTCCATAAATGACATTTATCGATTTTTCATTTCCACAACTTATAGCCAAATTTGGTAGAGTTACATGAAAGGATATTAAAGCACATATAGCCCCTAATGGATGGTCGAATTTCGATTGAACCATTAAAGGGCTTTTTGGTTTTTTTGTGTTACTTATGAGCTTCTTGAAGATAGAGCAATGTTGTTAAAGGGAAGCCTAGATTTTGGGAAAATTTTATTTGGGTATGAAGTCATAGTTTTTAAATTTCTTGATGCCTTTATAGAAGTTTTTTTTTGTTTTTAGTTTGGGTGTGGCTTTCAAATCTGGGATTTTGTTTTTTCAAACTTTGTGTTTACATTCTATTGGAAAATCCATCAAGAAATTTATCTTAGGAATGACATTTTTAGAAGATCAATCCTCCTTCACTCTATATTCTTCCTTAAAATTTGAATGAATTTTAATGGAAATGGATTTGTCACAACCCCTACCAACTAAAATTAAAATCAAAGTTGGCATCAATATTTGGAATCAAATGTTGGACTATTAAAGGATTACATTTAGGTGTGAACATTGTGAAGAAGATATAGGCCATAATATTGAGGATAGTTTCAATTTTTTTCTTCTAAAATTATTGCTCATTCTTGAAAGTAGGCTACTTGGCAAAAAGGGGGAAATCTCAACCATCAACACATTTTTCTATTATAAAGTATGATGTTAAGGCCAAAGTCTCAAAAAAATCTAATTCATCAACTAATCTAACTCCTAATGCAAATTATTTGATGATTTTGTAATGAGAAATAAACATGCCTCATAGATGTCTCTAGTGGAGGAGTCCTCATTTAATAAAAAAAAATATAATTGAGGATCTTGTTGGGTTTTTTCTCTATTTATTATGTTTATACATTTTTTAAGAAGCTTACTATAAAACAACCTCAAGGGTATGTTAGGTTCTAAAAATAGCAAGGAAAACTTATATGATCACATTAAAACAAGACCAACTCATTAGAATATCCCCTTTGAAATCCCTCATGAGATATAGAACTTGGATATCATTCACACCATACCCATATTCCATAATAAAATCATCCCTCTATCCATAATACAACTATCATGGCTTGGTTGATTGTTAATTAGTACCATAGTCCTTCACAATCATACCATTTGGAATCAACCTACTATCTATTCATCCATTTCCATTCCCTACCCTTGTAAAATTGGGGCATGTGCATAAATCTAATTTATAGAATGGATCTTATTACACACCTTATACTTGTTGGGTAGGCCTTCATACAAAACAATTTTCAAATATTTGTGTACCATTACCAATCCCATCACATATCAAACCCTATCACATTACAAATTCCATATCATAATAAAACCGAACACACCACCTAATAAAATAGAGCTTCCTAGACTTAAAATTCAACAAGACAAGCCACACATAATAGATTGTGCCACATTGAAAATCATACACATGACCAACTTTTCTCCAATAACTAGCCAAAGTAGTTATTTCCCACAATTATTATCTTCATTAAAATTATATCTTTAGGGATGCATCCTTCCCATATTAGGCCCAATCTAATCTTTCATCATCTATCCTAATTAGGCAAGAGATGTGATGGATTCATGACCTTTTTTGTCAGTTGGTATTTTGTTTTTATTTTCTTTTTGTTCCATACTATACTTGTTCAAGGTGGCCTAGATTTTCCTATATCTTGGTGTGTTATGACCAGTGTACAATAGGGCATAATATTTTATTTCTATGTAATTGTGTTTGTTGGTTGTTCTTTACAAGACCCGCCAAGGTTGATTTCAAAAGTATGTGTAGAGACATTTATCATGCTTAAAGTTATTTCCTCACATGTACTTCCAAGGTTATATCATTTCTTCCATGCACTAGGAAATTTTTTTGTTTGAAATTCAAGTCAATGCAAAGCTTACCTTATCACCTTGGTTTTTATTCCTTGTTGCATAATCTCCTTTTCTATATCAAAATTTAGAGTTTCTTTCCATATACCAAGATAATTGTAGTGTCATAAATTGTATACTCTTATAATTTCATATTGTATGATGTCCTCTCTTCAGCCTTTTGATGTAATTTTTTAATTTTAAAATATTAGCACTTTAATTCTTCATTTTTGTTAATTTCATGTTATCCCTAGTTTTCTATATATGAATTCTTCAAGACGTGAGAATTTTGCATGGACATCTATGTGGCGTACTACCATCCTATGAAAATTTGTGATTCCATTGGTTGTTAGAGTATTACCTTCCTACAATTTTTTGGATGTAATTCCCCTATATGTAGTCACAGTGAGAAAAATAAACCTGACTTGTTGTTTTGAAAAAAAAAAAGCTTGATCTTTCACTCTCATGCATTTCGTTTGGATACACAACTTTTGGCGAAACACTTTAACCATTGGAGACACATCAAGATATTATCTACATCGCATGTCATTGTTTCTCAAGCTCAACATAAATCTTGAAGTGATGAATCCTCCTTGGAGATTTTTTAAGTGTCAAGGTGATTTCATTCCATATTGTAAAATTGTATCTTATTCAATGTTAAAATTTGAATTATGTAAAAAGGAAATTTAAATATTCCTTTAAATTTTAATAAATGTGGTTCGTGGATGATAACTTCTTGATTTGTCTCAGAAAATGGTGGGAAAATGCACCTAGACTTTCCAAATAGCTAAAAAGCACCAATTTATAAAAACCCAGGTCAAGCAATGGAATTATCTTCACTTCGAGAATATCTTTCAACAAAAAAACCTCCTTTTATAGAAAATCCATGTATACTCAATGAAAAAATCATTTAGAAGGGTATGAACAACGAATCCTTCAGTAGCATAATCAACTTCAGAAAGAACTAGAAGAATTTCTTGCTAGAGAAGAAATATATTAGAAACATAAATTAAGAGAAATCTAGTTAAAACAGGGAGATAGGAATATCAAGTTCTTCCACACCTCAGCCAAGGTCAGACGCAATGCTAATACAATATTTTCTATAAAATCAACCTCTAATGAGATGTTAAAATATGAGTTGCAAATTTAAAATGAGATTGTTTGATTCTTTTCCAACCTTCTCACTAAACCAATGAATCAGGGTCCAAATTTGGATGGAAAAGAACATGAATAAATTCTAAATTTTATTCCAAGGGTACTCATTTTAGATGACAACAAGTTTTTCCTAGCTCCATTCACCTTGGAAGAAGTTAAAACTGCAGTATTTGTAGTGACTCCAAATAAAGCTACAAGTCCACATGGTTTCAATACATTATTTTATCAGAGAGTAGGGAGATTTGTCACCCCCAAGGCTCCAGGTCATAGGAGAGCCTCAAGAAATTAACTTCCCTAAACTACCTCAGATTGATCAATAGGTGAAGAAAGAAGATACAAACTAAAAAGGAAGGGAAAACAAGACCATGTTTCCCTTTTACTGATGATAAGTGTTTTCAAAAATTAGGTGAGCATACTGCAAGGGTCTTAGACTGTGAATCATACAGCTCTCTATTTGAGGATGGAAATGTGGGATCTAGACTTCAACACAATGTGCTGGAGTCTCAAGGATGCACTGGTGTCATGTATGGATAGAGGGTCGAATGACAATAAAAAACACTCAAGGTCTACTTATGATCTAAATATCAGAGTTTTACAATTTAATAGGAAAGTACAAAAAACGTAGAAATAAGCAATACAACAAGAAGAATACTTCAAGGCTATTCTAGTGAAATGACGAAGAAAGGGGGGGGAGAGAAAACTCATGCACAGTCTAGTACTCCAGCTATATCTCCAAGCGAACGAACCTGTTCCTACACATACAAGAATAGGAAAAGTGTTGGGTTGTGTTTTGAGGTCTACCTCAGTCAGACCAACATTTTGGTGTTCCCACCTCCACATATAGCTAGAATACAATGATATAGAGAAAAATCATAAAGGGGAGAATAGAAGTGACACAAAAAGTAGAGAGCAATGACAACCTAAATGCTACTCTACAAAACTAATGATGAAAGTAAATGAGAAGAAACAATATCACCTTCCCTGCTATAAGTGCTCAAGGCCGATAGAGGAAGGAAAAGATAAGACCACCATACCAAGGAGGTAGAGATTCGTAAACCTACAATGACGAGGGTGTTGAAGCAAGAAGACACTGTAGAGACCAAGTCAAAAACTGGTAGCAGTAAGATAGAGAAATGGAGAAGCAAGAATGATCAAGAAGAATGAGAGAATGAGCTTGAGAGTGGAAGAATTAGCATGAAGCCCCTTGATAGAATGAATTTTGAATGGATAAATGGAGGCAAAGGGTCATTTTCCATTGGTCAAGAGTCAATAGAAGACGTTACCTCCACAAGCAATCAGGAAGCATAATGTTTTTGGAGATTCTAGAGGTGGGAATCTATCAGGACAACAGCATGGCGCATGGATGCTTGTGTGGTGCATGTGCATCCCTGACAAAGATTCCTCCATAGACACAAAATTATAGGGACACATGGGAAGATGAGGATGAAGATGGTGGGTTTTCACATCATCGACTTTGTTAAGCTAAGGTAAGGTTAAATTAATTGGAAATTTTCCTAGGGTGCAAATTTATGCCATTACATTTTGGCCCCACTTTAGCAAGCATATGTTTTAATTCGTATGAGAGCTAAAGTAGAAATAGATTAAAGAGAATATATGAATAACATCGAGGAAGCAGATCTTTGATCCAACATACCTAGACATGAAAGAGGGAGCTCCACCAAGATGTGAAGATAACACGAGTCTTTGATCCTGCAAAGCTAGTCGTGATCTCATCACAAAACATGTTAGGCTGCAAACAAAAACATGTTAGGAAAAAAGCTAGTCATAATAGACATGCATTCATAAGACACAAGACACACACTAATCAGATAATCATATGGCTACTACAAACTCCATTGTAGGACAGTCACAGAAAAAGATGGGTCTAGTCGACTAACCCCAAGGTAGACATGAAGATATACGATGTCTGATGCCAAGACATGACAACATCGAATATCAAATAAAAGAAATAATTTGCAAGACACCAAAGAATTCATTTGAGAGAAAAGCTTTAAAAGGGGATTCCTTCAGCTGGGAACCCTTCAAGACACCAAGGGGCCCTTTCAAAGGAATGCATCACATTTTCCACAAGTGATTATTTCATCAAAGAATCCTTTTGAAAGATCTCTCTTCAAGGAATCTAGTGGAAAGAATGCTCCTTTTCCAAAGGAAAATTTTCAGACTCTTTCATTTTAAAAAAAGTACTCCTTTTTCAAAGGAAAATTTTTAGACTCTTTCACTATGGAATCATTTTTGAAAGAAAAATTTCATTTCAGGGGTCCTTTTTGAGAGAATAAATCATTTTGAAAAATGAAAATTTTCAATAAGAGACTCTTTGTCCAAGGAATTTTCCTTATTGCAAATCAAGGAAGCATGATAGCCCCCCCTTAGGATGATGTGTGCTACGCAGAGGAGCACATGGCATCCTAAGGAGAGAAAGGGGAGGTAGAGATGTTGTGGCACACAACACATAAGGAGATGTATCTATGGTATTTTGTCACTCACGTGAGGGATAACACATGAGAACCACAATATCATGAAGCAAGTAGATAGAGATTAAGAAATCAAGAGACAAGGGGATATGAGACTTCAAGGTTAGAACTACTCATAGATACAAATAGATAGATATAATATAGTATATGTATGAACCATCATCAATTCTCAAAAGGTCCCGCAACGTGAAGGACACATGAAGATAAAATGAAAATAAAAATTGGGTCAACCTAGAAGAGGGCCTAAATGCCCCCAATGCTTTGCATCTTCCCTAATATCAAAAAGCAATAACACGACACATAGAAGAATGATGACACAAATAGAAGAAGTGAATGACATATTTTTGTACCTATATCCAAGAACCTACAAGGGTAGAAAGGGTTCTCCAGGAAGGATCACAAGCATAAAAAGACAAGCACAGGGGAACATAAACACACAAACAAATCTATGCTACAAATGAAAAATAGGTACCCCCCTAGTCTCATCGACCAACAGGTCATCCTGCTCTTAATCTAGATCATTATAAGGGGAGGGTGGATAGGATTGCAAGGGCAGGATAGCAAGGGTATTACCCTTTGACTCTCCTACAACAAGGGCCAAGGAATCTAAGGCCCCTCAAGGTCTTCTTCACCAATCTCTTGTGAAGCAAAAGTCATCAATCTTGGAAAGATCAAGGATAGAGCTAGGATATCATCCATCGAATTTAACATGTACTTTTTTGGAGTTCCATGTGTTAACTGGGTGGGAGAAGCATGAGGCACCTAAGAGCCACTACCAACCTCAGGGAGAGGTGTAGTGACTAACTCCAGGGAAGAGGGGACCACCTCCATCATGAGGATGGCACAGGCCAAGATAGAACTAGCTTATGAAGACTTGGTGAACCTCATCCTCCATTGCTAGGTGAGATTGTTGCAAGAGTGTGATCAATTGATGTTATTCATGCTTTGATCATTATTTTTTCATTACTAAAGCTACTAGTGTCAACCTCTAGTGTTGCTTGATAAGCTTCTATCTATGGATATGTGGTTGAGTTACTATGTTGTAGTTAGCTTAGTGGTGATGAAGAAGTGCTGAAGATGATGAGGATTTGGTGCTTGGTTTCCAAGTGATTTTGAGAAAATTTGATAAAAAGAGGAAACGGTGTGTTGCAGTGGTGTTTTGTGTTATAGGGATGTGTTTTGGTTTTGCTTCGCATTTCTTCTAGGTTGAAGATCTTCTTATGCATTTTGGATATTTTGGTGAGAGATGTTCAAATGTGTTATATCAAAATTGGGTGTGTTGGATCATTGTACAAAAGAAGTTGTGTTCACTAGTGTGTGAATTGTGCATCATAGAGGTGTCTGCGAGAAATTTCTTTGCTCCATGTTTCTCCATAGAGTGGTTTTAGGTCTTACAGATCTAAGGGTGTATTGATTGTGTTGGTATCATTTTTTAGTCAAGATTGTTGGAGGTTTGGTGCTTCGAAAGTTAGTTTCTCAAATAACAGTGTATGGCAGAATTGTCTGAGTGTACTAGGTGAGTACATTATTCAAGTGAAATTTGTTGCGAAGGATTTTTTTGGATTTCAAAGTGTTTGAGGAATATTCTAGTTCATGTCCAAGCATGGTGTATGGTTCACAATTCATCCTTGGGCTTAAGGAAGCGTGTACTTAAAATTTTAATGGTGTTTACATGGGTAACAGATTACTTGATGTTTACACTAATTGTGGTGGATAACTATTATTTATAGAAGCTTTGGTTGAGTGGTATTATAGATTTGGGTCCCAAATAAGGAATTATGTGGCCCGCTTTCACTTTTATCCACCAAAAAAGTTTTTTAGTGCTGACCTAATTTGAATTTGCATGGTTGATGTGCATAATTGACCTTGGAGAAGGGCTTCAAGGTTGAGGATGGTATAAATATGAGTTGAGTTGTTGAGTAATGATAAGATAGATGTAATAGATGTGAATGATGCAAAGTGTAGAATTATAGAGTGTGAAATTTGAGAAGTGTAGTGTGAGCTTTCATGTGTTAGATTACTGGATGCAGTGAGCATAAGGTGTCTATAATTCTTCAATCAAGTTGTGAAGGTGTTGATGATATTGTAGTGGATTTCCATGTTGCATTGAGATTGATTTCTCTGCGTAGCATTCTTCTCTATCTTCTTTTCTATTTTGGCAGTGAGCCTTTTTTTCTTTGGGTAGTGAGCCCTCTAGCAATGAGCCCTATTGTATTCAGTATTGATATTACTTATATTGTGAGCTAATCCTCACCATGGTTTTTCCCTTCTTGGGTTTTCCATGTGAATATGGTGTTCCCTTGTGTATGGTGTTAAGTTGTTTCATTTTTTGTTATTTTCTTTTCATACTAATTCACCATAATAGATTAAGGGTTTATTGAATGAATGTGGATCTGAATGTTAATGAGGGTTTCAAAGTTTTAAGGTAAAACTGATTCACCCCCCTCTCAGTTGTCTTGTGAATTCAACAAGGAGCAAAAACAACTACAAGAGTTGAAACAGGCACAGAAATCTCGACAGTGGGCCTCTTCCTGGTCGCTGCAATACATATAAGTCATAAAGTATACACGTAAGTTGTAAAGTATACACTTGAATACACGTAAGTCATAAGTCGCAAATCATGATCAACACCCATGTCCACAACATTCAAGATACAATTTACACAATACACATGATATCATCATTCAAGAATTGCTATCAAATATAGGATTTACAAAATGCCACATAGGAATACAACAAATGACCCTAATACATAGTCATTTCCCACTATTAGGGGCATGTATATATGTTATGTGGAAAAAAATAGCAATTTGAATATAATTGTAATATTGTGAATGTACCTCAATTTGTGGTTGCAATGTGTAATTTTTAGCAAAATCAACCACCGATATAATAGTTCCAATTGGGAAAGAGTCCTTACACATCTTCAGTTGTCAATCCAACCACTAGGACATGTGGCTATGCCTTGCATACTTGTAGAAAATATTTTTCTTAAAATCAAAAATAAAATCAACAATACTTACCTCTCTTGTAACCAACTCGCATCTAGAACCTTCACCTCCACTCTTCAATGTGTATTTGACGGTCTCAAACCATTTTTCTCAACAATCTTGTTAGCAAAATCATGTTCATTGCCCTCATGAAAATATGTTACAAAATTTGATAAACCACCACATTGCAAACACGTTTTATTTAAACAATCATTTCTATAAAATAAGCAACCATCACCTCTAACACATAAAAATGAATCTAACAAGTCCCTGGATGACTTGGGAAGTTACATTTCATGACACTCCTACAACATTTTGTTAGTATGCATAGTAGAACGAATGTAGCATAATAATTCATGATACATTGAAAACTCAATGGGTATTTACGACATGTATTATGAATATTAATAGACCTACACAATAAAATGGGTTGCAATACTCAAAATCCCTTTGTGAGATTTGCAAATTTGGATGTGCTTCACAAAATTGTTTGTACAATATTGTTTGGCTACATTCCAATAAATGTTTAGGATGCGGTGTGCGATCTCAATTACCAATTCTTAAATTTAAAACATCCTTTACATTCGGTGATACTCTAGAGTGAGAGTTCCAAAATTGTTCAATTTTCATTTTAAATACATTAATGGTTAGCTTCTTATCAACATGTAGAAGCCTCCCACTAAAGCCCCGCATATAATTTTGAAGAGGACCATTGAGTCTTCCTCTTCTTTAGAGTGCTCTATTTATTTTTTTACGATTTACATTTAAAGTTGTTTGTCTCATTAAACGAGCCTTTCTCAAATGATGGCTTACTAGTGAGGTAGTGATCACTCTACATTAAAAATATTTTTTACAATTATACTATTTTTTTTTAATTTTTGATGACACGAATCTTCAATTTTCTTAATAATGGTCTCATTTTGTAAGACTTTAGCAATTGCAAAAAAAATTGACATTGTTCAGTTAATGTCTTATCGGAAAAGTATTGATTGAACATATTGGTAGCCCACAACTTAACCATTTGTGATGACCTTTTTCCATCAAGATTATCTATTATGTTCTTATCTATTTCAAGTAACCATTTAGGGGTTCTCATGTAATTAGATAATACATAAGGTTCATTTTCAACATTTTCAATGTTATTAACATTTTCATTTTCAATATTATGAACATTTTCATTTTCAATGTTATTGGCATTTTCATTTTCAATACCAATTTCAACATCTTCTATATCAATTCCAAAATTTTCATTTTCAATTTTGTTAACATTTTTATTTTCAATTTCAATATTTTCATTTTTAATTTCAACATTTTCAATTTCAATATGATGTTCAATATTTTCAAATTCTATTTCATCTTCACTCGAATTAACATTTAATGATGGAGAAGAAGCCTCCACTTGAGTATTTGTCATACCTTATCTTATTTTCCTATGAATTTCTCTATCTCTTGCTCTATATGCTTCCATTTGATCTACTATTAGTTTTCTCTTTCCTTTTCTCTTACAATGACTATCGCTCCCCATTGCACAAACAAAAAGGAGCACACAAATGATTCTAAAGGTTAAAAATACGTAAAAGAATCTCCCAAAAGCTGAAATTTGTCTGATACAGACAAAAAACACAAGATTTCAGCGACAAAGAGAATGTGGGGACTATTGGAATGCTCAAAATGGTTCCATTTTTTTAATGTAATTCACTAAAAAAATATTTGTTATGTTTTGCACATTACTAAACTCTCAACCTTTAAAAAGAAAAACGGATATCTGTTTTGTTTAGTTTTTAAAAAACTAAACTTCATGAAATGTTTTATGAATTATTAATAGCATAATATTATTAATATAGTATGTTATGATATATATATTATATATTTTTTATATTATGATATATATGGTTATTATATATTAATATATTATATATATTTATATAATATATACTATATACATTAATATTATTATTATTAAGGTATATATTATATATTTTATATAGTACATAACTTATATTATATATTAATATATATCTCTGGTCTCTCCCACTCCCTCTCTCAGGTCGGTCTCTCTCTCTCTCTCTCTCTCTCTCTCTCTATCCCTCCCAAACCCCTCTCTCTCAGGTTTCTCCCTACCTCTATCCCTTCCAAACCCCTCTATAATATATTTACTATAAATTAATATATTATATATTTGTATAATATATATATATATATTATATATATTATATATTAATATTATTATTATTCAGGTATATTATATATATTATGTAACGTGCCAATCCTTCAATGTAGTAAAAAAATTCTAAATTTACACCATACAAGTAAATAAATTAGGTAACAAGTTGTTGCAATAAAAAAAAATCTCTTTATTGAGAATATACGGGCAAGATGTCATATAAAATTACAATAAAGATTCCATTTTTTTACAATAACTTCACAAGTTACAAAAATACAAGAATACATACATTTACATACATAGCTCCAATGAGCTTTAGAACAAATAGTTGTAAGATGGTCCAAGATGCTTTCTTACAAATCTTGGATCTTTTGTCACCTGTTGTGAAGGAGAAGCATCACTCGGGCACTTTTCCTCCAACAACGGACTCTTAATGTGGTCCCCCACACATCTATCATTCAATAGATGTCCCTTCCCTTCGACGAAGAGATTGGTAGAGTAACTGATAATGACAACCAACTAAGCATAGTGTTGTGTCCTACATAACTAGAACTTTGTAATCCCACAATCCCGAACTAGCATGTAATACTAGATCATGGTGAACTAACAGTGTTAGTCTCGGTAGTCACACAACCTAGAGTGGAGTCACATAATCTAGAGTGAATTCTTGGACATTCACACTACTTTGATCAAAGATTTTTATTCAGTAAATGACTAAGAGTCATCTATCACATACACTACTCAGGGCCAATTTGACTTAAGGCTATCTTAATCTACGCATAGGTATTTCCTTCAATGGATATTCCATCATCCTAGATAACCTACAACATATTAATCTACCTTAAATATACCTACTTAACTAGTAAGTACACAAGTTAGGTATTTCCTTCTATGGATAGTCCATCATTTCAAAGATAACCTATAAACTTGGATAACCCTACTTACTTGTAAGTATATATAATTCTATCCCATACTGGATGACCTCTCTTGAGAGTAAACACAAGCTTTCCTATTTAAATCAATAACTTAGCTAAGTGTACCATATGTGCCTTTCATGTTCAATCATACCTAGTATATCTTACTTATGATCAACACCCATCTCCTACTATGGAGTAAATACAAACACATTGCAACCCATGTTCAAACATATCTAGTATAATTAAATACCTATGTTGTCAACATATCTAGCATAATTAAATACCTATTTCAAGCAGTCTCTTCGACATATCTAGTATAGTTAAATACTTGTGTCAAGAAATCTCTCCTATCATGGACAACTTAAAAACACATTAAGAAAATAGCATAAAAGCTTCAACTTCCTTTCCAAAATAATCTAAATTATCTATTGCATATATAGGAAAATACCTTTCAACCATGCATACAAGACTTATCTTTCAAAAGTAAAATAATCAAAGAAGAAGAGATCCCCATGCCTATTATCACTAATCCAAACTAAAGACAACAATTTAGGCTATCCATCAGTAATTAACTTGATATTCAGCTTCTCACAAACAACTCTATCTCACTTGTTGATAGCTTACTTCTCTCTAACAAAATTGTTACCTCTTTCTCACAATAGAACACTCTTTATATCTCATTCATCAAATAAGGCAAGTATGGTTGGTAATAACTCAGAAATGATGAACTACAAAAGATGTATAATCTCTTGGGGAAAGAATGTGTCTCTCATAAGTGAAATGGAAGAATGTGTCGCAATTGAAATGGCTCAACTATTTATAGAGCAACCAAACAATCACAAAGAATAAATTTTAGGCATGTAAAATGACAAAAAGCTTCATGCAAAGCAACTCAACAATAAGGTGGCGATTAAATAAGCTCAGACTCAGCCAAACCTCCTACAGATCGACTTAAATCTTTGACAGCAATTCAAACACCAATTCAAAAAGCACATGGAAAATTTGAATTCTTCTCCAGCAAAGACATCTATAAGAAAAAGCTTCAAGACGTGGTGCCAAAGTCTCTTTTATACTATCAAGTTGGCACAGTTTCAAAAAGAGTGAAATGGTCAATCATATTTCTGCAACACTTAGCAAGTATCGACTGAAATAAAGGATGAATCGATTTAGCCAATTAAAGACATTGAACTAAGTCCACATAACTCTCGTTCACTATGTCGACCAAGTCAAATTTTATAGATAAAAATGTATTGATACATTTTCATATACGTGACATGGTGAGTGATACGCGGCTTTACTTACACATTTGTAAGCATTTCCAAATTGACTTCCAATTTCATAGTCGTTGATGGCTATTATCAACCTTTATTTCCATGGTCTCTATCGACTATAACACAGCCTTACATATTAGCTTCTATCATGCAGCCAGTATGTATCATATGGTGTGCTATGATCAGAAACATTGGTCAAAGCAAACTCTCAATGTAAATCAGCCTAATATCATACGCAAATGTTTATTGATTTGTAAGCATACATAGTTATATATGTATCACTCAGAGTCATTGCATAAATGTTAGAAGAGCTATTTTAATGTTGATTGCTCTATCACTATGCTAAGCCAAGGTTGCACTCTACTGTTTAAACATGTTACCTCTTTCAAAAGTATTCCCACAACAAATGTATATATATATATATACATATAATGTTTCCATTATATTGTATTTTCATTATTATATATATACTCATGAAATCATTCCCCTATATTAGATACTATATATATATTTACATAATATATATCCATTCCATATTCAGATGTATAACTCTAATTATCATATTCTGTAAATAATACACATATATATATATTTATACACATATACTTATATAATATATACATATGTGCATTTCTCTGATAAGCAATAACGCTTGCAAGTGTATTTGTATATATATACAACCATATTTGTTATATGGTAATATGATAGTCAAGTAATCCATTCAATATTGAAAGATTACGACCTCATGACTATATTCACACATATATATACATATATTTGTTTCCTCACGTATGTACCTCTGTGAGTATTTCTACTCACATTCATGTGCATTTGCTAATGCTCTCATACATGGGTCTATGTATATGTATTTATATATATTCCAATAGACATGCTACGTTTTACATTCTTATGAAACAACGTAAAGGTAACCATTCATAAATCCCAAAGACTCAACCCAACACAATCAACACAATTTCATAAGGATGGACTCAAAGCTCAAACAGATAAATATCACCCAAAAATGCATGCAGTAGTAACAAGACTCTCAAATGCAGACATATCAGCTAAGGATGACTTACCTATTACCCACAAACTAACTCAACTCAATCATTCTAATGTGGTGTGTGTCTATGCTCAGATAGTTTACTTTTACCAGTTACCCGACCAAGATCTTCTCTCGAGTGATACTTCCCCTCCCCCTGAAGAAATGAACATTTACCTACAACCACTAACACATGCACATAGTAGTCAATTATTCACAACATATGCAGTATATATAAACATTTCCAAAGTTAGAATAATAGTTCAATAACCATATATTCACATATATGTAGTATTTCACCATGATTAACATCAATTGAGGTAGTTCATCAAATGAGACAACATCAAATAAGATAACATTCATATTGATAACAAGGTACAAGCATCTCCAAAATTCACATTACATTCATATTTACCCTATGTAGTAATAGTAAATAGTAACTTCACAACTGGGGTGTAACATACTTCCCCCCTTGTGAATCATCATCCCTGATGATCTATAGCCTTTTAACATACAGTTAAATTCAAATAAATTTTTACTTACCATTCTCAAAATACGTAAGATTTATAAAACATTCATCCTATGTAGCAACCTTGTCCTCCCTAGACCTTGCTTCAAGTTCCCTCACTATCGCATAGGGAAATCTTGTATGCCTCACACATACTTACTCTCCCAGAGAGATTTTATTATCATATGTACATCCTAAGTACAATAGTAACCATACAAAAAACCTACATTATAGTGATCGTAAATCATTGTCCCATGAATTTATCCTTAGTATAATCCAAATAGAAAAGGAATAATGATGTATTATGCACTACACCGTGGGTCCCATCCTTCCCCTTTTGTATTTACACTTTCAGAAAACTTAGAAACCGAGTCCATCTATCACTTACACATCTATTTTCCTTACCATAAAGTACTTATTCTTGATTACTTGTCTATCTTGAGCATAACATTGCTCTTGAACACCTGTCAAATTTTGACACTACTTCATACTTAAGCTTTGTATCAACAAAGTTTCATCGATCTCTTCGATCTATTACTCCTTTTTGACATTTTATCAAGTCTATGGTTAACCCTATTTCTAATCCTATTTTAGCTTAATAAAGTTTCCAACCTTTCCTTCCATATAATGGTCCAAACTTCAATGTTAGAATTTTATAAATTATTCAAGATTTAGTCTACCATTTTTGCTTATTTGACTATAATAATATATTGCACATTTGCTCAACTGAATGTTTCATAGTATGATCATGGTTTACACAACCCTATCATTATTTGCTTGTTCAAAACTGAAATAACCTTCTCAAGAATACTAAGCAACTACTTCCCACAATATATTATTTAGGACTGAAATCCTATAAATCAAGTTTCCAAATAGTGTTGGTTACGTTTATGAGTTTGTCCATTGGAACATTATGTCAGTTCTACTGACATAGACAAATTGATTTGTCTTGTGTTCTACCATTTTCCCTTTGGAATCTCAAGAGAGTATACATGTCCTACCGATGATGACATTCGATCTTCATTTCCTAGCATACTAGACATTATCCCACCACATTCCTTGCAGCCCCTTACTCTATATTTTCCCAGGTTATAGTGGATCCTTATCCAAAAATTCACATTGTTGTTCCAATGTCCTTTATCTTACATTTATTTCCTCATTTCATTCCTAAATCTTCCAAAATTTTGGGTACATAGGTTCTTTTATATCCAATAATAGTCTATTCTTTGACTATGTGAAAACCTATTTTGATCTCACACTACCTTTAATTCCATGTAATAATGGTTACAATTTTTGTAGAGATAAATCTCATTTATCTTAGGACATCCATACCGTGGATTTCTTTTTTCCTTGGATTATTTTCAAGATGTAATCCATCTTTCAACTCAATCTAATTTTCCCCATAAAATTGGTACTAATTTTGAGTATTAATCCTTATTCAATCATGTTGATCCCTAGAAGATATCAAATTTAGTTGCATACCTAATTATCAAGCATGAACGTTTCTTGTTAGCTCCATGGATTCACTTAATCATATAGGAGAGTCCCAACCTCGGTATATCCTAGTTGAACACATGCAGAAATCCCAGTGTTCTACTTAGTAAAATTTCCAATATGTCATGTTATGTGAAAATTCTATGATGTCACGACATAAAAATAGATGCTTCCTTTGAGAGTGTATCCATTTTTAACATAATAGCTAATCAAATAGAGTCTTGTCAACACTATGATTTCCTTTCAAGAGTGTAAAGTAAGTAGCTACTTCAACTCACTAGGTATCCCACCTATGTTTCCACTCATATAGAATTTTATAAGCTCAAGTGATTTACACATTCTCATGGGTGAATATTCCCTTCCAATTCTTAGGATAGAGTCCTCAATCATTGACTAGTCTAATGTTATAGGTTACTCTACCCCTATAAGTTTCAATAAAGACCAAGTGTACAACTCAACCAAATAAGTTATTCCTAGCCTATAGGTGTTAATGAGTAGTCTAGTACATATTCCAATCCAATAGGTAAAACTTAACCTAAGGTTTCTCTCTTTAATCAAATGAACTTTTTGTCCCAATTAGGTTATTCTAAATCTAGGATTTCATTCAAGTATAAAGTATGATCAAATAATCATTCTTGTAAAGATATTTTTGATGCGGTTCACATAACGTCACATCATATCTTACATACCTTCTCTATGGATTATTATCTAAACCTTATTATCCCTAAGGTTTTCTATCATAGATAGATAATAATGCCAAGTTGCTTCATGACATTGACATATCTCAAACTATACACTTATTCTAACTATCGAAGAATAGATCAACACTAGCTATTTTCCATAAGGCAATAGGAGTAGTAAAACTCTTTCTTCCAATCATGAGTAACCTAGATCTTCCCTTGCCAATCCCTTAGACAATGATCTTCCCTATCATGATCAAATTATCCACCTATCTTTTTCTAATGCATCAATGTTAATATCGTTTGATCTTCCAATCAGATAAATATAAAGTATGGGATGGTAATAGATCGTAATCCTTGACCTTTCCATTTATAATTCTCCAAAAATCCCAATACATTTTCCTTGTGGTCATAAAATGTATGACTTAATTGACATCATGACTTGGGAAGAAGTCATTAGTTCTTCCAAATTGAAAACATATCTACGTTTTTCATTGGATGGGGTACTCAATCCAATTCAATTCTCTCTCTTTCTTCCCCCCTTAGTGTTTCCACAACTTTCAATCTACTTCAAATTTGAACTCCTAGCAACACTTGCTTTTTTTATAAGATTTATCATTCCTTGTTATTGGCTTTATATTTCCTTTACCTTTCCTCATGGCATACCTCGAATATACTTTTTCCCAAAGTTGGATTCATCGTTGTTTTTTTATCTCATAGATTCAATCTTTTGGATCGTTTTAATAAGAGATATAATGAATAATCAGAAACTTAGAAGTTAAGAGACACACTAATATTCCCATTTTCTTTCCAATATCCTTTTTGGTGGAGGATTATCCATGTTCACAAGCCTCTTGTTGATGTACCTTTAACTTAGTAAGTTGTTTTCCTTAAAACTTATATTGATCAGACATATAGTGCCTTATTTTATTCCATTTCCTTTTGGAACCTTTAAAAAATTGTTGGTTTTTGTTGACACACAAGTGAGTTCTACTTATACTCAAACCCATCTATGTGTACTCTCCAAACCTTTGGTCAAGCCAACTTGGTTTATCTTTACAGGTTTCTTTCCTATATCCACCTTTTCAAGTGACTTTATTCCAATGGTTGGGATCCTATTCTCTCATAACCTTTAGAGGTACCAAAGTTTTTTGGTATATTTTTCTCATCTTAATCAAAAATAAAATAATCTCATCGATTTTGGTTGGTGGAACCATGTCCACATCATTGATTACTTCACTCTGACCATTCCAGTCTTTTCTCTTTTCCTAGGTACTAACTTTTTTCTTGCAAGATCATTTCTTCTCACAAGAATTAGATTTATGTCAAGAGTCCTCCAACCTTGTGGATACCTCCTTCATTGACTTCCTACTTCGATCTAATTTATTCTAACTTTGCATACACATAGATTCGTAGTGTTTTCACTAAATCCAAAAATTCTTGACTCTTTAAAACTATAGGTTGCTACTATTAAGGGGTTATCTCATTTCTTCCCATCCCCTTAGAGTCATATAACTATTTCGTAGGATAAAGGTATATATTGGTTATTCTTCCCAACCTTCCTACATAACCCAATTGCATAATCTTCCGCAATCCCAGGTAATCTCATAAGTTGTTGATTTAGGAGTTCCTACTCCAGGGATGAATCTTAACTAGTCCCAACTTTCCAGTAATTCTCATCTCCCTTTTCACTTCCCTATGTTCTTTCTCTTTCCATTATGGCACAAGAAATTTTCAACCATTATCTTCTTATAAGGTTTATGCATTGTTGTGTAATGACCTCATAGGTTTCAATGCAGAACTCGGTTGCTCTAATACCACATGTAACTTACCAATCCTTCAATGTAGTAAAAAATTCCTAAATTTACACCATACGAGTAAATAAATTAGGTAACAAATTGTTGCAATAAAAAAAAATCTCTATATTGAGAATATACGAGCAAGATGCCATATCAAATTATAATAAAGATTCCATTTTTTATAATAACTTCACAAGTTACAACAACACAAGAATACATACATTTACATACATAGCTCCAATGAGCTTTAGAACAAATAGTTGTAAGATGGTCTAGGATGCTTTCTTTCAAATCTTGGTTCTTATGCCACCTGTTATGGAGGAGACGCATCACTCAGGCGCTTTTTCGCCAACCACTGACTCTTAATGTGGTCCCCCGCACATCTATCATTCGATAGATGTCCCTTCCCTTCGACAAAGAGATTGGTAGAGTAACTGGTGACAACAACCAACTAAGCATAGTGTTGTGTCCTACATAACTAGAACTTTGTAATCCCACAATCCTGAACTAGCATGTAATACTCGATCACGATGAACTGACAGTGTTAGTCTCAATAGTCACACAACCTAGAGTGGAGTCACACAACCTAGAGTGGAGTCACACAATCTAGAGTGGAGTCTCGAACATTCACACTACTTTGATCAAAGAGTTTTATTCAGTAAACGACTAAGAGTCATCTATCACACACTACTCAGGGTTGATTTGACTTAAGGATATCTTAAGCTACACATAGGTATTTCCTTCAATGGATAGTCCATAATCCCAAATAACCTACAACATATTAATCTACCTGAAATATACCTACAAGTAACTAGTAAGTACACACTTGAGTTAGGTATTTCCTTCTATGGATAGTCCATCGTGTCAAAGATAACCTATAAACTTGGATAACCCTACTTACTTGTAAGTATATATAATTCTCTCCCATACTAGATGACCTCTCCTAGGAGTAAACACAAGCTTTCCTAGGTAAATCAATAACTTAGCTAAGTGTACCATATGTGCCTTTCATGTTCAATCATACCTAGTATATCTTACTTATGATAAACATCCATCTACTATGGAGTAAATACAAACATATTGCAACCCATGTTCAAACATATCTAGTATAATTAAATACCTATATTGTCAACATATCTAGCATAATTAAATACCTATGTCAAGCAGTCTCTTCGGCATATCTAGTATAATTAAATACTTGTGTCAAGCAATCTCTCCTATCATGGAGTACTTAAAAACACATTAAGAAAATAGCATAATAGTTTCAACTTCCTTTCCAAAATAATCTAAATTCTCTAATTTGCATATATAGAAAAAGACCTTTCAACCATGCATACAAGACTTATCTTTCAAAAGTAAAATAATCAAAGAAGAAGAGATCCCCATGCATGTTATCGCTTACCCAAACTAAAAACAGCAATGCAGCCTCTCTATCAGTAATTAGCTTGATATTCAACTTCTCACAAACAACTCTATCTCACTTGTTGATAGCTTACTTCTCTCTAATAGCATTGTTACCTCTTACTCACAATAAAACACTCTCTATATCTCACTCATAAAATAAGGAAAGTATGGTTGGTAATAACTCAGAAATGATGAACTACAAAAGATGTATAATCTCTTGGGGAAAGAATGTGTCTCTCATAAGTGAAATGGAAGAATGCGTCTCAAGTGAAATGATTCAACTATTTATAGAAAAACCAAGCAATCACAAAGCCTACAACTTATGCATGTAAAATGACAACAAGCTTCATGCAAAGCAACTCAGCAATAAGGTGGCGATTAAATAAGCTCAGACTCAGCAAAACCTCCTACAAATCGACCTACATCTTTGACAGAAATTCAAAGACCAATTCCAAAAGCACATGCAAAATTTGAATTCTTCTCCAGTAAAGACATCTACAAGAAAAAGCTTCAAGAGGTGGCACCAAAGCCTCTTTTCTACTATTGAAAGTTGGTGTGGTTTCAGGAGTAAAATGGTCAATCATATTTCTACAACACTTAGCAAGTATCAACTAAAATAAAGGATGAGTCGATTTATCCTATTAAATACATTGGACTAAGTCCACATAACTCTCATTCACTGCATCGACCAAGTCAAAGTTTACAGATTAAAATTTATTGATATGTTTTCATAAACGTGACATGGCAAGTGATACGCAGCTTTACTTACATAGTCGTAAGCATTTCCAAATCAAATTCCAATTTCAGTCATTGATGACTATTATTGACCTTTATTGCCATGGTCTCTATCAACTATAACATAGCCTTACATATCGTCTTCTATCATGCAACCAACATGTATCATATGGCATGCTATGATCAGATACATTGGTAAAAAAAAAACTCTCAATGTAAATCGGCCTAATATCATACGCAAATATTTATTGATTTGTAAGCATACATAGTTATATATGTATCACTCATGTAATCGTTGCAGAAATGTTAGAAGAGCTATTTTAACGTTGATTTCTCTATCACTATAATAAGCCAATGTCGTGCTCTACTATTTAAACATGTTGCCTCTTTCAAAAGTATTCCCACATCAAATGCATATATATATAATAATATACATAAAAAATTTCCATTATATTGTATTTGCATTATTATATATACTCATGAAATCATTCCCCTATATTATATACTATATATATATATATCCACATAATATATATGTCTATTCCATATTCGGATGTATAACTCTAATTATCATATTTCGTAAATAATACGTGTATATATATTTATACACATATACTTATATAATATATATATATGTACACTTCTCCGATAAGCATTAACGCTTGCAAGTGTATTTGTATATATACAAGCATGTTCGTTATATGGTAATATGATAGTCAAGTAATCCACTCGATATCGAAAGATTACGACCTCATGACTATATTCAAACACACATATATATATAGTTGTTTCCTCATGTATGTACCTCTATGATTATTTCTACTCACATACATGTGCATTTGCTAATGCTCTCATACATGGTTCTATGTATATGTATTTATATATATTCCTAAAGACTCAACCCAAGCACAATCATCAAAATTTCATAAGGACTCAAAGCTCAAATAGATAAATATCACCCAAAAATGCATGCAGTAGTAACAAGACTCTCAAATGAAAACATATCGGCTAAGGATGACTTACCTATTACCCACAAACTAACTCAACTCAATCATTCTAATGTGGTGTGTTTCTATGCTCGGATAGTTTACTTTTACTGGTTACCTGACCAAGATATTCTCCCGAGTGATACTTCCCCTCCCCTTGGAGAAATGAACATTTACCTGCAACCATTAACACATGCACACGGTAGTCAATTGTTCAAAACATATGTAGTATAGATAAACATTTCCAAACTTAGAATAATAATTCAATAACCATCTATTCACATATATATAGTATTTCACCATGATTAACATCAATTGAGGTAACATCAAATGAGATAACATTCATATTGATAACAAGGTACAAGAATCTCCAAAATTCACATTACATTCATATTTACCCTATGTAGTAATAGTAAATAGTAACTTCACAACTGGGGTGTAACATATTATATAGTATATAAATTATATTATATATTAATATGCATGCATAGGGGAAGCTTCAAATCTTAGACAGTAAATAACGGATATCTGTTTATAAAGGATATTTGTTATCCATTATAAATGAATATCTGTTTGTGTTCAATTTTTAAAAACCAATATTATGTATTATCAATATATAATAAATGTACATTATATATTAATATATAATAATAAATATATTATATATTAATACATCATAATATATTATATACTATATTATATATTTTATATTATGATATATATTATATAATATATTATATATAGTATATTTAGTATATTATATATTATATAATATATTATATATAGTATATTTAGTATATATACTATATATTATATATCTTATATTCTCTCCCTCTCTAGCTCTGGCACTACTAGGTCTCCCACTCCCTCTCTCTCTCACGTCACTCCCACTCCCTCTCTCCCTCTCTCTCTCTCTTAGGTCTCTCCCACTCCCTCTATCTCAGGTCTCTCTCTCAAGTCTCTCTCTCCCTCTCTCCCTCCCTCTCTTTCACTCTCCATCTCCCTCTCAAGTATTTCTCTCTCTTTCTCCCTCCCTTCATCTTTTCTCCCTCTCTCTCTCTCAAGATTCTCTCTCTCCCTATTAAGTCTCTCTCTCACACACACAGACCATCTCCCTCCCTTTCAAGTCTCTCTCCCTCTCCCTCCCTCTATCTCTCTCCCTCTCTCCCACTCTATCCCACTCCTCTCTCTCAAGTCTCTTCCACTCCCTCTCTCTCTCTCCCTCCCTCTCTCTCACTCTCTCTCTCTAGTCTCTCCCACTCCCTCTCTCTCTCACACACACATGCACTCTCCATCTCTCTCTATCTCTGTCTCAAGTCTCTCTCTCAGGTCTCTCCCACTCCCTCTCTCCCTCTTTCTCTCTCAAGTCTCTCTCTCACACTCACACACTCTCCATCTCCCTCTCTCTCTCTCCCTCTTAAGTATCTCTCACTCTCTCTCTCTCTCTCTCTCTCTCTCTCTCTCTCTCTCTCTCTCTCTCTCTCTCTCTCTCTCTCTCTCTCTCTCTCTCTCTCTCTCTCTCTCTCTCTCTCTCTCTCTCTCTCTCTCTCTCTCTCTCTCTCTCTCTCTCAGGTCTCTCACACTCCCTCTCTCCCTCTTAGGTATCTCTCTCTCTAGTCTCTCCCACTCCTCTTTCTCTCAATTCTCTCCCACTCCCTCTCTCTCAGGTCTCTCCCTCCCTCTATCTCTCACACCCCCTCTCTCTATCTCACTATATATATATATGTATATATATATATATATTATAATTTAGTATATAATATATACTATGCATTAAATATAATAATATATATATGAATATATATTACATAATAACTGGGCGAGTGACTTTCCACATAGATTGTAGAAAGTTCATTTTGAGTGGATATGGCTAGTGGTGGAGGATGATATGGCGGCCTCATTAGTGGGGTTTGCTAAGCAATTTCCAAGAATCGACTGACTAAATCGCTTTGTGTTGGGTGTCATTATGAAGCTTTATGAGTTTGTACCCATGGCGGATTTTCTCAATTTTCAAATGTCTTGTCACAACTATTCACTTCATTCCTCTGTGTACTCTTTTATCTAAATGGCAGCATCATATGGTTCTTTGGGCGGTTCCTAGGGTGGCACACATGCTTTGTATAGCATGATAAATAAGCTAGTGTTTGAGGCTCAATTTCATTCTATTCCTGAAGGTGGCAGGGTTTTAGTTACCTACCCCTCCTCCCTCTTGTTTTCCCTCTATTTTCTGGTGTTTGGTGGGTGGCTAATGGAGGAATGCTCAAAATTTTCCAAGCATATGTCTGTGGACACACTGGTGTGCTTTGGTGCAGATACTCCAATTCTCTTGGACTGTAAGGTTACATAGAATTCCTTTCATGAGGTCACAGATCAGTGACTCAAGCGCATCATGCTCAACATCAACCATTTGATAGTGGGGTAAGTGCACAAAGACGGTTCCCAAAAAGGGGGCTTAAGTGACCACTTTTTTTTTTAAATCAAGAAATACTGACCTTGGACGTGAAATTGAGGATAGTTATACTCAAAATTTTAAGATGGAACACAAACAAGGATTGAAGTGCTCTAAGTCTACTTTCTAAACTACTAATTTATTTTTAAAATGGTTGATATTAAGGGGTTCAAAAGAGGGACGTACACAAATTGGTGTTGTTTTTTCAGAAAAACATAACATAGCAACTCTTGTACAACCCTAGCATGGTGAACTTTTTTGTAGTATTTTTAAAATCACTACAAATTGAAGTTAGCTAATAGTATCTAGTTGATGCACGATTTTTCTGATAATTTTTTAATGACTATTTTATTTTTTACTAATTTTCTAAGTGGGCACTTCCTGAAAAGCAGAATTTTGGACGTGCTCCCCCTACAAATTTTGGAAAGTAATTGATTTTTTTATTTTTATTTTTTAAAACTTTTTGGAATGAAGTCTAGTTTCTAAAAATGTAATTTATTTGAAATTTCAATGAACGGTTAATTTATAATGAAAAATACACCAAACACTACTTTTTGGCAAAAAAGAGGCATACAAACAAAAGAAATTATGGATGAAAGGCTTAACTTTGTCAAAAAGTGAAAAAAATTATATCGTTGGATAGCTAAGAGAGAGCCTAACATTACCCATGTGTTTGATTTTGTCGATATTGAACTAGATGCAATCGTGATGGTGAGCACGAACTCAATTATGTGAAAATTTGTAGAATTTGCAAAAAAATGTCTCTAGTTGTTGAGAATTCCCTCCAAGCCTTCAGGTTGGTATTCCAAGGCAAATAGCAATGCTAAGGCTCGGGGATTCCCAAATCAACATATAACGTGAGCGCATTATAGTGCACTCACGTTATTTCCTAGTTTTGACATTTTTTTGCTTATTTGGGATACATGTCAAGCAATACATAACGTGAGTGTGTTATAACGTGCTCGTGTTATGTCTTCCTTTATGTTAAATTCAAGTCTATTGAATGTTTGTTGATATATTTGTATGTTTTTATGTATATGTATGTTGGTGTGTCATGTATGTATGTATGTATGTATGTATGTATGTATGCATGTTTGTATGTATGTATGCCTATATGTATCAGTGCATGTATATTGTATGGATGTAGGATTGTATGTACATATGTATTATGCTTGTATGTATTTATATATGTCTTTAGAGGGAGG